>JAAWXA010000009.1:14024876-14212698 GCA_038090715.1 Florisuga fusca
CAGGGCAGGGCAGGGCAGGGCAGGGTAGGGTAGGGTAGGGCAGGGCACGGTCGCTCTCCGCGGCCCGAAGATACGGTGCTGCCGGAACTCCGCGTTGCTGTTGCTGCCGCCCGAGGGGTGTGCGGCACCCCCGGGGCCGTGCAGAACCCGACGATCGGGCCGCGGCGGCAGATGGCCCCGCGCCGGTTAATGCTCCGGCTACGTGCGGGATGTGTGCTCGCCCGCTCACGCCGCGCCGCCGCACGTGGGTGGAGCCCACCCGGCACAGAGCGGCCCACATCGCCCCGCCCACCTCCCCGCCCACCGCTGCCCCGACAGCCAATAGACCGCGAGGGGGCGGGGCCTGCCCGAGGGGAACGGGCGGCGAGGGCTTCCACACGTGCGAGTGGGGGGCGTGGCTGAGGGGGTGCAAGCCCCGCCTCCCCACGGGGTGGGCGTGGTCAGCGCCATTGAGGAATCCTCCCCCCGCATGTCGGCGGCGCTGCGGCCCCCCGGGCAGTCCCGCAGCCCTCGGAGGACACCGGCACTTGCATCGCCCTGCTCCGCCGCCGCAGGTCCCGGTGAGGTTCGGAAATGCCTCCGCCAGAGTTCTCCTTTCCCACCCGCCTCCCGCCGTGGCGGTTTCAGCACTAGACGGAAGTGTTTAATTGGGCGGCAGGTACAGCTTTTTTTGTTTGTTTTTTTTTTTTCCGAGGAGTGCACTATTTTTAAAAAGTTTGTATACTGGAATAGTACTTCCCTTTATTATTTACCCTCGCCAGGTTGTTTGGCTCTGCTGGCGGGGAACACCTCCCGGACCGTCAGTGACTTCGCGCAGCGCTGAGACAGCCGGAGTTAAACCGGGACAAGTTTCTGTCCCCGGTTCTAAACGAAAACGCGTCTTGCCCCGGCGGTACCGCTTTTCGGTACCACCGTCCCTGCCCCGGCCGGCCACGAATACTATCTCGCTGTCGCTCTTCAGTCTGAACGGCACGCCTGCAAGTAGCGATGCAGGATGAAAAGCAAAAAGTAAATAACCACTCGGCTCCGCTCCGCTCCTCTCATAGCACGCAACATGCCCGGGATTTGCTGAACAAACAAGCGGAGCCTCCACAGAAACCAGAATTAGAGCACAGACACATTAAGTAGAGACGCTGTCAGTGGCCCAACCCGGCTGCAACCCTTGCGGGACTCACTGGGTGTCACGGACCCCCCGCCACCATCACTTTGAGGAGGTTTTACATCAGGTAAACTCATGCACAATGAGATACAGATTGTCAAAGGACTTCACATGAAGTACGGTTAAAATGAATAAGATAGAATTCTGAAACTTATTTATCCCCTAATGCTTATCTGAAAAATCAGTCAGGCATAAGAGCAAAGGATGCAATATTAATTGGACTGCAAAATGTCAGCGTTAGGAAATTTGGATACATTAGGAAACATTATTGTTGCATTCTTGTACTCTTCACATATTTTTGTCATGTAAAAGCCATCATGTGCAAAAATCCTTTGATGTTCGTTTTTGGGGTTTTTTCCTCCCTCTTCTTCTTTTACATTCACGTGCGCGAGCACAGTCCTGTGCCAGAATCAACTATTTGTATACCCTGAACATCTGTGCTTTTTATCAAGTGTAATGCTGCCATTTTGACAAGTCAAGGGCTGAGAGGGATGTCTTCTGGCTGTAGCTGGAGTTGGTCATTACACCTCTATTTTTCTTCTTTCAAGAATTTGAAATTACGAGTTTGACAGATCTGCATCAGAAAAAGCCACTTTGGAGAGTTAGAGATATGTCTTAGAAAGCTGAGTCCACAGCCCCACTGGCAGAGCAAAGCTCACTGAGTTTTAAGTACTTTTATTCCACAAGCATTAATAAATCATGTCTTCCTCAGGAGGGCATCCACTGCCCCTTATTAGCAAGAAGTCAGGTTTCAGGGTAGACAGTGTGCTTGTTCCCTTGCAGAATGATTTTGTTTTTCACAAATAGTACTTGCAGTAGGAGTTGGACTCATTACTTTTCCACGTGAAGATAAAACTCCAGGAGAAACAAGCTCCAGGAGTAGTGATTCTATTTATTTTTATTTACAGGTGCTGTTTTACTTCATCTGTTTGCCCCTGGTTTTTGTGGGAAGCATGATGATGATGATGAGGGGTGTGATAGAGATCTCAATAGCTTAGGTTTGAAATTGTTTCCCCATGCATACAGGTTGCACCCAGCAATATTCTCTGTATCATTATACTGGCACAAGTTTCTAACCTAAGCAATCACAATCTCTATCATACACCTTCATTATCATTTGCAGGAAAAGAAAATTCTTGCCTAGCCCACCGTCACTCTGCAAGATCCCTGTCATTTCCCTGAGGGGTACCAAAGCTGAGTGACGAGATGCTGGGTTGTGATTGCAGTAACTTCCAAGCAAAGTCATCCACTTGCTGATACAAGAGGCAAAGCTATTTTCAGTATATACTATCCTGAACCAAGACCACCCAAAGGAACAGCAGGGCCAGACATAGAAACTTCTTATGAAGAGAAGCTTCTCGTGACCCCAAGCACTTCTTGTGACCACTGCACAGCTCCCCAAACAAAGGTCACAAATAAAGGCATGAAGGTGTGAAATAACACAGTTCACAATATCACCTGCACCTTTGAACACACACAGTTTGTTTACACTGCAGTGTGTCACAGGCATGAAAGGCGTCAACACATTTTAATTAAAAATCCTACATCACTCAATTATATATGAGCCATCCCTCTGCCACATAAAGCTCTGTTTATCCTTACACTGTAGAAATTTTTATTTTGCCTTCTAAAACTAATTTCTATTTTTTCACATTTTCCACTCTAGAACCTTTTTTTCAAAATGCTTTAGAGTCCTGTGTATCTGTTGCTTGCACCTGCCTCCATGGTACATAATAGAGTTCAGTAGACTAGAACAGGATATTGGGTTCTGGCACAATTATTTTATGGAGGTTTGTTTTAGAGGATAAGATCAATTGGTAAGTGTCAGTAAAGCCTTCACGCCTTGTCCCATGACAGTGTTGGGTTTTTTCAACAGCAGAGTTTACAGGTGAACTGCTTCACACTTTTTAGAGCAGAGAGTTTTAAATATTCTGGGTCTTGTCTTCAGACCCTTCCTTATGGAAAGCCAGTCCACTTCAGTGCCAAGAGTGGAACTGCAAAGGGAAGGGGGGAAGAGTATTCTTTATATTGGTGAGAAGTGAAAAATAGTATTTTTAATAATGAAGAGTATGATGCAGAATAATGATCTAGTTAGACACCAACTGAAGCTCTGCCTGCAGAAGGAAGTTTTCTGACGACAGCCCCTCCTGCCTAGAGGCAGGCAGTGTTGGTTAGGGGGATGACCCAGCACAGCTAGCACACCTTGCTGTGGCTGCCTTAGGTATCACTAACCCCACCAGCCCTGCCCACCCTGCTGCTGAGGTTTCTACCTCTCCTCTGCAGGGCTGACAAAAGGGAACGTGTTTGAGTTCTTTTGCCACAACCACTTCAAAAGAGGAAAATCCAAAGCCTTAAACCCACCTTCACTGAGGGCTTAGCTTTACATGGAAGTAGCCAAGATATCAGCACCTGCTCCGTTCCTGTGCCTGCTGTCCTGGTAGCAACTCCTGGTAGACCAGCAAAGCAATCATGTTTTGGTGTGATGTATCCTCTGACTACAAGAGTGAGACATGACAGAGCTCCTTTGTCAGCACCCTTCATATCACGTCATACTGAAAGCAGGTGTGAGGGCAAAGGCACATGTCATGGCTTGAGCTGATCTAGCAACTTCTTTTTTTTCCCCCACAACCCCTTTGCGTACTTGCTTTGGCACACTTTGGACTCCCCAAAGGCCAATCCCATTTTCTAAAGTGGCAGAAATGCAATCCTGAGCAATACAATAAAGAAAGAGTCATCGTCTGCCAGGTCGGGAAGCTGAATTGTCTCAGGTCAAGTCTCTTGGGAGTGACTGGAAAGATGGAAACAATCATGAATGACCCCTTCGGGCAGGGCTGAAGGTTAAATAGCTCAGGCCTCGCAGGTATCTGCTCTTTGCTGCCACAGTCATCTGGTCTGTGTGAGGGTTCAAAGTCAGATACTGTGATTAAAAAATCAGGGTAGGCTTTGGCTCAGCCTAACATCTGCTAAAGACTGCTTTGTTTGCAGAAGGCTGTGAGACTGTGCAAAACAGGCAACCAGTAAGTACCTTCCAAATCCTAGATTTGGGAAAAGAATATTTTTAAAATGTTGCTTGCTCAAAAGCAGCTCAGCTCACATCAGCAACAATCGAGTGTTTTCTGAAAGTTTTTCTAAAGCTTTCTAGGCATAAAAATGGCCCTTTGGGAAGTGAGATTCCCAGCTTCCTGGTAGGACTGAGTGCCCCTATCTTGTTTCAACAGTCCCTGAGATATGTCAGACTTGAAACTTGCAGCTTTTACTGACCTGCTGTGGACCTCTTCTGGAGGAATGGGTATTTGTGGCATTCATTCAGCTGTGTGAAGAACTGTGGTGTGTTCAAAACTGCTCAGCAGGGAGTTTGCAAGAGAGCAAGTGAAGCAAAGTTTCATAGTAAATGCAATTAATGCACCATCTGACATTATAGCACTTGGCAGTTAATTTGATGGCTATCAGCTACTAAGGTCTTGGAAGAAAACGTGGCTATGAGGAAAATATGGCAATTACTGACACGTTTGTTACATAAACAAGTTAACTATGCACTATAAATAAGGCAAAAAAAAGGAAAGCAGTAAACTTTGCAGGTATAACATTTGTATAAAACAAAGATTCAATGCTTTTGACACTGTTAATATCTTTTTAGGAATCTGACTGTACAGATATATGGTCCATACATATTTCCATGCTTTAGACAGGTTTGTCTTTTTGATTTGGAGTCATAAATTAAGAACTACATCTAGGGAAAGTACTTACATTTGAAATTAAACAGAAAATTACTATAAATAGCATTAGAATTTCCTTAAAACTGATTTCTTTTTAAAATAGACACTCCTCCTCAGAAACCATTTCCTTTGCTACCAAATGTGTCTTAGTGTTTCTGGGATTACATGGTAAAACCCATCAACAGAGAAAAAAGTCTACTCAAAATGGTGCATTGTCATAAAATAGAGAATTTGCACAGTAAAGGAAGAATTCACAGACTGGAGCCATAGCTGAGTTAGTTGCATTGCCAAGGACTTCAAGTCAGAAAGTCCTCAGAACATAAATTTTACTAGCCCAGAAATCAAAGTTCTTAACATAAAAGAGGTTTCTACTGGAAGGACCAAGCTTTGAAAACTTTCCTAATATCTTTTCTTTCCCAAAAATATTAGGTGGTCATTTAATATCAGTAAAGAAGATTAAGATAAAAGCCAGAAATAAAGTGTTTAAAATATTTACCCTACTGGTTCACAGTTGCTGAGTTTTCACATTTCTAGTTCTCCCACAGCTTCCAAGGAAAACATGAGATAAGTATAGATCATATGAAATAAGTATAAAACATTAAAAAAAAAAAAAAAAAAGGAGTGGGGATCTTTCTTTGTTGGTGGACAATTTGAGGGATCAGACTTCATTTTTCTGGTTCTACTAGCCAATGAGTAAGCAATAGTTTACTATTTGGATTTTCCAATTAAAGCCTCCACTGTGCAACTGTTAGTAGAGGGAAACTTCATTTCTAGGAAATCTCTACCTAGCAGTGAAAACTACAGTTGCCTTCCAGCAAGTATTGTCCTGCTGAAATGCCAGTAATATAATGGAGTTGTCTAGGCTGGTTTGTTGTGGGGTTTTAAATTTTTGTTTGTTGGTTGGTTGGTTTTGGTTTTTTTGTTTCTGGGGTTTTTTGTTTCTTTCTTTCTTTTTGTTTGTTTGGTGGTAGTTGGGGTATTTTAAGTTGCTGAAACAGCAAATAATAAAATACTTTCTAAATGAAGAAAATCACAAATCTGATTCTTTTTTATATCATAAATCATGTGGTACCTCTGCCTACCTAAATACTTACATGTATCATAAAGATTTTTTTGTTACATTAATGAAAATATGGCATATGCTTTGCTATTTCTTTTTTCAATTTTATTTTTAAAAGTTGACAATTTTGCATAATAATCACAATAAAATATTTTGAATTTGCATTTTCATGATACAAAATGAATACAAATGTGAAGTTTTTCTGTATTCTGAGTTTGATGATTAGGAACAGATATTCATGGACTTGGACATCTTATTGTATACATAATTACTAGAGCTGTCCTCCTAATCATAGCATGCAGAACTGATCTGACCATATCTAATTACAGCATTTTTCCTCCTAATGCAGGACCATGAAAGTACCACTCCCTAAGTTCTCTTCTGAATAGCTTGTCAATAAAACTTGTATCAAAGATTTGTTTTCCTTTCTTAAACAAATGTTTCTAATAAAGTTCATTTATTTTACAAGATGTTTGCCAGATGTTATTCTGAGCAAGTACTGCCTGAGTATGACTTTGGCTGCATAAAATTTAAAATACATGTTCATATCAAGTTATAAAATTAATAATTTACACATATAAATAGTTATAGTGCCAGCCTTAAAACAAAACTGCTGCCAGTTTGCCCTTTATCCAGTTTCAAACACTCTCATGGCAGCACAGAAGCTTTGTTCGATTTAAAATGTGAATTTCCTTTTTTTGGTAAATAAAATTTAATTAAGATCTTAACACTAATGCACTTCTGAGGATCTCGTTAGTGGCTATCACTTGTTCACACATTTGATCTTCTGATACACAGTTCTTTTCCCTTTAATCTTTTTTCTACCTCATGAGCTGATAGCAAGCTATCCATCCACATAACAGCAACGGAAAAACAGTGTTAGTAGGTGATTATCACAAATTAAAAGTTAAGACCAGAAATCACAGTAGCTATCAATCACATTGCACAGCTTTCAGCTCTTTTGAGGGGCAAATGCTACACCATTCCTCTTAAACCTCAAAGTCCTTCTCCTGGTGTTTGAATAGGGTAGACACAGCTTCACCATCTCTGACACTGGGGTATCACTCTTTGCTGGCCAAACAATGTCACCTTTCACAAACCACCTGCATTTCAGATAAAAAACAAAACCAAAACCCCATAGCTACCCATAGCTTGTATTTAAAATCTGCCTTTTCAAGAAAGGAAAATGCATGACTTCATGACGTAAGTAGAAAAAAGACTTAAAATTCCTTTAAAATATACAGAGGAAAAAAGATACTGTCAGTATCTTTGCTCATAAGTGTTGAAATTATTTTTTATTGTGAGGTACAATGTCCTTTGGAAAAACTGAAAAGGAATCTGGGTGTTGCAGGCATAATATGATGACTTAACTGCTAGTTAACAGGTTTTAAACGGAGAAAGACTTTGTGGAATTACTGTCTTACCTAGTTATAGAAGCAAAAAGAATGTAAAATATTAGAACCAAAGAAGGTCACTATTTATTTAAAAAGCTAGTTTTAATTATTATTTCATCCATACACTCATTTGGTAGGCAAACAGATGCTTCAACAAGTCATCTTGTGGCCAAAGTAGGGCTCCAGTTATTCCTATTTAATTCTCATAGTGATTAACTGGCTTTAATTCATGTTTTCCATCATCTGTCCGTAGCAGTTTGGTAATATTCCTCTTGCTGTCTGCTTGACTATGAAATGTTACAGTGTCAGGATGCTGGTATGTCCAAATAAAACCCCTAGACGTAGTGACCACAATCTACTTTTGAAGGGTCATATTTTTGTCCCACAACATAATTTTTTTTACCAAAAGGGAACTTTTAAGCTGCCTTTCCTGCACAGAAATTGCAGCAATTAGGCTCAGTTCAAAATGTCATCCTTACTTAATAAACAGATCCATCTCACTTTGCAGTTCCTCCATTGCCCGTCTGGGGATTTACAAGTCAGAGGGTAAGTAGATATTTACCACCCAGTGGAGGTCAAGCAAGCCTGGAGATCACAGAGCAATGCCACTTCTGGCAATGTGTGTGCCCAAACCAGATGGGAGCAGCTAATATCTTCAGTGACGACTTACCTTGACTTAAGATCATTCAAGCAGATAGCAAGTACTTGACATATCCAGAGACTGGAGCAGCTAGGCATACATTCAAGGTTTTATGACTACAGTAAGTAAGCCCATACACAATTCATTCTTTAGAAATTTTCAGAGAAAAATACTCATTTTTTATGGGTGGATGGAAGAAAGAGAAAAACACGCAGAGAACACCCGTGACTAAGCCTGTCTTCCCATATGTGGTGGTGAATGGAAACTTCATCTGGGCTCTTATCTGCACTGCTGTGCTCGGAATGATTTGATGTTATTACTTGAGTAAGAAAAAAAAACAGCCTTAAAATTGTTCATTTTCTCTCTTCCCTAAGGAAGAAAAACTTGTTTATGTTTTGCAAACAAAGATTTTAGCAAGTGACCACACCCTCACTTAACTAGGAATTATTACATTATAATTCCTTCTGGCTTGGGGGTGAAAAATCACCTGAAGAGATCTATGCCACATTGCATTGTAATTTGAGAGGTTGATTACACCGATTTTTATTAAGCTAGCTCTAGGTACGAGTCTATCCTGGGGGTCCAGGAATCTATCCTGAAGGCCATGTTACACCCCAGGAGCTATTCTGCCTTCTATATGTAACAACAAACTGCCTGATGAAAAGCCCATTGAAGTCTTACATGTGACCTCAGTAAAGTCTTGACAAGGAAAAACATGCATATTTCTTCCGGCAGAGTTACCACTTTTCTAGAGGCCAAAATCTTAATATAACATTGATCACAGAGTGCATTGATTCATGTTCATTTTTTTCCTCGGCATTTCTGTTAAAGCCTCCCTTGCCTTTTCCATGAAAGACAGAAAAGATAAATGGACACTGTAAAGATCATTTTACAAGTAAGCTGCTATTTCAGCAACAAGATGAGTGCATGTGCCTTGTTAAATATGTGACCAGGAGTAGTTGCAGCATCAGTGTTAAGAGTAGGATGATTTTAGAGAGAAAAGTGGATCATCCCATTAACCTAAAATCGAGCCCACATTTTTGTGCAGATGAAAATAAACTTATAAACTAAGAAGCAAAGGACATAGATAAGTTCAGTGTCTCTGTGTATTTAGATGTATAATGGCTAATCTATAAATTATTTTGTGCTTTAGGATCAGGATTTTCAAAAGGTCAAGGAAAGTAAGTTTGCTTGCAGGGACACAGCTGAGAAAGCGATGCAATTCTGACAGAAGTGTTGGCACAGGAATTACACCATGAGAATTTACTTTCTAGTAGAGACATGTATGCACCATGCCCATATCTACCAGGCACTGACACATTCTGCAGATAATCCTTTCTAGTAGTGCAAACTCTTCCCCATGGGCCACACCAGAGCACAGGAAATGGTGGTTTACACTGACAGCCATCTGAATGCAGGTGTTCTCACCTTCAACAGTCAAATGTCTAGTGAACTTTTTCAGTTCTGCTGTCCGTAACTCAAAGTTCCTATCAATAATGAAAGGGTTTTTATATTACAAACTGCTATACTCTCACTTCTGTGTCCTGTCAATGAACATGAATTACATGCTCAGTAAAGTATGGAAAGGAAACCACGATTGTCTTGGATGGAGAGGCAAATAAAGTAAAATGACTTGTCTAGAAGCCCAGCATTTGTCTAGGTCCAACCCCAACACAGAGATGAAGCCTAAAATCTCACTCAGATGTCTGTATTTTCATCGCTCCACAAGAAGGAAAACATAGCTAAACATATACTAATCTCTGTGTTGGATACTCACATGAATCTGTGTCAAATTCACTGTGGTATGAAAAGTGATACACACATATAAGCAACTAAGAGAAAAGACATCTAAGCTTCCCTTACAGAAATTAAATTGCATTATTTCCCAGCTAGAGTATGTGGTTTTGAACTAGAATCATAGAACCATTTTGGTTCGGAAAGACATTTAAGATCTACTTCAGCTGTTAACCTAGCGCTGCCAATTCCATCACTAAACCATGTCCCTAAGCACCACATCTATACAGCTTTTAAACACCTACAGGGATAATGACTCCATCACTTCCCTGGCCAGCCTGTTTCACTGCCTGACAACTCTTTTGGTGAAGAAATTTTTCCTAATATCCAACCTAAAACTCCTCTGGGACAAGCTGAGGCCATTTCCTCTTGTTCCATTGCTTGTTACTTGGGTGAATGGGCTAACAGCCACCTCACCACAAACTACTTTCAGGCCGTTGTAGGGAGCCATAAGGTCGCCCCTCAGACGCCTTTTCTCCTGACTGAACAGCCCCAGTTCCCTCAAATGTTCCTCACAAGACTTGTGCTCTAGACCTTTCACCAACTTCATTGCCCGTCTTTAGACACAGTCCAGCACCTCAGTGTCCTTGTAGTGAGGGGCCCAAAACTGAACACCATGAACGAAGCGCAGCCTCACCAGTGCTGACCGGAGGGTGATGATCACTCTCCTGCTCCTGCTGCCCACACTATTTCTGAGACAAGCCAGGATGTTGTTGGCCACTTCTCCTCCTGGGCACACTGCTGTCTCATATTCAGCTCACTGATGACCAGCACCCCCAGCTCCTTTTGCTCTGAGCAGATTTCCAGCCACTCTTCCCCAAGCCTGTAGCACTGCATGGGGCTGTTGGGACCCACGTGCAGGGTCTGACACTTGGCCTTGCTGAATCTCACACAACTGGCCTTAGCCAGTCGATCAAGCCAGGCCAGGACCCTCTGTAGAGCCTTCCTACCCTCAAGCAGATCAACACTGTGCCCATCTTGATGTCATGTGCAAACTTGCTGAAGATGCACTCAATAACTTTATCCAGATCATTAAGACATTAAAGAGAACTGGCCCCAACACTGAGCCCTGGGGAACTCCACTTGTGACCAGCAGCCAACTGTATTTAACTCCATTCACCACAACTCTTGGGGCCCAGCCATCAAGATGGTTTTTTACCCAGCAAAGCACACACCTGTCCAATCCATGAGCAGCCAGTTTCTCCAGGAGATTGCTGTGAGAAACCGTGCCAAGAATTTACTCAAGTCTAGGAAGAAAACACCCACAGCCTCTTCCTCACCCACTTAGCAGGTCACTTTGTCATAAGAAGAGATCCAGTTAGTCAAGCTGAACCTGCCTTTCACAAACCCATTCTGACTGGGCCTGATCCCCTGGTTGTCCTGTACGTGCCATGCAATGGGCACTCAAGGTGATCTGCTCCATAACCTTCCCTGGCACCTAGGTGAGACTGACAGACCTGTAGTTCCCCATATCCTCCTTCCAGCCTTTCTTTGCCAACCTCCAGCCAACCGGGACCTTCCCCATTAGCCAGGGCTGCTGGTAAATGATGGACAGTGTCTTGGTAAGAAACTCTGCCAGATCCCTCAGTACTGTTGGGTGGATCCCATCTGTCCCCCTGGTGCAGACAGGCAGTGACGAGCCACCACAGGAGAGCCACAGAGAGCCAGGAGGGAGGGAGCCACAGAGGTCACTCAGCAGAAGTTTATAAAAAGTCACTGTAGGGAGTAGCTACGCTCAGTCCTCAAGCTTACAGACAGACAAACCAGTTTACATTTATGCATTTAAAGACAGCATTTTACAGGATGCTTAATTCTTTGCCAGCACAGCACAGATGAGGAAACAAGAAAGGAAAAAGCTCCTCATATTATTCCACCAGTCCTTCCAGGCTATAAAAGATATCAACTGTGTGTTTTCTCAGCTTCTCTCCTGCCACTTAGGGATTCCTCTTGAAAGATATTCCCTCAAGAATTCTGCCTGGAATAGTTTAGCATCCTTCATTAAATATTTTCTCTGCTTACTCTTCCCTATCCCTTTACTTCAGTATTCCCAGGAGAAGTTTTACAAGATGTTGATCTTGCACAGTTGGGGAAAAAAATACTCAGCACCCAAGGCCTTAAATGGAGTGTTTGCTTCAAGACTTTAATTAAGGTTTAAATATATGTTTCTAAACATGGAAATTAAAGGACTAGGAACAATTATCTGTTCTCTGTTTTTTCAGGTTACCTGTGACCTCAAGGAGCAAATTTCTGTAATATCTCTCTACACCTCTGCAAAAGTTTTGGTGAATATTTGAACCACAGGGAAGAAAAAGAGTGGCCAGTGTGCATTTTGTGAGCTTATGTCCAGAGGCCAACAAAACACCCTTAGAAACAGAAAATCCTACCTGCTGACTGTAGAAGGTAGGATGGTATAGTTGGGAAAGCATACCTCCAGAAGTGTCTTATTATTATGGACTTTCCTGATGCATCTACTGCTACCACAAGGAGAACGGTAAGTAACTGGGTTTCCACTACAATCTAGTATGGCCATTCTTCTGGAAAAGGCAAAGAAATACTCAGCAACATGTAGCTGGATGAAATCCAGACAATGAAACACAAGACAGAACTACTGGAAACAACTGTGGGGAATATCTGGCAACTCCAGGAAATATAGCCCCTGAGCTACATAGCTGAAGGCATGCAAGCCACAGCCATAGTGAAAGGTACATCACACTCCAGCAAGTCACTTCTTCCTCCTATGGAGCACTCAATTGACTTCATCATTCCAGCAACAATACTCTGCTATTAAAGTCCAAGTGTTTTGTAAATTAATTTCTTTCTATTCCAAGTGATAACCATAACAATAGACAGAAGATGAACAATAGAGACAGTAGAGATAAGAACCAGTGTGCAGCCTTACAATCATTCAGACAAGGAAATACTATATCATGATCACCTACTCTCAAAAATAAGTTATTACTGCATTCCCAATCCTCACCCAAAATGGCAGTACACCACATCCCGAAAGTGAACTCCACAAATTTTATTTTCCACATGGTTCCAGGGAATTTCTATCATCTCTTTGTTAAGCAAAGTGGCTTCATTTGCACATTCCTTTCTTATCATTCACATCATCTTCACCACTTCCCACAGTCTAGTATAGTTTTCTTGTTGACCTTATGCCATATTACAAGATGCTTCCACTTGCCTATTGGCCTGCTCCACACCTTCTGTGACTTATCTGCCAGTGCCTCCTTTATGAGGAAGGGAGCACTGCATTCCATCAGCAGGGAAAAGAGAGGACAGGCAGGGACAGCTAGTATCTTGATTAGCATCATGCATATCAACTAGGTAACTGGAAGAAGGATAAATCCTTACTAACAGGTCTGCAAATATTTTCTGAATTGCCTGAATGCTTTTCTCTAGCCCTGGTGGATGGCAGAGGCATTCCCAGTCACCTTCTACAACATAAGACATATTAGTTCCTGGTTGTCTCCATGACAGGTGAGTGAGGATGATGAAAAATAGCACCCACTATCAATTAGGAACTTGGAATGAGTACATATGTGGAATATAGTCATCCTGCACATTTTCTCCCCGGAAGGCCATACTTCCAAGGACCTGATGGTCCCTGAGGTTTTAGTTTCATTGCTGACCAATATAAGAACAAGCTTCACCAGGTTGTACATACACTCCACAAGCACAGCACTCACAAGCAGTTCTGCTTAATTCCTCTCAAGTGTGTTCTCCACCCTCGGACACAGGCACTTCCAGCATCCTTCCCATTTCCTGACCTAACAATTGGAAAGGGCTTAATTACTCAGTCTTCATCTATGCAGGTGATGATAGGCTCAGGAATGAGACAGCCAAAAAAATCAACAGATTAAACAAAGCAGAAGCCAGTGTTTGAACCTTAGGTCCCACCATTAAGATGAGAGCTGGCATGCTGCCAGGGCCACAAGAGCATCCCTGTTCCTGGAGGTCTGGCCGCAGGGTTCAAGATCTCTTTGGTGGCTGTGGGGAGAGCTCACCCTCCCTTCTGCAAGAGGGGTTTTGGGCTAAGCCTCTACCATTTGGAAGTACAGAAGGCAGCCCACTTTTTCACTGTGAGGGTCACCAAGCACTGGCACAGGTTGCCCAGAGCACTTCTGGAGTCTCCACCCTTGGAGATATTCAAAAACCATCTGGATGTGGTTGTGGGCAACTGGGTCAAAGTGGTTATGCTTGAGCAGGGAGCTGGGCCAGCAGACCTCCACAGGTCTCTTCCAACCTCAACCATTCTGCAGTTTTTTGATTCTGAGAACAGTCAAGTCTGAGTGGGTCATGAACTTGTGGTAGCCACCAGGATTGCTTGCATGTATTTTTTTAAAATTATATTGCGTTACTACTTTTTACTTGTATCAAATATGTTTGTTGGGGTTTTTTTCTCTGTGGTCTGTGGAGCTAGTCTTTGCTCTGAGTTTTATCAGTAGAGTCTGAAGCCAGATCACTGAAAAGAACCTGTGATCTGGTGTTCGTTCACTAATCAAAGATCTACCTTTGATAAGGTGGCATTTGGCCCTGAGGACTGAATGGAGCCTATGTGAAATGTCTAGCCAGTCTCTGCCAAATCTCTTTATAGGGGAAAAGTACTCACACCATGAAATGCATTAATAAACATCAGAACTTATTCTAACTCTAAAAGGGTTAAGCCTTGAATTCTGTTAAATTAACAAAATTTCTGTTACTATTTCCTCCTTGCTTTGCCAGTGTGGTTTCCTCTGCAGTAACATCTGTGACACCACAGACTTTTTCAGTACTTAGTTAGTGATGTTAGAAGAAACTGTTAGTTCACCAGGCAGTTTGGAGAATAATTTTTATGTATAATTATATACATATAAATATATATATGTAGGCATGTTTGATAAGCATCTTGAATCTTCCTCACTTTCTCATGAATCTTGTATGGTAGCAGCCCTGGAATGTAAAAATCGTCTAGGGAATTCATCATCACTAAGTTTAGTGCTAGGAAGTAATGGTTTCAGTATGTGTATTGTTTAGATGTGGTTAAATTCAAAGATCAGATTCAGTTTATTTTCTGGAAAACCAGTCTAGATACAGTTAGGGTGTGCAAGTTCCATTTTTGACTGCCCTGCATTGGACCCTGGGGGCAGGACCCTAGAAAGTGCAGAACAATTTGTTTAGCAGACTAGTAGCTTGAGCAAGAAAGAAAAAGGCATTAACTTAGCTTTTCATTTCTAGTTCTCTAGTCAATAAAATTTTCTCTGTCACCAGAAGAAGCAGTGTAAAAAAGGACCACTGCTTTTAAGGAAAGGTACATTCACAGATTACTGAAAAACAGAGATTACATGTAAATATAATTCCCACATCTTCAAAGGATCCAGGCTATGTAAACTGGCTTATATAAATCAAAAGGGTCAAAGGATCTAGATCACAGCAGTCACCTAAAATTAAATATGTCACACTTTAGTTTTATAAATTCTTATATCCAACCCATGTTAAGGGCTCTTGTGCATCTGCTCCATCACTGGCCTCATCTCCTCCCACAGCCCCTACAGTCAAGGGCAGTCCCTGCAGGTCCCAGAGCTAGGATCCACAGCAACTCATCATCCATCTGGACTGGGCAGCTAACACAGAAGGGATTTTGCTCCCATATCCAAAGTCCTGCATTGGGCATTCAGCTAGGGCTAAGAACTGGGCTAAGAGAAGCCATTAATAACTGAAGATTTTGAAATAGTTGAAGCAAAATATCAACTGATAAAAAAACACAACATTTGTTCATGCTGAACAACATGGGACTGTATGATAAAGAGAATTGTCTTGCATACAGGGATTCAATAGTAGATCCTAAGCTTTCCACAAAATAATTTTTAAGTCATGTTTTTGAAGCTGGTGGCACATTTGTAGAAGTTGTATGTCACGGATTTACTACTATATATAGAACTGAAAAATCAGCATATATCAGAAAGACTGCTATTTAAGTTTTGCATAGAATGGTTACAGTTAAGTAAGAAAGATAAGAAAATAATACAGATCTTCCAATGCAATACACCTGCCTTATCATCCCTTTCTCTAAGTAGATTTAGACATGGTGCAGAATGTGAATCTCTATTGACAGAAGTATAATATGGCAGTGAAACTGGGCACTTAAGCATTTCTAAAGAGATTACCTACCATTTAATGCAGCATACTTTTAATAATAAAAAAACTAAATATGCAGGTTCATTTTCTTAAAGATACTGCCGTTTTCTACTATCAAGATATACTGTATTTTGCTATTTTATGGTCACTGGTGCCATTCTATAATTCTGTAAAAAAATCACCTACAGAATTGCCAATTTCTTTTTGTGGTAAGGACAAAATAAGCTTTCCACAGTAAAATAAGATAGATTAGGACTGTATATTAAAAAAAAAAAAAAAGTCTTCTTATGCTATATTGTCTTCTTATGCTATCTGAAAACAGCATAAGACTGCACCAACCATTGTGATGTTTTCCTTTTTTTAACATTTAGAGTATCATATATAGAACAAAGGTAGCTGACCACAGTAGTTCAAATCAGTTGTTATATATTGAAATGGAAAGTCAGAAGAAAATAAAGGAAGAGGGGAAAAGAAGTCCATAAACTGTATTTGAATGTGACAAGAAAAGATTAGGCATTATGATGACAAAGACCAAGCAGAATATGAATACTAGCAACTTTTTTAAGAAATGTGCATTGTAAATGTAGAGGTTTGGTGCTCACACAAAAATTTCTTTGTATTGACAAAATTTCTTTCACCCCAAGGTGAATTTGATGCTGAATTACATTTCTGTGAAGGATATTGTCATTCTTGTAAAAACTGATGTAATCATAATGACTCACTAATTATTAGCTGAGACTTAAGAGAAAATATGTCTGCACCCAGTGTTGTTAACAGGACCTGGTTGAGGTACATCTTTGTTCTTTCCACACAGCTCAAGTCACATGAGAATAACATTGACCTTATTTCAGGGAAAAACTATTCATGTCATTTCTTTTAGTTATAGAGGTTGTTCGCCCAGTCATGCTTGACTGAAAGGATGGATTTACAAATTCAGTGCCAGACACACCAAGTTGACACAGTATTTTATTTAATCTGTAAAATTAGTTCCAGAGCTACAAAAGGCAGAGGAAGAGACAGATCCAGCATGCCCACTGGAAGAACTATAATATCATTTAGGACCTCAAGCAGTCACCTGTCAAGTTCTATTGTCTCTTTTCCACCTCAGACTCTTTCTTTCTATGCCTAATATAGCCTAGAAGTTACTTGTCTAGCTGCACTGCTTTATTAGTGATTTTTTTCTTTCCACTTCCACTGTCATCTCTGCACTGCCATCTTTCACACATCCCTGCCTCTTAGCTCTCTCAGATCCGTATTTTTCTCCCCCACCAGAACCTATGAAAACCAAATGTTCTTGAAGATGCCTTCAGAGGATTGCTCTCTGAAAAGTATATTTACTCTCCACCCTCCATCCCCCCCAGCCACCAATCCTTCACCTTTCTTTAAACTCCAAGAAATGGAGACAGAAACTCTGATGTGTCAAGGTGACAGAGGAAAGCTATTTTTAAGCACAGAATTAAATTCAGGGTATCTACAGTCTTCACAAAAGGACCTCCTTCATATCTTCCAAATCCCTTTTCCCTCTCCCTTAAGTCTATTCATACTACTACTTGGAATTTAGCCAGGGCAAGTATTTGTAAAACAAATGGTCCACATTATTAGGAATCTGAATCTTTTCTCTTTGAGATGCCAAATGAAAGATATCCCTGTCTAGCAAGTAATGGTCCTCACACCTTGGACACAGACTTTGTCATTACTCAGTCTATGCACTCCTAAATCCTTGCTTGAATCTAGCCTTAAGAGAAGAAATTTTATTAACCTACTTTGATTCTGAGTAAGAGTATTTGTGCAGGAGGATAAATAATATTCAACCACTGCACTTTGGAGCATCATTCAGATTAGTCAAATATTCCTATATACAGGAGATTTAATGGATTTTCCATGCATGTACTAGTCCTGTCAAGCCCTCTTCAGCATTAGAGGTATGCCTTGTGTCATAAGACACCTTATTTTGCAGATATATTTTCTGTGTTGTCCACATTTGGTAAGATATGCTGTGGGCAGAGCACTGGGTGCCAGTCTTCTTAATGTTTATTCAGTGACTCATAAAGGTTAGCAAATGACAAGAACTGCTTCTTATATCATACATCATTACTTGTCTGGACATTACAGTAGCCAGTGCTTCTACTCACATTATAGTCCAATGTGACTGCTATTTTTCTGCAATGATAGGTAAGCAGTAATAAGTAATAACTACCCCATGATAAGCTTCTTTTGTAGAGCCTGTGAACCCAAGCACCGAAGGGATTAGCACTGCTGCTTTTATAGTCCATGTATATATTGGTATAGCAAGTTGCTAAATGGTCAAAACTGCAATATTTCTCTTAAGTATCTTTTGTTTCTCTTGTAAGTGCATGCATTTCCATGTTTATTCCATTATCATTCACTAATACAGGAACTAATTGTGAGGGACTTTATTTCAAATATGTATCTACACCATTGATTTTAGTGTAGCTTTGCTGTAGTTTAACAACTACAACTGTTTAGCTAACAAAACTAGGAATGGTCTTGTCACTGCCATTATCTTTCTTCTGATGGCTTTGTGATTTCAACATGGACTATTTCCGTGATGCTTTGGAAGAACAGAAATAAGGGCATAAAAGGACCTCATGAGGTCACCCATTGCCTCTCCCCGCTGCTGGGCAGGGCTGAATAGCCAAACCCTGGCTAAACAGATCTGAGTACTCCTTAGCTGTTAACAGCTGACCCATGTCCATACCATAGCCACTGGTGACTGTTTACCTCAGCTTCAAGATCTCATCTACGTATAGATGCTGTGACTTCTAATAGATGATGTGATCCATACTGTGCACTGCACACATAGCTCTTTTCATTCCATGCTCTTACTGTCTCTTTTCACAATGCTCCGTGTCCTCTGCAGGGCTGAAAATATACTCATTGCCATAGAAAGAAGGGTATTTCCACTGCCCCTCTTCCCAGCCCTATGATCTGCAAATAGTTTACATCAGCCTATGTGTTCTCTGATAAATCCTCTGCTTTCACAACCCTGAGCAGTTATAAATAGCAACACATGATACCACATCTTGAAAAAGACAGAAAACTTCCCAAGAAATTGATTGCCCAACTGAAAATGCAGAAAAAAGTGTAAAACTAACCATAACGTGCCCCACAAGCAAAATGTCCCAGACATTGTCTACTGCTTTCATTCATTTGCAAAGAACTCAGACTCATCTAAAATGATAAAGTTTGCTGAGGCTGCACAGAGCTCCCTTGAACATCCTTTTACTCAGTGGGAACTCCACTGGGAGAATGGGCCTTGGATAATGAAGTGTTCTCAAAGCTGGTGGTCTGTGGTCTAGCAAAACATTATTTATCCATATGTTGGGGATTTGTCTATTGTTGTTTTGGGTTTTTTTTCCTGAGGCATTCATCATTTTCATGTTGCTAGGTATTATATGGAAAGGTATATATGTAATTGTAAGAACTTGTGCACAACTATATAGAACTTACTCACAGCAAAAAGTTCACCACCCAAGCAAAATTCTACTTACTGAGCAGGAATTTTACCAGTGAGTTTGGGATTTCATCCTCAAGACTGCACTCCCTTTATAATTATGGATGAGATAGAAAAGTATTACCAGCTTCATTTCACAAGGGAAACACCAGACAATAAGCAAATTACTCTATCATTGTTGCTGAGTCTCAGTAATAACCCCAGCTCATTGCACTCAAAACCTTGCCCTTGTGTCTTTTCAGACAGAATAGCATTAGCAAATTTTACACATCAAAACCTTGTGTAGGTTTTTGTTTTTTCTTCCCTTTTGGGTGGGAGTTAGCTGATGAAGTGTGCTTACACAGTCTAAACAACAATGAACCCTAACCTGGGTAAATTTCAGTCAGAAGAGCCTGATAGGGTGGAACAGATTTGAATAACCAGAAAGAGCACATATCTGAAGTGTAATGACATATTTCAAGCACTCCAAATACACAAGGTCTTTTAAACTATGAGAAATTATGAGCTTCAATCAACTGTGTGGTAAGGAAAAAATAAACCTTAGAATCATTTAGGTTGGAAAAGACCTTTAAGATCATGGAATTCAACTGTGACCCTAACACTGCCAAGTCCACCACTAAACCTTACTAACCCTACTGTCTGCTTATAAAGGAAAACCTCATAGCCACCTAAACAGAACTTGTACTCAAGTGCCCTAAAACTTGTACAACCTTGCTTTGTATAGAGCACAATCAATATCAGGGGTTAAGAATGAGAAGCAGGATTTGATTTAAATTACAGAAATAGAAACTTTAAAAGATGCAATGACCAAAATATTGATTTCCAGATACAAATTCCAGAATTACTGTCCATTTCCACCTCAGGATGGTGCCCTACAATATGCTGTATTACAGTATGTTCCAGAGTAGGACAGCATGGTAGATTCACTGGAGAAAAATGGTTTCATTCCCATCTGGGTCTGAAAAATCTAGGGCCTCATCTCAGGAACAGTCACTGAAATAACTGACTCACACATCTATGAACAAAATTGGTCCTACTAGCAAATTTGCTCTGTGTTTTTAGCACCAACGCTAAAACTTGATGTGTCAAAGACAAAAACGCTCTGGATGATATACTGGAGTTAATTCTTAGCATCCCCAACCCTAAGCAGTTAAGTCATGCTAAAAATATTTCCAGGGATACTCACAAGATGGCAGATACATATTTAATTGCCTGTTAGTATAAGGACATTCAGGGGAGCATGTTTCAAGCTCTTCATCATGAGAAAGTGATTGAGACAATGTCTAAAATTGCAGTGGTACAACTGGAATGGATGCACATGTATGGACCCAGTACATACGAATCATCCCACCAGCCAAACCCTAACTCTTCACTAAGTTTGTTCAGTTCCTTTTCAGGCAAAGTTCCCTTTTACATTAATGTGGGTACTTTCACAAGTGTAAGAGTCATTGCACTGTCCCTAAAAATAGATCGTAGCCCTTAAATTTTACCTTTAGGTAAGAGATGACATAACACAGGTGACCAATATTTTCTGGCAAAAGAATGGAGTGAGTTAACTATGGATCAAAACCCAGTAAAGCAGAGGAGGCCTACTAAGGAATGGATGTTTTAATTATTTATTGCTTCTGCTAACAAGAATGTAACATACAACCTGCATAAGAACAAGCTCAATTCCTCATTACTCAGAAAAGGCCAATTAGATTCATTGGGATTGATTCTAAGAGTGGCAATGTGAAATGATTTAGAAAATTTAGGTGAAACCAAAAGCTCTCCTTAGCTTTTAAAGACCCAAAAGAGTTATGCAGAGCAATCCTAAGAAGGTGTACCTGAAATAGCTGGATAAACCACCTATGACAAATGTCAAAGTAAAAGAAACCAGGAAATCTGGCCATATCATGGATTTCCAAGTCTCTAGCTTAGGAAGATGGAGACACCAAGGGACCTTTTTTCTCTGACAAGCACAGAAGAGGCTTCCAGAAGATGTTACAACCAAAAGGAAATGAAACTTGCTGGAAATACGTTTAACAACTGGGATGGGAACAGAACTGTGATGTTATCTGCTGCCAGTGGAAGTCTTAACTGATGCTGGTCTTCCTTGTTCTGCATTACAGTTCTGAACTATTTACCTACAGATAGATATGCATATTCCTGTCACAGTGGTACTGCTCCTAAGAAGGGAGACTGAAACAGTGATTCCAGAGTGTTACAGAATCTGGTAAAAACTGGCATTGAATAGAACGGCATTTGTGATTTTTCAGGAAAAAAAAGGAGTGAAGGCACAATGTTTGCAGGCAATTCTCAGTTTTGGAATTATAGGGGAAGGTGGGCTACAAGTATGTATAGTTTGGCTGAGGGTGTGCCATGTGATGCACCAAGATTATACTTTTTTCCTTGGCTGTACCTGTCTCCCAAGTTGAAGATGTCTCCAATACCAGAGCTCCCAGCCTTGCTCTGAGAAGGTCTCATCAATACGGATTTGAAACTGCCTGCAGCACCCAGTGACTCATCTTATGCAATGACTCAGTGTTCCAAGCTGTTGGAGTTTAGCCAGACTTAGCAACCGTGGAAAGTGGAAAGTTTTTTGTTTGGTTTTACAGACAAGATTTTGAGACTACCATCTACCCTTCTGCCCACAGATCTCTGTTCAGAGTCCACTGCCCATCCATTTCACAGATCCCACTGCAGGATGCTTCGGTTTTGAAAACTGCTCAGTTCCTACAGTGATTCTATTCCTAGCGTGTGAACCACATAGCTACAGCATTCTTCCTGGGGAACATCCCTTAGAGCATATGATGGTTTAAAGCAAAGTTAGAGACTCGAGAACCAAATTATCAGATGTGAACTTGCATGATTTTCCTTAGAAGGAGGTATGATGCAGGAAAACAACTTGCTGATTTTAGAACCATAATGTTTATGATACTTGTATTGCAAGGCAAAACTCTGTATAAGCAGACATTGGGCAATGCAGGTTCAGTGGAAGATGTGCTGCCCATGTCTAACCATTTACCTCCCCATTAAGCTCCAATAATCATGCTATCCAGGGACAGGCCTCCTGGAAGTACAGGCAGGCTTTGTGTGATAGATTGCTGATATTCATGCAGAAAAGCAAGACCACCAAACCTTTGCACTTGTCAATATTTGTACTCCAGCAGCTGGTGACTAATGGTTTAACGCATTGATTCTTGTCGCCACCCTCCCCCTGTATTCCAGGAAAAATAAGATTCAGTTTCCCAACTCAGGGGATTAGAAAAAAATCGAAAAATGCTGCCCAGCCCCAGCCTCCAAAATAAATATTCTTTATTCTCACAAATCCCTTTACATCCAAATACATCCTAGGTTTTTATTAAAAAAACAAAACAAAACCACAAAAAAAACCCCAAAAACCAAACTCTTCTCCAACAAAAAATTGATATTTCAATGGAAATGTGCTTTTCTTTTTTTCTTTCTTTGTGGAAAACGAAGAATTTTTCAAGGAAAAGATTTGACTTTTTGCTGGAAATAGTTTTTTCCAACCTTAGTGAAATAAATTTATGAATCAATGTTTGGGCTCAACACTTACACTCAAATCTGAGTTTTGGGAAGACCCTTTTACTGAAAGCTGCCTGAATACATGGGATGGTGGTTTCTTTCCATGTCCTATCTTTTTTAAAGGATTTACAAAAAAAATAATTTACATATTTGCCAGAAACATAATGCCTGTGAATATGTCAGCCACATTCCTCAGTGGACAACAAAGTGCACTGGTGTTGGCTGGGTTAAAATTATTTTTATTCATATTAACTAATTTGGAGCTATGTTTTTTATTTTTTCTGTGAACAGTGTTAATTCAGGGACATTTTCATTATTTCTGAGCAGTGCTAACACACTTAAGGCCTGTACTGCTCCATCCCAGGAGCCACTGCTCAGGGACTGGCTGGGCATCCATCAGTTGGTGTTGAGCAATTGTTTTATTTGCATCACTTGTCTTTCTTGGGTTTTATTTCTCTCTGTTATTTTCCTTTTCATTATGATTATGATTAATATTTTATTTCACTTATTAACCTGTTTTTATAACGACCCACAAGTTTTCTCACTTTTACCATTCCAGTTCTCTTCCTCCCATCCTGCTTGGGTGGGGTTGAGCACGTGGCTATGTGGTGCTTAGTTGCTGGCTGTGGTTAAACCACAAGACAAAGGCATTACTGTCCCTAATATCGGGGCTTGGAATTAGATGATCTTTAAGGTCTCTTTCAACCTATAATTCTAGTGTTAGATTTATCACTCTTAAGATATAGACATTGCCTTAAACTAGACATGGTAACATTTAGCTAAAAGTGCTCTGCATCAACTGCAAAAATCTGGTCAGATAGCAGAATGGAACAATTAAGTTACGTGAAGTGGCAGAAAGCTGTTGGTCAGGCTCCAAGACAATAGGGCGCTTCAGTTAAAAAACAAAATACCTGACCACTTGAGCTGTTACAAGATACTGCCAAAATAAACCACAATTATTTATTCAGATGCTGTTCCTTGGCTTTCCTTTCAGGAAAACTGCCAGAAAATAAATGAAGTATTCACAGAATCAACAACCCAGAAAAGACAGTTAAAGAAAGGTCTGAAGTCAGAATATGCAACATGCTTCATTTAACTAGGCAATATAGTTAGATAAAGACTTGTTTTTCTTCAGCTAACTGAGATTGCTTTTTACCATTTAAAACTTAAGAGGTTTATTTAGAAGGAAAACAATTAAATAGTGCTGTGAATTACGCCACCAACAAGAAAAGGCACCCAAAATTACCTATTTCCCTTTATGTGAAATCTTTCCCTCTCTAATTGCTCTTTCATATCAGTGCTACTTGGCCAATTGAACCTTAGTGATTGTGCCACATGATTTATTTTCTACAGGGGACAATGCAGTTGGTATTTACCTTTTAACTGTCTGGATTTTTTTCATTAAACATGTACCTGGTAGCCTGGGTTATGAGTGCATAACTTCCCCCTCTGAACAGGGGACAGTGGTTTGGGGTTCATCAGCCATCATCAGTGTGCAAACACAGAATGTCAAAAGCCAGACAGCTTATGCTATGAGCTCTGGGTGCTAAAAACCACTGCCTTGAATGGAAAATGTAAGGGAATACTCTAAGATGAACATGTCTTGGGCCATCTTCTGGGAGATGGACACCGGTGGAAACCAAGTTCCCTGTTCTCTGCTGTCAGGATATATTGGCTTGGTCAAATTTCAGCAAGAAGAAAAGGGTAGGGAGTAGGAAGGGTGGAATGGTGGCAGTGACAACCATGGGGAGCTGAGTGGGGAGAGTCACTTAAAGAAAAGCACCCCGTATCTCAGGATACAAGACCTGAGAACCCATCACATGCCTGCTTTTAACTGCTGAGTGTGTGATGCTGTAGGGCTGGAGTAAAGCAGTCACCGAAACAGAAAGACAATATGCCCAGGTATTGTAAGAATAACTGCTCTAGTGTAGAGATTCTTTCTGTAGAGATTCTTTCTGGCTAAAATCATTTAACTGATACATCTGACAGGACAACATGTTTCTTAATGCCTAAAGCCTGACTAATGCAAACCACATGAGGTGAAGTGAAATTACAAAGTGCCCTGCCTACAGTTTATATGTTAGTTAAGTAGATTAGCTCATACCTACAAAAATAGTGACATAACTATCTCCCCCAACCTTTGATACAATTGATATAACACTGTACATGATTCTCGGTTACTGCCTGGTGTCAAACAAAACTCACAAAATAGTCTCATTAAACCTGACTAACATTTGGGTCTCAAGCACTCCAAATGAAGTGTGAGCCAAATTCTCTGTAAAAGACCTATTAACAATGAGAGAAAACTTGAATAGAGAAGTTTTGAAGAACCCTAACTTGCTTTCTGTTGCTAAGGGATACACTTCCTTGGTATACCCCCATGTTCTCAGCAAGTCTGACTCACAAGAAGTCTGGCTTTCAGTAAATAATGAAAGCCCCACACTGCTGAAAACAATGTAAGAAGGGTTAAAAATCAAATCAAACCAAGCAACATGCAAATGAAATAATACCTTATACACCCAGTCCCAGACACTACATAGGGTGCTTTAGTACTTAAGTTCTCTCTATAGACTACACAATGGATCTGGAAAATGGATATTGAGACAGACTGGACGCTGTTCCCACTGCAAAGGGATGTTTTTGACACTCCACTCCCCCTTCAAATGAGTCCAAATGGCTCCTTGCTATTTGTGTCCCTTTTTTTCTTATTTTCTCTTTCTCCACAGCAAATGCCACTGCCAAATATTTCTCTCCCACGGTATCTCCCTGTCCCTCTCACTTTTCATAACCTCTACGTGTTACATGGAACTGTTTCAGAGACACGGAGGTCAAGGCCAGAACTTACCCAAGTGACTTCCACTTTTGGATGCCTCCAACGGGATGTCTGAAACTAGTGACGTCCCGGGGATGGAGCTTTAGTTCCCATGAAGTTCAGAGAAAGCTATTGGTGGTCATAACATCTAAAATTAGGAATCACTTCTGAAAATTTTCACGAATCTGCTTTACCCTGAAGGTCACTGTGGGAATCAAATCCAAAGTCCTAGTGCTGATTTTGCCATTTGCTGGAGAGATAACAGAGGAAAGCCATAACCTCCTTGTTCCTCCACACATGCTTACACATATGCTTACCTATTTTGTGCTCAAAAATGCAAAGTTCTCTCCTTCACTTTGTTCTGCTCCCATAAGCATAACTACTGGAATGACTGGCTCTGGATTTCCTATTGTATTTTGCTGAAACTATTCACAGGAGTGAAGATATTCAGAAGTCCAGAGACTAACTTTAGCCAACCAATTAAAAAAAACAAATTATGGAAGCTATGTCCTCCAAAATGCATTAAATGTCTGTGTTTTAAAACCAATATAGAATGTAGAAAAAAAATACCGTTTGAAAATCTGAGACAATTACACAAGAGAAGCTATTCGTTGTAATAAATAAGAAAAAAAAAAAAAAAAAGAGTAAGATCTTGACTATTTATTCACTGAAAAAGCAGGTTAAGGGCAATTTTTACACTATTTTCTGAAGGTCATATACAGGTCTATTAATCCTCTGACTCACAAGTCACTAGAAGGTCAGTGGTCTTTTCATGTACACACACTAACAATTATGTTATAACAAAGTTAAAAGAAAATCCCCATTGGGGCAGGATAATAAAAACCGGAAAAGAAATGTGAGTAATAGGGGAAGAAGTAAAAATTTAAAGGAGCTAACTGTAAAATGCAACATTGTTTTTTATTATTACAACACAGGTGTTACAAGGAAAAGAAAAAAAAAAAACCAACAAACTGGAATAAATTTTTATGCAAACACAGGAACTTTCTTATCCCCCCTTTTTTTCTTTTTCTTTTTTTTTTTTTTTTTTCATTATACTTACTATTAATCTTCCCGCTAAAATAAATAATTGCATATGAAAACCTGTAGCTCTTGTTCAAGCAAAAATTTCCACTGGCTGAAATGGAAACTGAATTTGAGCAGGGCTTTGATCAAACATATTTTCATATTCCAGATTGTGCTAAGTGGGAAAGCAGGATATCAAGACAGATGGAAATTAGAGTTTAAAAGTGGTCCTTCTATAGTCTGCTCCTCCTAGTGCACATTCTGACTGAATCTACAGAAATGTATCAGTATTTTTGGACTGAAAAGTGACAGAAGTAACTATAGTAAGTAGTAGAAGTAACAAGAAACAGAAGTAACTCTTAACAGTTTGACATGGAAAAAAAAAAAGACAAACCCTGGATTAAAAACTGTTGACTGAGGTTAACTAACATTTTCTTCTGGCTTAAACAAGGACATCAGTTGACTTAGAAGCATTTGCTCCAGTTTCAAAAAGCTGAACCTAATGGTTCCATATCTGTACATGGAACTTGTACAGTGCTGTCACATTAGTGAGTGAGCACTAGAGATGGTCCTCAATAAAAGCAGCAATCTGCTCCCTGTTTTGAAGTAAATGATACCCACATTTAAAAGATGCAATTACAGTAGCACACAGAGGCAGGGAAAGATTAAGAAATTTCTATCTTCTCAGTAAACTCTGCTACTGAATTTAAAAACTCTGTACCAAAGAGATATGCTGACCTGCATGCACACTACTAGGAAAAAGGCTGAGACATTCATGAACTGTGTAAGACTTTGCCCTATCTTAGTGACTTCCATGTATAAGAAAGTCTATCTTTAGATCTTAGATGTTTCAGAAATCAGAAATAGGATGATTAATTGCTAGTATTATCTTTTTCAAGAAAGATCATGAGCAGCTCCTTCTATCCTAAAGCAGTCTGAGTAACTCACCATTGCCCCATTTAACTCTAAAGTTACGGGAGCTCTCTGCTACTGAAAGTGTGCTTAAGGCCACATGGCTGTGAAAAACTCTCATGTATCCTTCTCCCAACCAATGTGCTTTCATTATCCCCTGTAGCATGACCAATTTCCTGTGCACTTCATTTTATGTTGTACACCCACACTCCAACGTGTGCTGCTCCTCACTACCCAGTGCTTCTACCACCTACAATGAAATTACAGCAGTACTGTCCTTCCCAGATTCTGAAGCATCCTAACCCACACTGAACCTCAGTGGCTGATATTACATCTTGAAGATTTCATTTGCAACTCAGTGGGACAAAAGGTTCTATACAGTTGCACAATGACATCTTATTACCATGACATTCAAGTAGGAAAAGATGCACACAGAGAAAACATTCACCTGGGCACTTCATACAACTAGGAAAGAACACAAGATGATATCCAATTTATAAAAACTTAATATTAGTTTTACCACCATTCAGAGAGCACTGCAACTCTGTCACAGTAAGAAGTAGCAAGAATGACGTTGCTGAACTGAATCACATTTGCAGTCCCCAGCATTGTATTCCACAGAATATATCTGAATACTTTCCATTTGCTAGCACATGAAAGAAGGATGTGAACTTAAATGAAAAGTAGGGACATGGGATCATGCTGGTATTTCTTATTTAGAATGAAAGCAACACAGTGGGAAAATCATAAATGCACTTTTGGAAGCATAATACACAGAAAATATGTTACATTTCTCTTATATTTTTCAGGTCCTTGTGAGGAAAAGTAGTAGGAATACTAGAGCAGAAAGAATACCAGTCTCCATGGAGTGAGGGGCTGATGGATTTCTTCTCTTTGCTTTTTTTTTTATTTTGATTGCTTGTTGGAAACACTCATCTCAGAGGAGGAATGTGCACTGCCTGCGACTGGTTTTCATACTGAATCATTGCACCACCTAATTTGGAGATCTAAGAACAAGCATGTTCACTTTGTAGCCTGGTCTGCAGGAAGCAATCGAACTGGGTTTGAAAATTTTTTTTCAAGCAGGTACTGAAAATGGTTCAAGGATACTGAAAACCCCTTGAGATGTTTTCCATGCAGTTTCAGAAAGACCTTGGGGAACTTTCTTTACTTTATAGAAAAATGTATCTTTTTAACAAGCATTCCATCTACCATGCTTGTAAAATACCTTAAGCAGCACTTAACAGTGATCTGAACTGTGTACATGCTTGCTAAATACTAGTTAGCTAAAATTATCTCCAGCCAGCCAAATTGTTTTAATATTCATGTGGATGAATGTAATTAATAGAAGACCACCTATTCCTATCCATGTTGTACCTGACCACTGTATGTCCAAACACTGAACCCTGTATGTCCAAAGTGAAAACTTTGTTCCAAGACAACAGAAATCTCTAGAGCAGTCTCAGGTAGATGTAGATTCAACAGTCCAGAAAAGAAAGCAACAAGAGCTAGTGTGGCCATATCTACTGGGACATACCAGTACAGCCTAAATTCCACTTGAGTTCCCATATTTGAAGTTCTGTGTCATCTGGAGCTGTTTACAGACACTTTCTAGGCTATTCACACCTAGATCAATTATGCTTAGTGGTCAAATATGAAGGCAGAAAATATCACACTGATTACTGTCCATTTGAACTGCCTGCTTGTTTGCACCACCTGTATTTCTGTCAGTTCCTTTCAATGTTAATTAACCACAATAGCCCAGAACACATTACAAAACATATTTAAGATGAATTGTCATGTTTGGAGCCATGTAGATCTTATGATTTCTCTTACTACCCTGCCTAAGGACTCAGCTTTCCAGGGTATTTCACCTCTTCAGTTTCTCCATACTCCAGCATTGGACTTCAGGAAGGTGTCACCTTTTTCATTCACACACCTCTACATCCATTTCATGTTAAAAACACCCTGTACCAGTTTGTAGGAAGAATATGCAGCACTCTAGAACCATCTCAGCAATACTGAAGGTTCATCCCATGCTGCTGGTACAACAGCAGATCTAGGTGCAAACAAGTCTGGCACAACTTGGGCAAGGAAAAGTCAGCTAAATTAGTATTTGCATGGATATAAAGGTGAAAAAAATGTTTTGTACAGTATGGTTTCATATCATACACAATTAGCCTGAGATTTTAATATTGCCTATAATCTTAATGTCAATCTTGGCTGATGCTTTAAATAGGACTCTTGAAGATGTGGCTTGCAAAGATCGGTTGTTCAAATATCCCATTCAGTACTTGCTAAGTATTTCAGCCCAACTATGTAAGAGTTAAAGCCAAAGTCCTAATCATACAGAAAAAAAAAAAAAAAGAATCCAAAGTCCATTGTTAGCAGGGAGAGGCAAGCACAAACAGCAGTTAGCAAATGCTAAATAGGACATGCAAAAAGACTTCCATCACGTAAACAGAGATAATTATAGGGTTACAGCAAATTCCCACAGAGTAGCAGACAAATTTGAAAAGCCATATTGCTAACAAGGACAACTACAGAGAGAAGACCTCTCCCGGTGCAAGAACAGAAATGACATCAACTGACATTTTAGAAGAGTGCAACAAACATGCAGTAGTACTGCAAGGATGATGAGATGTAGCTAAACAAATTCTAGACTGTGTTTAAAGCTAGGATGTCATCAGAACAAGCCAAAGCAATATTTCTGTCTCTGTTTTCCAGTGCCCCAAGACAGTAACCATGAGATCTGACTTTTGGATACTCCAATAGCCTCACCACACCTATCAGTCTTACCTCTTGCCTATGTCCACCCCTTTATTCTGATTCTTTTCCTGCTGTAAAAGACCTTTTAATTCTCTACCATTATTTGTTACACTAGTAACAAAACAGAAAAGGGTTCAAAGTCAAGTGCCAGAAGGCAAGCAGACGGGGCAAAGGCATAACTGTAAAGAGAGAAGAATATGATATGAAGACAGTTTTACAAAAAAAGAGCCAAAGAAAGAAAAATAGGAAGAAATACTGGTGATTCAAAGCTATAAAAAGTGGGAAAGGAAATACTGTATATTGGTACGTATTTTGATAGGCTTATTTTCTGTATAGTTCTGTAATGTTGTAACTCAATACAGCAACACAGAAAAGGGAAGTATGGGATGTAATTGCTCAGGCAGAGTTATGAGGTATGCAGGCATACGTGAGCTCTTGCACACAGACCAGAACAAACATGAACAATTATTGTTGATTTGATAAAGAAATACAGCATATTTGGTGGTGTGCGCCAGCCAGCTGCCAACTCACTGCTAAATTAAATGTGCCTACAGTCTCTGCTGAGTGGTCTTGCTGCCCCACACAGTGTCTGAATTGCTCATTACTGGTTTTCCTAGAGAATAAAGAAGACCACTGTGACTAGTGAATAGTAAATGATCTGACTAATTTCTTTAAGCATTCCCAGGTCACCCCTAATGAGAACATCGAGGTGCCTGGGATAAGATTAAGGGTCACATACCAATAAGCTGTTCAAGCCTCTGCCTTCTCTCCCTTGACTTTAGGAACACTCACTTGATTATTAGTAGTGGGTTTTTTTAAGAATACCAGCAATGCTGATAATGATACTTGCACAGGCAATTTCATAGATCTCTCTTTGCCAATTCACTCCTTCACCATGGAATCTTCCTTAGAAAAAGGCTTTAGGAAAACAGATCACTAGTGTAGCTGGTATAAAGTGGTGGCATTTACTTTCAACAGACCTACACAGACTTACACCTACTGTTTAATAGCCAGTATTAAGCATGGAATATTTCTAGTTGCCTATTCTTGGAAAACACAGGCATATCCACATATAAGCAAGTAACAGTAAAGTCCCAGAAGCAGCCAACCTTGCACCTACAGGCCTGTGCTGTTGAGGAGGCTCCTAGGCCAGTTCAGGGGTGGTCTGATATCTCCAACTGTTTGTATTCTGAAAACTGTGGTTTGTTCTCACAGGCAGCACTGCATTGGAATTTAGAACTGGGTGTCTGCCCTTGATGGAGAAAGTAGGAGGGAGAATCCCAAAGGGAATATTTGCAAGCAAAGCCCCAGCATTTCTCAGTGCTGTGCAACCACGTGCCTTCTCCAGCTTCTGGCATCACACCATTTAAATTTCCTGTTGCACTCAGGCAAGAATAGTTCTGTTGATCACTTTTTGGTGAGCAGTCTCATTAGCATTATCTCTTAAGGTCTGTGGAATTGCAAAGAAGAAAAGGCAGGTAGGTCAATATGGAAGGTATTATTGGAATGGAGTGCCCAGGGAAGTGGTGGAGTCACCATCCCTGGAGGTGTTTAAGGGAAGGCTGGCTGTGGTACTTAGTGCCATGGTCTAGCTGACATGGTAGTGCTAGTTCACTCAGAGATCTTCTCCAGCCTGAGTTCTGTGATTCTGTTTTATGAAGGGGCAGCAAGTTTGAAGTATTTTTGCTTGAAGTTGACCTGCTTTAAGGAGGTTATTAGACCAGATGACTGATCCAAATTTTTCTATGATTCTATGAACTGTGTTTTCACATCACTTTCTCTGACGTTTCCTCTCAACCATTCAGGTTTGTTGGAGTAAAAAGGAAGGAAAGGGTATTAAACAGCAGAATAATCCTATAAGTATGGTTGTCTTAGTCTCTTCTACTAAGAAAATATTTTAATTCATTACATAAGGCCTGCTCTTTTTGCATCATCACAATAAAGAATAAATTAGAAGCGTTTCTCCATGGACCAGGGTATAGTTAGTAACCTACATTGTAAAATTAATCTGTAAAAATCTTTCATGCTGGTCTCTCAAAAAATGTGCCAAGCCTTTGCATGGCCAGAATACAAAAAGGTATGTGAGGTCTCTGGCAACTAAGAGTAAAATATATGTACATTAAGCATGTTCTACCTATATAAGGAAATACAAGAAAGACGACCTGAAACCCCTACAGTGGGATAAATTCAGTTAATTAAAAAAAGCCTAAAGCCCCCTGAAGACTGATTTGGCCACCAGAACAAAACCTAACTCCTTCTGCAGCAAGCCCCCAGGACAATTATCTGCTTTTGTCCTTCGTAGATCACCTTTTTTTTTTTTTTTTTTTCATGTATTCATAATAATTTAAAACAAACTGCATAGATGGAGAGATTTAGGGGCTTTTAGTCAGTTTTAGCTAGGTTCTGGACAGAGTCCAGAAACTTGTCTCTCTGCATCTAAAGTATGAGTCTCATCATCACATAGCACAGTAAAAATAAATCACAATTTGCATTTCTCAATACCCTTCAAATCACTACATGGAGTAAAGCCAAACCCAGCCTCTTCATTGAAACAAACAGCTTGCATTTTCACATATGAAAATTGCTTCTCCTTTATGTAAGGAATAATTTCTGCCTTCTGATTTCCACACGGCCCACTGTGCAACTTACTCCTGGTAGCTCACGTAGTAAGTGCTTTGAGTCAGCACGTTCAACCACAACACCAAACTTTGATAGGATTTCCTTCAACTACTGAAATGGTCTAGGCACGTATTCAGCTCATGACTCAGGGTGCTTATCTGTCAAGCGAAACTCCCTCTGGGATGTGAAGCACCATCATCTCAATCACTTCTCCTTTTCCTCTGAAAAAACAAACAAACATTTGGCACACTTCTGAGTCTAGGTCTTTCCTTCTTTCCCATCCCTCACCCATCCCTGGCCAGAGGCAAGCTCAGGAAAACACCAAGAACACAGGCACAATTGTTCTCAGCTTCTCCCCTGTGCTCATTATGTTGGCAAAGTTAGAAACCATTTGATTCTGCCGTTGGTACTTCTGAACACTGTAGTTCCCAAATATCAGCACAACCACAGCACCATTCTTTGAAATAAGTTCCTGCCTTCCACTTAGCATGCTCCCCTTCACCAGACATCACCATATTCTCATATTTATGTGGCAGATTATTAGACATTCAGTCCTTATAAGTGACATATGTCTTCAAAAGGGAAAGTTTCTCTTTTTTTTTCCCCACAGCTTTCTTTTTGGTTATATGCTTGGTTTGGTTTGGTTTGTTTTTTTTTAATGTAGAGGAGTCCCTCCAAACTAGCATAAAGAAGATGGAGAAGAAACAGGTGCTAGAGCCACTACAATAAAGTTGCCCACAATTAAGCTACAGAATTTAGCAGGGAAAAAAAACAAAGCAGCGATGGATTTGTGTCTGAAGAATGACATGTGCTCCTTTACCTTTGTTTTTATTTTCTGTCAAACAGCCCAGACAAAGCACAATTACCTTGTAAACAAGTATGAGTAAACATAAGGGAGAGATGTCATCTACAGAGAAACATTCAATTGTGCTGCCTGTTTTGAGAGCCTTAAAACAGCACCTCAGTCTAGGTACTCCATGCAGACAGCAGAACAAAACAAAGGGTGGTGCAGGGCATATAGATTCACCACCAGTTTTACTGGCTTATATGTTTTCATGGAAACCTCTAGGCTTCAGCTGAAATAGTTACTGAATCATGGAATGGTTAAGTTTGTATGGGACCATAAAGATCATCTGGTTCCAACCTCCCTGCTATGGATAGGGACACTTTCCATTAAACCATGTTGCTCAAAGACCCATTCAAACTGGCCTTGAACACTTCAAGGAAGGGGGCAGCCACAACTTCCCTGGGCAACCTGTTCCAGTGCCTCACCCTCATAATGAAGAGTTTCTTCTTAATGTCTAACCTAAATCTAACCTTTTCCAGTTTGAAAAAATCACCCCTCATCCTATCACTTGTAAGAAGTCCCTCTTCTGCTTTCCTGTGGGCCCCCTTCAGTTACTCTGGTACCAAGATGTGCAGCCTATAACTTCATTAAGATATCTGGAAGAACTATGGATTTTGAAAGATTATAGTTCTGTGATTGCATTCTCTTCAACAACCTACTTGCATTCTTTCCTTTGTCAAAAACTACCCAACAAATGCAATTCCAGAGGAATTCCAGATTTTAAGGCCATGACTGTATTTGTTAAAATACTTAATAAGACTTGTTTGTAGTGTTAGTTTTGCTAGTCAACAGAGTGGGTTGGCTATTTTTTCTAAGACTGACAGTCAAAGAAAAGAAAGAAAGAAAAGAAGCTCTCAGGAATAAAGCCTGGGCAGATAGCAGAGACAGAGATGGAAAGAGATGTACTAAGGAAGCAGAGAAGTTGGAACTTCAGAGGAAGCCAAGGACAAACCTTGTGAAAGCAGTAAGAAAGGAAGTTTCTATACGTGCCTAGAATTGCACCTGCTAATCTACACAATGCAAACCCACAGGAAGTGACTCAGTGGCCAGAGCCTGACACAAAAAAGGAAGCATCCTATATTCCAGGAAAAGGTATTTGACTTATGCATGGACATAATGTTTTTGTTCAGGTCTTGAACCACAACTGCATTTTGTTGTGTTTCTCATATGTAGCAGTTGCCCAGTCCTAACCTACTGTTTTTAACTCAAGCCCACCAAAGTAGGAAGTGCAATGTTTGAGGAGGATTGCAGTACTTTATCTGCATATATAAAAGAAGGACTGGTATATATATATATCTGCTTATATAAAAGAAGAGCCATAGTGCTCTGCGAACCTAAGCTTGCCTAGTTTCTCTGTGTGTTTTCATCCATAACATGGCAGTAAATAAAACAGAAAAATTCACCTATTGATGTTCTACATCAGGCATGAAGTGGGACGACTATACTGCTCACACTGAAAGTAGTTTGTGTCAAACCTTTTTTTACCCTGATTGATGCAACATCACAATATAGTGCTGTTATACCAGATATATAGATCCCAAGAATAAGAAGCAGTTGGAGATCATGGCCATTGAATGCCACTGACTCACACAGCAATCCAAGTGGATTCCAGTGCCTCATTCTCTTTCGTTCCACTATCTACAGAGGCTTTAAGACAGGATGAAATAGCTGAAGTAGCTCTTGGTTATCAAGTTGCTGGAAAGTTGTATAGGCTGCCCTAGTCAATTTCTGTGTCTCCTGTCTGCAAATAAGTTTTGTCCAGCTAACTGCTCCCTGATTACCTTAGAGCCCTTGAATGCACCACCTGGAAGTCCTTGTGCAAGGGCCTGTCTGGACCAATGTCCTGTGAGCCAAAGACACGGGAAGAACAGATATTAGTAGGAGGCCACCTTGACTGCTACGCTGCAGACATGACCCGAGTGCACTTGGCAGAGCCATAGCATGTGACCCTCAAGGTTTTGTAGCAAAAGGCAGGAAGTTTAAGCTCCTTTTTGACTGATAGGGCAACAGCTTAAGGTCAAAACATAATATTCCGTCAAATAATTAAGGTCAAAACATAATAAAACATCCAATTGCGTTTTCTCTCTGGAAAAAGTAAATACAACCTCTGTGAACCCTAGCATACTGCACATAGGCAATTAAAGGTTCCTGTAAAGGCTCACTGAGCTGCATTTTGAGCTGGTGTTAGCCCTGAGGATGATAACTAGTCACTGTTTTTGTGAGACGTGCAAAATGTCAGGGGAATATAAAGAAGTGTTGTGTTCAGGAAGCGTGTGATGTGACTAATAGAGGATGACAAGGGGTGTGGTTATCATGAGATATTCACCTCCCTTCAGTGCCTTTATGAGACGTGAAAAAACGAGTATCTCCCTCCTCTCTCTGTCTCTCAGAGGCATATTTATCCACTTAGAAATAAGCCACCAAAAGTTAGCACACTCCTCTTATTAAAAATCCTTTTGGGGCAGTTGCTCAGGAAGGAAATTTATTACAGAGATTCTGAATTATGGTTCCAGCTGAGTAATGCTGGACATGGAACTCAGTTGATTTCACAACAAATGGCTTATGAAAAAGCAAAGTAAGTTGTTGACCGGAACAATATGTTCCAAGGAATCATAACATTTCTTTGATGTCTGAATATGAGGTCCTCAAGGAGGATGGGCTACTCCCATCTCTGTCTCAGAGGCCACCTACGTCCCTGTCTCTCAGCCTACCTGAAATCTCAAGGTAGGTAGGAAGCAGTATATAGCCAAGAAGCCAGCTGACACGTGCACTTAAAAAACTTTTGGGGATGCAAAGGCAAGAGGAAAGGAACATGATGCTGTGAAGAAAACAGAGATGAAAGACTGGGGGAAATGGGAGAACATTAGAGGGGTGTCAGAGCAAGGTCATGAAGATAAGTGTTGGCCAGAACAGGAAATTTAATAAAAAGATGGAGCAACAGTAAAGGAGAGAGCAAGACAGAGAGAAATTAAAATGAGATGGACTTTGGGGATGGAAGAAAGGGAGCCCAAAGCCTGGAATAGGAAGTGCTACTGTGAGAGAATTGAGAATTAACTTCAGTAACAAAGAGAAAAGCAACGAAAGGAAATGAATGGTAATAACAAACTGGGTCTGGAAAAAAAAAAAAAAACAACACAAAAAAACACAAAAAAAACAACAACAACAACAAAAAAAAGAAATGGAGGGAGAAAGAAACAGAAAAAAGATAATGAAAGAAAAAAGAAAAAAAAAGAATGAGAAGAGGTGCTGGAGCAGGTCCAAAGGAGGGCAACCAGGCTGGTGAAGGGACTCGAGCACAGATCCTATGAGGAGAGGCTGAGGGAGCTGGGGGTGTTCAGCCTGGAGAAGAGGAGGCTCAGGGGAGACCTCATCACTCTCTACAACTCCCTGAAAGGAGGTTGTAGCCAGGTGGGGGTTGGTCTCTTTTCCCAGGCACCTCTCAGCAAGACAAGAGGGCATGGTCTTAGGTTGTGCCAGGGGAGGTTTACGTTAGATATCAGAATTTCTTTACGGAGAGGGTGATCAGATATTGGAATGGGCTGCCCAGGGAAGTAGTGGATTCTCCATGTGGATTCCCTAGATATTTAAAAAGAGACTGGATGTGACACCCAGTGCCATGGTCTGGTAACCACAGTGGTAGTGGATCAAGGGTTGGACTTGATGATCTCTGAGGTCCCTTCCAACCCAGACAATTCTATGATTCTAAGTAAATAATGCATTTCATCGTTACTTTTTTGAAATAAATGGAATTTTATTTCCCAAGCAAAATAGCCATTTAAAACTGAAAACGTTTTGTGCACAGAACAAAAATGTTACCCTTCACCTTCAGCTCCCATCCTCATGAGTGACCCCTCATTTCCACTAAAAATTCACATGCAGACTCTGCCCTAGACAGATTTACACCTGTAGACATCTCAAGCCACAAAGTACAGCTCAGCTCTTCAGAACAATAAAGCCAGCAAAATCATTCATTCCCAGAAATCCCTGTAGCTTTTGCATAACGATTCTGCAGAACTGAAAAATCAGTCTTTTCTTTTTTTTTTTTTTTTTTTTTCATTGAGACAATGTGTGACAAAACAAGGAAGCAGTTGGTGGTAACAGGCAAGCCCATCTGCATCTCTCTCCCCTTCACACCTTGTGACAGAATAATTCTCAGCACTATCATCACCACACAGATTTTCATATCTATAAAAAAAAAATAAACGGATGCATCTATATAACGTACACAACTGTTGCTAAAAACTCACACACAACAGCCAAAGGGTTGGGCTTCAGGGCCTCGAGTTTATGAGCATGAGAACCAGCTGCAAGACTAAAACATACAAACTGTCCTCAGGTGAACAACTGTGACTCCAATACTATGATAATTGTCACCTTCAGGTCAGAGACTGCACTTGTGGGAGATATTGTGGGAAGTTCCAGATCGATGGGACCCAGGGGGACAGACAGCCTCACAATTGCAAAGGCAGATCCACCTCTGCTTTGTTCCTGGGAGAAACATGGCCAGAAGCAGACTGGGCTTCTGGGATGTCTCTGCTTAGCTGCAGTAACAACATCCCATGACAACAGTGTACGTATTTAAAGATAGTACTCAGGTGATAGCATTAAGGTAAAAGAAGGATTTTATGTAACAAAATAAGTTTTTGTGTCAGAATACCATGCTGATGCCTTCACCAGGAAGACTGCTTATAGTCAGTTGCATCCCAAACACTTCCTTCCCTAACAGTATTAATGAAGCACCCCACAAACTGAGGTTAACTATTTCCCACATAAATGTTTTCTCAAAATAAAGCCTTGCCTGCATTCACTGGAGTAGAAACAAGATGGGAACAATTTTAGAACCATACTCAATACAGAAGATTAACCACTAGTATGAAGTATGATATTTTTAAATATTCCTCAGTCTGAGAACAATGTAAAGCTGAGGCAGAGTAGAGGCCAATATAAGGAAATCAAATGACCAAGAAGTCATATGTTAAATACTTGAGACATTTGCGGTCACACTGAAAACACAAAGAACTTAACTGGCAATAGCAAAGAAGGAAAGATGCACTTGTTAAAAAATAAAATAGGAGATCTTTAGTTTTTTATTAAATACTTAGAAAAAGCCATTTCTATCAGCATCAGAATCTGTAGATTTAGAACTCTGTAGTTTTAGAACTCTCAGAAATAAATAATGAAAACACTGGTTATTAAGGAGAATTGACTCAGTGCCAGGGACAGGCCCAAACAGGTTCAGTGACAGAAAACCTTCTTATGGAACTACCCCACACAATACTGATTGATCCCATATTCAGCTATCTAAATGAAACATGACAGTATCATATTATGTAGAAACTCTCAGTGTTTATGTAGAAACTCAACAGACTTGTGGGAAAGGACCTGTTTACCTGGTTAGATTATAATCCTTCAATAAAACATGGTAAGACAGAGCTATGCGTGTGAGTAGATACACATAGACTTCAGACAGACCCAATGCAATTAAATTGTTCATGGCATTGAACATGAGGTATGATTTAATGATTGTGATGTGTGCTGCAGCTTGAAAGAGTGCTTTTTAATTTTTCTTCAACCAGGCAGTTGATTCACCAGGAAATTAAAAGCTGTGGTAATGAGGGAAAAAACACATTGGTAATACACAAGCTTCCTGTCATATTTCTATGTGTGTAATGACCTGGAGCTTTACAAGCAGTACAACAGGTTGAGTTTGGTTCCCTGTGATACAGATGCTTCTATATGGAGTTTCTTGTTTCTAATATTGTTCAGCCTTGGCCTTAAAGTTTTTGCCTTAGCTGGGTATTCATTAAATCCTCCATATAGATGGATTCTTTAGTGTACAAGTGTCTAGTGCTCACTGCAATCTTTTTTTTCAGAAGGATTATCATTAGACTCATAGATTGATTTGGACTTCAATAACCTTAAAATTCTGCACTTCTCCCTTCAAAACAGCTAGCCAGTTCAAAAAATGCTATATGCACCGTTCTTCTAGAAAACAGGGCTAATTCCATTGTAAAAAGGTCAAACTAAGCTGTTAATTTCTTAAGGGATTCCTCTATGTAGATTCTAATGCACTGTTAGAGACAGTTATTTCCTTACACATTATACATTGTAGAGTCAGGGCCCTGGCAATGCATATTTTTAGCTCCATCTAAATAGTTCAGTCTTCATGAGAAACATTTTGTAAAGAGGTTTTAATTTTTGACAAGGCCAGGACGGCCTTGTCAAAAGGCAAGAGACAAGGCATATGTGTATTTTTTAAAAGCACTGCCAAAACCTACTCTCAGAAACATTAGGTGTGGATGGAAATTGAAGTTATGTACCTTGTCCACAGCCTAGAGTCGGTAGAGAAGTGAAATAGGATGGTCCAGAGAGGGAGAGAAAGAGAGAGAACATACAAGCTGTGGTTTCAGAGTAGACACTGAGGGCAGAAACTCCACTGAAGCTGACAGAAATTTCTGACCCTATGAATCTCCAGTTCCTGGAAAGTTCCATCAACAAACAGCAAAGAACACATTCCCTCTGATAAGATTCTGTAACATGGCAAATATTTATCTTTGTGACCAACAGTTTTTGCTGTTTGTTGTATGATGTTATAGAGTACTTGGTTCTGCACCTGAATCAGGGCAAGGTGAGCAGCCTCACTGCCTGAACACTAACACGCTCTCATTGCATCATATACCACCCAATCCTCCTCTGTTTGAGTTGAGATCCCATTGAAGCTGCTGCCAAAGCACATGGAGGGGTTGGAAGCAGTGCAGAGGATAAAGTTTGAGGTATCTTTTACAATATCAGCAGTTTGCTCATCAACTACAGCACAGGAAAAAGGCTGTTTCTTAAGACACCTTTTGTAACAGCTTCACTTGTTACAGCATTCATTAGGATGGTAATCTGAAGTTCTGTACCCTGGTAGGAAGCTCTGGAAGAAATCCATCCACTATAAGAAGAATTCATAGATATACTCAAAACAGGATTTATTTTTTCTTTTCATGAGAAAGCTTTTTGACTAAATGAATGAACTAGAGATACATATTTTGATGTCAAAATGTCTTAAGAAATGGACTGAGTTTATATTGGCTCTTTCCTACGTATGCAAAGTCTAACTGCACACACAATTGCAAGGCACAGTAGGTGGCTATCAGGGTGAGGTGTTCAAACAGTCTGAGACACTGACATCTCTCCAGTCAGTGAAATAGTTCAATAACACACAGAACAAACCACATAACTATTAATTCATTGTTTTTACAGACTTTCTTCCATGTCTGCCTGTTCCATACTTAGGTAAAGGTGCAAGAAGCAAAAGCCTGAGGTAATGTCATGTTTTACCAGGCTAAGTTCCCACCATCAACTCACAGCCACGATTCACATTTCAGACATGCAGTTCCATGCATACCTTAAAGCTCTGGCCTAGTTTCTGTTAAAAGATTACATTTCTTCGTGTGGAATTGAGCAAGGAAAAGCAGCTTCAAATGACAATTACGTTGCTTCCATTAGGCCAGTCAAACAGAGTTGATCAATTAATTGACTCATCTTCCTTCTATTTATGTAGCATTGAATGAAATGAGGAGCATCTCTTAAAATAAATGAAACCTAGTGACTCTGTTCCTCTCAGTCGTTATATTTCTTATTGCTGGGCTAAAAGAAACAAACAGTTTGGCTTATTTCTCAATTTAATCTCTAAAACCATATAAAATCTATTCCCTTCATAGAAACTGTATCAGGACTTACCGGAATCTCAAGGCCTTGGGCACCTCTGGGGGCTCTAGATTTAGGCCCCGTTAACAATAGATCATTCCAGTCTGGAATGAAGCTCACTAGAAGGCATTCCCCCATAACCACATCTCTGCTGATTCCTCAAGGACTCTCCCCTGGGTCTGGCTGGGTTTCTTTGACAAAATATTTGAGGTAATAGCGCTCAGCCAGGCAAAAGAACATCGTAACATTAACATGAAGAGCATGTGATTTTTACAAAAGAACACAGCAAAACTCTCCCCTTTTTCATTTTCAAAATTATCATTTCACTTTCATCCTAAAAGTTCTCACCATTTTTCTTAGGTTATGCGAAGTCACAGTGATAGTCAGAGATAGAGAAATAGTCCATTATGCTTTCACACTACAGCTATAATTCCAAATTATTTTAGAACTCATTTTCTGAAACACCTGCAGATAAATACAGGGGACATCAATACTTAAATTACATTGCATGGTAACAAAAAAATCCCAAATTATGCAAAATTAATCTGACATTGCTATAAATGTAGAAGGGAAGATTAAATTTGCCCCAAACCTTGATATCCAGTTTTCTTTTGAGTGCCAAAACTTTTGTATGACCTTATGGTATAACAGAAGTAACAGGGAGGGAGGGGAACACACTTTTGGCTCAGAAATCACCTAATTGGTCATTTCTGTGATGTTTCCATTTCTTTTCCATCCCCAGTTCCCTCACTGGAGAGCATTTGAGGTCAGTCATGTCTCATGGTTGAATAAGCACCATTCCTGTCAGCCATTTTGCCAAGGTTAATGTTTGGCATCAGAATGAGCCCCATTCTAAGCTGTTTATCACAATGACTGTGATAACATTACTTTGGCAGTACCTATGGGTTATCATTTGCTTTTCCAATGCACACAACAGTCAGCATATACTTTGTTGAAGGGGAGGCATGTGGGTTCAGTTTTAAAATTCAGCACAGGATTTTGGTATTTTTTTACTTTTTGCTAAAACAGGTTCAGTCTGGGTACTGAGCACAAGTAGGAGTGAGTCTATGTGCTTATCTGATTATGTACAAATTTCTCTTTCAAATACTCTCCTCCATGCACAGTAAACAAACCAATCCACAAATAAATCAGTGCTGTCCCTGACTGGTTTTCCCTCTCTGATGCCAGATATGTACCTTTCACAGGGACCTGAGAGTGATATGGCCACTGATTTCAGTGGGGCCAGTTTCAATCTTGGTCTTCCCTAGTCCAAAGGCAGTGTCTTCAGGCACACAGGTACTCACAGAGAAATTCAAAACACTTACAGATATTATGGCAGCACACAGGGTTCTCAAAGGAGCAGAAAGCCTTCCATATTGATTAGTTCCATGTTTAATGTATATGATACTCTTGCAGTGTTTGCAAATAACCTTTTTTGTATGAAAACAGCAAAGGCTTAGTCAAAGCCAGATCAAAGAGGCACGCATGATTCACATCCACTAAATAAACACTGATGCCTGATGGCAGTAATACAGCTATTTATATTCATTGCTTGATTTAACCAGTGGCATTCCTTTAATATGATAATAAGCACAGGCTGTTTGCTGTGAGAAAAAAAGAAACTTGAGTGCTAAACTTGCTCTTAACACCAAATGAAAGTGATATTGGTGGGCAAGTTGAGATGTGCTAATTAACTACCACTGCAGATAAAATCAGAAGCTTAATTTTAGATTATGCTCTGGAATTTCATATGAACAAATAAGCAGACAGCTTCAGTGGGAGTTAAGCACTTGAATACATCAGAGGATCTGGTAGCCAATGACCTCTGTGTTTCATTGGAATCTCAATCCTGCAGATCTATGACATTCATTTAATAACACTTTATCTCCTTTGTAGTTCTTGGTCTTGCAAAAAATTAGGGCAGTGGGCTCTTTTAAATAGTGTTATCATCAGTGATTACAGGCTTAACATGTCAGCACTAAACTGGTCTGTAACTAGCAAGTATCTCTCAGGAGCACCAGGCATCAAGAAGGCAGATGAAAGACACACCCCTCTGCTAAAAGGGAACCTGAGGTGTCATGTCAGAGACACACTTAGATGACCTGCACTCAGCAAAAGGACCTTCCAGATCCTGCTGTTCTACAGCTATGGCTGGTTGCTGTCATTTTGCAGGGAATCCTCTCCCTGTGTTCCATCATCCTCATTGTTTGACCAAAAGAAGAAAGAATGTATTGGTATGAAAACACAACACACAGAATAATCCAAAGCAACATGCTGACAACCTGTCATTATCTTCTTTCCCTGTCCTTGTACTATTCCCTTGGAATAAGTCTCAGGTCACTCCTGGGAAGACAATACCTTGTTAGAAGGACCTTTTACATGGCCCACTCCCATGGCTTTTCTCCTACTTCATCTGATAAGAACACAACTGACCACTGTAAATCAGATAGTTGTTACTATAAACAGGGTGAAGAATGCATACTTTTGCAGCATGGACAATTTTGGATAAAACTGAAACTGCTTTTACAGTAGTTAATATTGTGCATGCAAGTACCATAACAGATGAAGTAGGGGTTATAGAGGAATGTTGTAGATTTGGTTTCATTCAGTTCTGCCAAATCTCTTTTTGAAACAGGGACACGTCACAGCAAAGGTGTGTTAGATTTGAAATCTGGGAATGTTTTGTCCACCTTCATGTGCAATGTACCTTTCTGCATAATTTACTACTCGTTGATCTATTGGTAAAACTTATCTGATTTGGATAAAGACTGTTCTTTGATGGCCCCATGTGCCATAAAATAGCAGCAGAATTCTATTTCCTGTATTGCAGATAAGGCTGCTTCAGTTTTAGAGCTGTGCTTTGACTTATTTGCTGATTTCCTTGATAAACAGAATGGCTTAAAGCCTTGAAGGAAGATGAATACATGGTGTGTCAGAATAGCACGAGTAACTGGGCTGCTAGTACTTCAAAGACAGCCTGTATTTCGTTATTAAAGACCTGCCAGAGAAGTGAATTTGTTATTTCTCCAATAATTAATAAAGCAGCTATTACTGTAACCAGCAATTTTGAAAGAGATTTAAAATCCTCATGTGTGTCCAACATACTGATAAAAATATTATTTATAACTAGAAGGAAACACCAACCTCTTATGAGATTTTTTTCTTGGATAACTGAGGATACTTGAACTAAGATGCTCCTTTTAATTCTTATATCCTCAGCAACATTTAACAGCCCAGACCTGCTTCTTCAGAGGGGGATTTGACAGTCCCACAACCCCAAATATATGGGGTAGCACTGTAGACAAACTGTTGCATTGACTCATAACCATACTATCTCTTGCAAAAAATATCACAAACATACATCTGTTTGTATGCCTCCAGACACCAGGGAGATCACTCATTGTCTCAGACACCTACATTCCCTATTCATTAGGAAACCATTATTAGTTTCAGGTAACTACTATTATTTCCTTCAATCCCTTATGTGGGTTTTAGGATCAATCACAGATTCTTTAGAGACCTAATATTGAAGTAGAGTGCAAGTTAATTTTAGGGTACTTAACATTTAAAGAGTTTGGAAGGTAGGGAGTCATACAAGTGAATTTTATTTGGTTATTTGCCTGGTCTTTGAAAAGATTGCATACTGGTGTTTCTCTACAAATGACTGAACACCGTTCTCATGGCCTTTATGAAGCTGCTCAATTTGAAAAATATCTGTAGGTAGTAAATGCCCTTCAGTGTAACTTTGAAAATACATTATATTCTCCAGGAGTCTGGGCTTTTATTTGTCTTCTGTAGTATTTGTGTGCTGTTTTCCAGCTTTTATCTGGCAAGACTTTGGGATGGATTATTATTTTAGTTTACCCACCTCTTCCAGCAAACCACTATAAAAGTGATCCTAATTTTGAGAATGTAAACCTGAGCTGCCTCCCTGATATGAGAAGATTCAGGCTGAGTGACTGCTGAATTGTATGCTTTGATGGGAATACAGAATTTCTTAGAAGTGGTTTTAAACACAAAGCTCTCCACAAATATGAGGACTACTTGGGAGTCTGCAGCAGGTTCCCTACATCTAGGGGAAGTTGCATAACAACTGTTGCTGGTGCAGGCTGTTTTCTGCTCTCAAAAACAAAAGCTTGAGATCAACTGCCTTGTGATAGATAAAAAAATGGAAGCCTGATTTCACTAGCAACCCTCAGCCTTACCACTCTCAATTAAGAGAGGAGACCAAGTAACACCTCCAGTGGCCAGAACTTTTAGAGAGAAGCAAAACTGAACACTGCAAACCTCCTCCTTCTAGAAAAAGAGATGTGACACAGTGAAATGAACAGAAAAGCAATCCACTGCAGGTTGCAGCTGTTTGGCATGCTGGGGAAAAAGAAAAAAAAAACAACACTGCCCACCTAGAGAGAGGCAGTCCTAGACTAGTCTGATAGTTAATATTCAGTTTCTACTGCTTAACTTCTTTTGGACTTTGCAAAGACACAGATACAATTATTCACAGTTCACAGTTTAAAAAATTCAGGAATTAGGAAAGTGAGGCAACTGGCCCAAGGCAAATCAATTACAGAGTTGTGAAGGGACTTTCGTTACCCCACTTTAGATGCTAATCAACACAGCCTCCAGTCCTAAAGGACAAGGATATTTTCATGGTGACAGCCAAGTAACATCTCCTCATACAGATGGAGAACACACAACATGGGTGAGGGTGTTATGCACACTTCCTTGTGCTAAAAATGTCCTACAAGCCCTAGTTCCTGCCAAGGCAGGTCTTCTTGCTTTAGACAGCTCTGGAGAAGTTCTAAGGCTCCTTGCCGAAGATCCTTCCTGCTTTCCAGTGTTGGTTTCCAACAGAAATATAGTCTTCCACTCTTCAACAGGGCTGTTTGAGGAAGAGTCTGCCTGGAAATCATGGAAATCACCAGGGAAATGCAAGTTACCTTTCCGAATGCCTAAGAGTGACCTCCTGTGTCTGTATAAAGTGTCCTCATCTCTTTAAGGAAAATAGTTATCAGAATATGAAGGCACAAAATATACACATATAAAATAAATGTGAAATTAATGCTTTTCTTATTGAATTCCCTGCACGCACAATTTCTAGTGCCTTAAAATTTTATCTGTACTGCACAACGTATTCAACAATAAACAAGCAAGTAGTAAGTTCTAATAATAGCTCCTGCTATAAATTTTTCCTTGATTTTCTAGCAGGACAAAGTCTATGGCAAGCATGAATAGTGAGTACCCACTGCACACCTGCATGGGACTGAGAACTCCCATTTTTTAACTTGGCTTCAGCTGCTTCTCTTCTGCATTTTACCTCCCTCTGAGATAAAACACAGAAGAGGAATGGTAAGAATTCTTGTAGATGTCCCAGGAAAAATAATAGCTTCAAAAAACCAAACAAACAAAAACAAAAAAACAAAACCCATCACTGAAATCATCAACACTATGCTATTTTCTAGATCAAAACATTTTTCTACCTGCTGCCAAGAAATGGGGATCATTTGGATTCTGCTGGCATTCAAATGCAGCAGCCAGATGAATGCCCACCTGAAGAGGCCCTTCCCAGGCAGGGTGACACTCTGTTATATCCCAAGCCTCAGTCCCATCAAGGCACTGCTACCATAACACCAAGTTCCTATAACAACATATTTCTTTGCTGTAAGATGTAAGACTTAAGTCTGCTGGACTCAAAAATGAAAGAAAAGCATTAAAATGCTTTGATAACAGTAGGCATATGTTATCTATCAAACAGAACTTGGGACTGGTGCACGTTCACAACAGCTACAAACAGCTGCTTCCTACACAGAGTTCTCTGCTTTGACAGTTTTTCCAAGAATGAACTTGAGCCAAAAATTCAGTGTTCTGCCCTTCAGTAAATTCCCATAAGAATGGGATTGTGGTTTAGACCTTCCTACAACTTTCAGAGGTTGTGGACATTTTAAAATTGATCAGGCAGCCAGTTCTGTAAGCCAATGGTGACTGGCAGCTCACAGCTCTCAGTTCTAGAGTTGTATGGTGACCTGGGGTCAGCACTTCCCACATTCTCAGCTCTCCATGAGACTTACCCAGCTCCTTCACAACTTTGTCTTCAATTCAAATGAAGCACAGCAAACCAGAAGGCTCTAAACCGAATGCTTCCTGCTCGTTCCATTATTTCTCTGGAAAACTTTCAGCCTTCTCTATCCACAAACTCCTCTAAGAGCTCTGCAGCTTGTCCCTCTGTACTTGGCACCTTCCATTACAATCCCCCTTGGGACCCCTTATTGGCAAAGCAGGGAGGGGATAAAAGGCCTTTGTTATTGCTCTGGCAGCCTGTGAGCCAAAACTGAACCTAGTTGGGTTGCCCTGGTGCTGCCATGGCTGGATCGTGCCTCAGGGACTACAGAGAGAAGCTGCAGTGGAGACAGTGAGAGCTCAGCCTTCCGGCACAGGGCTGGTTAATGAAGCAGAGGAACCTGCAAAGCCTGTAAGAGTGGGACTCAGAGGAGTCATACCAGATAACTTTTGATTTCCTGATTTTCCTTTTTCAATTAAATTTGACATTTTTGAGAGCAAGCTTGGTTACAGACTATTAATCTGTGGCTGAGAGCCAAGGAAGGAAAACACTTCAGTGAGAAGAACTGAGCACTAAAAAGCTTCGTCCACAATACAGCCCCCTAAGGTGACTGTGGTGAGTTTTCAGAAACTCAGACAGGGGCAGTTCACTCCTGTGTAAGAAAGACATGCTCATACAGTGCTTTCAGAAAAATAAATGGTGACGTTTTCGTGCCCATTTTCTTCCTTTCTTTTACAGCCAAGACATATATTATCTACTGAAAGTTGAGAACTAATTGATATTTACCACCAGCTGGGCAAAACTGTCATGACCAGCCTAAAGTAAAAGGTTTGCAACAGGCTGAGAACACCTAACTGGACCTTGGGAAGGAGGTGAATTTCCAATTTCAAGCATATCAGGATTGGATGACATATTCAGAGGATAAACATGAGAAATGCCATGATTTTTGTCTGCAGTCTGATTACCTACAGCAGCTAGAAGACATTCGCCTTTGAGAGGTATTTCATACCTGATTATCTGAGGTATAAAGCTAAAAAATGAAAGCATAACAAAACATTTTATTATGCAGTGAAACTACCACTTATTTGTACTGCATGGTTTTGAAGCTATGATTTTGACACCTGATCCTTAGCGTCCTTATTCACTTATTACTCAGGAAAACAAAATTCCATTTCAGCAGAATAAAACAAATCATTGAGTTGCAAGATCTGGAATGATCCAAGATCTGGATCATTCCAGAATTTTATGTCTTGCATACATCCTTTAGAACAAAAAAACAAAAGGAAACTAAAACCACATGTGGTGGAAATCAAACAGGCACCTGTACTCTCAGAATGAACAAGTGTCAAATGAATGTTTCCTCTGGAAATTTTGGGAGCAGTTTTTCTATCATATCTCTCACATGCAGGAAGAAGCCCTGAAAAAGATTTCCAGTCAAATAGGAAATGGAAAGTGTTCAGCTCCAGATGGAGGGGATGTTTGCTGAAAATTTTCATTGCATGTTAAGGCTTTGATCACAACCAGGCAGTAATGGAATACAAATTGCTTTTAAAGAGACTTATCAGTGTGAGAACTGTAGAGTAAAATAAAAGCAAAAAAGTGACCTCACTGATAAAGATTATAATCCCCTTGCAATGCCAGCCCATTAATGACAGTAGTTGTTACAGCTTTTGATCACAGTGTCTTAACCCTTTAGCTTAAGCTATAATTGTTCATTCTTGCTGGAACTCAGTCATGAGCTGAAGGAGTCTTTTTATATCACTGAGCCTTTTTGTAGAAGGCTTCTGTCTAAGTGCTTCTCACTGAATCATGGTTATGTGTGTTGAGATGATTAAGAATGGTTTCTTTAACAAAAAAAGAAATAGGGTGTTTTTTTAAGCATTTAACCACTGCTTGCTTCCCCTATCCATATTTACTATCCATGTCTGATCTGCATTGCTGGAAAAAAAGAAAGCTTGCAGTGAAAGTCACTCTTGTTTCTGTGCAAGACTCATAAACACGAGCTCATAATCCATTGCAAATATGATCAAAGAGTATAGATGTAAGAGATAAAAACAGTGGGGAAATGACATCCAGCTGATGTATTTAAGCACTTCCATTGAAGAAAACCTCCTGAACTTTAATGCATTACAGAAGTGAAAGCACTGCCAGTGAAATGGGGCTGTTTACTATGGAAAATACTGCTCACCCAAAGACCTGTTCCTTAAGAAGGTGCATTTAACTGTTCCAAGAATAATTAATAAACAGCTTCACCTACAAAAAGAATTTCAGTGGTGCAATTCCAAGGGGACAGGCTGCAATCCACACTGTTCACCAGGCAGGTATTTTTGTACAAGTGCTAGATTCAGATTTAAAACTGTGAGTGAAGTAATAGCCAGGAGAGGCTCATAATTCATATGGCAAATGAAGGCAGGGAGATTCAGAAAAGAATCCGAGGATTTTTGTGCCTAAGTAGACATCGTCTAGTAGCAATGTTTTCTAGAGAGCTTACCATCACACACACTTCAGTGCAGAAAGCACTGATCCCATTGTCTTGAGATATAGTTGTAAACATCAGCACACTTGCATTGGGACAAGAGCCTAACAGAAGACACAAAGAAAATTAGGAAAAAAAAAAGAGAGAATGGTCATTTATGGAAAATTTTGTTTGTGTTGTTTTCCATGACATCACATGTATTTGTGTGACAGTAGCAGGAAGAAGGCTCAATGTCCTCTCCAATTATCTTAACCATGAAACCACACTGTATCTCTTCAAGGGAGCTCTGCATCCCAACACTCAATTCAATACAAAGTCCCAATTAAACTGCAGAGCAAGTCCACACTGCACAGTACACAAAACAGGGTTTCACAGCAGAAAGAAAAAAAAACAAAGGCACAGACCATGTAGCTAAAGACTAAGATGTATGCACACACAGACGAGGAACAATTTCAATGCTATAAGGCAACCTGATTTCAGACTTTCCTAACTTTTGATTCTATTTCCTGTCATGAGTTGCTCTACCTAAACTTAGGAAGATAAAGGAGGAAGGAACATAATGTGCACATTGTAAGATTGTACACATGTAGTGATTTGAAGATTCAGAATGCTACAATAGTCAGAAAAGATACACATTAAATTACTCTGAATTTTCAATTTTAAGCAAATTTTTGCCCCATTACGATATTTAGCTGCATGCAGGGAGAGTGGCTTAGACCTCCAAGAGGAATCAACAGCTTTGATCAACAGATTAGATCATTTTCAGGATGCAAAGACAACACTGTGACTGCACTCTCCAAAGCAGAGTGAAGTGACTTGATGACCACAAGCTTTCCATGGACTGCATCCCCACATGCTTGCCTGGGCTGTTACAAGCATTACTTCCATCTCCCCTCTCTCCCTTGAGTAGCACCCATTGTCAGGCTCCCCATATCCCAACTCAAGAAGCACCAGCACTGCCCCACTGAGAGAGGGAAAGGAGAGATGCCTGGCTTTGAAGGCAGAAAGAGGGTTTTGGCAGTCTGGGCAGCATTTGTAGTACCATCTGTAACTATATCCTGGGCTGGATTTCATGGAGGTATTGCACTGAGTCACTGAAAAAGATGCTACAGTAAATGGGCTTAGATGGAGGATTTTTCATTAAAAGCTACAGGAATCAACAAAGGTCTCTGCTTGCTTGCTTATTTTTTAATTGAAAAGTTTCTCACTTTTCTTACAATTCCCAACACGTTTTCATTGTATGCATAGGACAATTAGAGGCTCCCTCCTCTGGTATATTTAATACCTATAAATTCCCATTAAAATCTTTGCAGGTGAGTAAGAAAAAATCTGCTTTATATTATTAAGTAGGGACTTGGAATTCTGCAAGAATTGTATTTTTATGACAAATTATTCATATTTTTTTCTTGCGGTGTTAAATCAACTAGTACATTTTCAGCACCTAATTGAATGTCACAGTTGTAACTCAAAGCCAAACAAGATAAAGAGTATCAAAAAAAGAAGAGGAAGTAAATGAATTCTCGTTCTCTTCCCTTTTTTTCTTGAAAGATTAAAAACTATAATAAGAGAGGCCTGAATTTCATGAAATTTTGGATCTGTATAAGCTAGGGAAATAATTTTGTTGAACTTTATGGCTGTTACGTTTGGTTTTACAGTATCAGATTTCTAAGTCCCTTAGAACATTAAATGCAGGCTTCTGTAATTGAAGCTTCTGTCTCACTGATAGCTCCATGACATCATGTTCAAATCCTGATTACATTTCATTTAAATTGCTAATAGCTTTTGAACGGATCAGTCTTTGCCATGTGAGGTTCTGAACCTAGATGAGTCTAACTGCTCTATCACTCCGAACTCATAAAAATACACAAAATTCTTATGGCTAACCTAAAGAAAGGACTGAATTGGCCCAATTTTACTTTGTATTTCAAATACACAGTACCTGTCTGAATGCTGTGTTCAAATCAGCATGCCTGGTAAGATTCAGCAAGCGGGTTCAGTGTCCACCATGGCCCTGAGGAACCCAACCACGCTGACTGCCCAGACCCTGGGGCTCCCCTCCTCCTGCCCACAGCCCGGGACCCCACAGCAACCCCTGCCACAGCAATGCCACACCATGGTTGGTCTCCAGCTCCTCTCAGGCCCTGCTCAGCCATGGGTCCAGCCCAGCCCACCCCCCAGCCTGGCCATGGCCCAACTCCGGGGACATCCCCAGTGGGGCTGCTGGGCCCTGCAGTGAGGACCCCACAGCACCCTGGTGTTTTTATATCATTTGGGGCCTACACAGCTCAAAACCTCTTGCTGTTGGATTTAGTGTTTATTTATGTGAGACAGAATCTTCCCTTTTGCAAAAAGAAGGGCTTTGTGAAAATTTATGCACCACACCACCGTATATATCAAAACTGCATTTCAGCACGTTACTCGTAAAACCTTCTCCTTGATCATTCCCAGTCTTCTTTATCCTCCTGTGTTTCCACATGTCGTCCTGGATTGTGCCAAGCATAGGCAGCAGACATAATAAAGAGGGACCTTTTTCACCTCATAATTAACTTTTTTATAATTATGGAGCCGCTACAGGGGTGCAAGTAAGTTAGCTGGAACTGAGCAGGAAATCTTCTTATCCTGGGACAACTTCATCATTTTATAGTCTTCAAAGTCCAAACTCCAGCAAGATGAATGAAGGACAATTAAAATCTTTTGTACTCAAACCTGATCAGGTAATCCTAGCACTGCCTTGTCTCTCCTCCTGTTCTCTCCACCCTCACCATGACTAGTCAGTCCACCAACCTTGCTTTAGCTGAGATTTAGGAAAAAAATCATTCTCTTTATTTTTCTCCTCTTCTTAGCTGGCCATACATTAAAATTCAGGAATCTGCTCTGCTGGGAGTTATTTGAATGTACAGTCAACGAGAACATAAATACTAAAAAATCTACCAAGAATAACAAGTTGATTAGGAGGAAAACAGTTTTTTTGCCCCTTATTGTTTAAGAGTTTGAGGATTACATTTGATACTAGGCAAAAAAAATCTTGTTTATTATGTATGCCTTCCTCCTCTCTATCCCATAACAAAATGCTGGAGAATGCTCTCAAAATATAAGCTATGCAAATAATCCTCCAAAAACTGAGGAAAGGAGAACTAAACCTTCAATAGGTTAACAATTTCGGCAAAACACACAAACAGTTAAAACTTAATAGTCTGACATGGCATTTTTTAAATCAGAAAACAAAAAAACATCTGTTTTGATACCATGGTCTTTCCTTAGCCAGGCATTTTAAAAGATAAAATTTGAAATTTACAGAAGTCAAGGACTTACAGAAATTATTTTGTTAGCAATTTTGTTAGAAGTCAATCTGAATTAGACTCTGCATAGACATTGAATAAGGTAGCAATTTAATGATCAGTCATAAAAATAAGAAGAAATTATTATAAGATAGAAATCATGTTGGAGTAGGATAGAGACTAAAGATAAGCACAGTTTAGACCAAAAACCAAGTGGGTTATGGTGGGTTATGTCAGTAATATCAAATATGATGAAAATACTGAGTGGGGATGTAAAGGAAGCGTGGCTAAATGGAACAAAAATAGATACTGAAATTACTGTATTAGAGCAGACCTCTGCAGTCCAGCTTTCAGGGTTACTTCAAAGCCCCAGAAAGAAACATCTCCTGAGTTGCTGGTCCACTCCCTAGAATTAACTGTCAAATCCTCCAAGAGGTCATAATACAGCCAGAGGAGAGCAAAAGAAGAAGAAACAAAATGTGGTTAAATCAAGGATCATTAGTCTAACCACAATTGTACACAACTTTTTACAACAAACTTTGACAAAACATGTAATTAAAGACATGGAAGGAAGTGGAAAGAAATGCTGCACAGGTTTACTACAAGTGGATCATGCAAGACTTAACAAGTAAGTAATTATTAAGGCTGATGAGAGGCATGTGAGTCAATCTACCTGGACACTACTACAATACTTAATATGAGAGAGGAATCGTTAAGTCAGAAACTAGAGCTTAATATAATAAAGGTTAATATAAATTAGGAGAAAAACTGGCTAAAGGGAAGATTACAGGGAAATTAGAAGCCTGAAGATGAAGGATAATAAATAAGAAGCTTCTCAGGACTATGTCTAAATTTGACTCATATTTTCTTTCATTAATCTGTTGAAAAAATGTGATAAAAATTTGCTGTTGTCTCATAAATGTATAAAGGCATAAATAGAGAGGAAGATCATATTGTTGAATCATATTCAACTGAAAGAATGTTGAATAGCATTGAAAACTGGTGTGAGCCATATGGAATGAAAGTCATCAGTACCAAGCACAAGGTCATGCATGCATGTCAAGAATTCTTGCTATAAATACATTTCTCGGGGAAAATCTGAGAAAATCTGTCTGGATGACAACAAACTACTCATATAACTCAGACATGAAAGAATCAGACTGTACACCAGAATTTTATCAGGCAAGATATTTCAAGGAGACGCAAAAAACCTACTAAAATTACTTTAAAAGCAGTAGTAAGATCTAGCTGACATGTCTGATGTATGAAAACATGAACTCCAGATAAAGCAGGTGCTATTTATTACTCTCATCACCCCCTTATCATTCAATCTGTTGAAACAAACTTAAGTTATATCTGTATTGCAGGATCTCAAAGCATGCTCCATGTCTTTAGCTTTTGATTTCTTCCCTGACATGTCCCAGTTTCACACCAGGATGAGGGCTGGCTTTCCCCTTTTTCCCTTATGTCCTGGTATCCATGAGAAGGCAACTTAGATATCTGTGGTGGAAAGACTCCATGGCATACTGCAACAGGTTCCCCAGTTTGAACAGGGGAGGGAAACTCACATCAGGTATTCTAGGCGGCAGCATCCGAGTTAACTACTTGATGACTGAGGGGTACACGGTCTGTTAAAACAGAACCAGTGGGCAGTGGGAAAAGATAAAGGTGCCATCAAAAAAAGATAATATTAGCACAAGAACAGGCCACATAAGGTAGCAATAAATTTTAAAAGAATGAAAAAAAAAAAAAAAGTTACTATTCATCTAATTTTATCACACTGCCAATTCTTTTTAAACAGAGCTGGACTTCCTAAAGCAGATATCCCATGGGCAGGATGTTTTCTACAGATCTTGCTCTGGAGTGCTGCAGAAGAAATCCTTGCAGTGCAAGTGAACTCCCACCTCTAATGCACAAAAAATATTTCTAATAAAAAAAAATGGAAATCATTCTCTTGATCTTATAGATCACGGTTGCATAGTGGGAAACTATAGAGGGAAGATGGCAACACCAAAAGCAGTCTGGAAAAGAGTCAAGGACTCTCTCATTTCAGATTGCCACCTTTGACTTTGCTTTAGCAATTTTTCAACTATTATCCCTGTTCCTCCTTTTTACAGCATCTCCAAGGCAATCAAAGAACACAATACAACTGTAACAATAGTGTTCAAGAGTATTTTCAGAGGCTATATTGAATTTTGTCAGCTACAGATTTTGTGGCAGGGGACAGAAAACCTGGGAAGATAAAATATGGAGTAGGAATGAGGATTTCTGACCCTGATGCCAGAGAGCAGCAGACTATTTTAATAATTCAATGAAGGCTACAGCTTTGTGTGTGGTTCATGTTCCACTTTCTTTGAAGAGGATCCCCTTAGATGGTCAGGGGCTTTTCCTACTGTGAGAGAGAAGCAAGGCAGACAGCACACCTGGATTTAAAAATAAATTTAAAAAATTATATTTGAAAAATCCATAAATTTCTCTAAGTTTTCAGCCCTACCAACTTCTCGGGAAATTCCTTATTATTTAAAAGGCCATTAGAGAAATTAGCAAGCAATTTTAAACATATTTCAAGGGGAGGGCAATAAGAAAATTATACGTATATTGTTATAAATTAGCATACCATACATCCCAGCATTATCAATAACGTGCTCCTTTAAAGGAAGAATAAATTGAAAGTAGTGGTAAAATGGTCAATTCACAAATTAATATTTGTCAAATGTGCACTTAAGGACACCACATGCTGCCTCTGACAATATGTCAAACACTCTGAGATAACTGAAACCTGATGCCCTGGTATGTAGCTTAAAATCATTCTGCTCTGTGGCAGCAGGACAAATGTTTGTACATCAGAAACTCATCTGAAATTGCCCAGGGAGGAAAGAAGAACACTATTCTTCAGCTTAGAGAAACAGGCAAGCATGATATACTTTCTCAAACAGTTTTGTAACACTGTGCACTTATTCTAGAATTACACCAAATACTGATTCTGAGTTTGAATCCTCTTCCATTTGGAGAACAGTAGCCAAGTACTTGAGTAGAAGCTGCCCAGGTGTGTAGCAGCCTGTGGGAATTTCCATCACTGCTTCCAAGGCAGGAAGCATCTCAGGGAGATGAGAACATACAGCTGAAGTGAACATCAGTAATTACATTGGACAAATGGACTGTTGTTACCTCCCTGCAGAGAGGTGAAGACTTACACACAGGCACACACAATGCTCATCAGAATATACATGAACACAGAACTGAGATTTTCCCCATGGAGCAGATGCTACAAAATATGTAAAAAAATGAGACAAAAACATGAAAATGAAACAACATTTTAGAGTGAGTGGGAGTAGAACAGATAATTCAAATCTCAGCAGAAAAGGCCTCCATGATGCAAAGTTCTCTTTTTGCTGACCATGCTTTTGGGCTGGAATGTATTTGGAGGTAACTTGCCAATTGCCCAGTTCTCCACCTGCAATCACCCAGCCTTCTTTTCACAGATTTCAGAAAGGAGTCATTATATCAATTTTTAATATGTCATTCCAAGTTAATCACCTTGCTTCTTTAATTGCAGTCTCACTGTGAGTTTATGCTAGAATATATATGCTAGAATAAACTCATTTATGCTGGAATATACCACAGTTTTCTTAATTAACTAAACCATCAATAAGCCTTAGATAATCTCTCCTTTGACCAGAGTACCAGGTAAAAGGATCATGACTGAAATGTTCCTTGTGTAACCTCACTTTCTTCTTTCTCAGCTGCAACTGCAGTCACCATCCCAAGAGGATGGCAAGCAATTCATAGAATCATAAAATCATAGAATTGTCTGGGCTGGAAGGGACCTCAGAGATCATCAAGTCCAACCCTTGACCCATTACCGCTGTGGTTACCAGACCATGGCACTGAGTGCCACATCCAGTCTCTTTTTAAATATCTCCAGGGACAGAGAATCCACTACTTCCCTGGGCAGCCCATTCCAATGCCTGATCACCCTCTTGGTAAAGAAATTCTTTCTAATATCCAACCTAAACTTCCCCTGGCACAACTTAAGACCGTGTCCTCTTGTCTTGCTGAGAGTTGCCTGGGAAAAGAGACCAACCCCCACCTGGCTACACCCTCCTTTCAGGGAGTTGTAGAGAGTGATGAGGTCTCCCCTGAGCCGCCTCTTTGCAACGGAGCTCTTTAGAATAAGGGCTAACAAAGAACAAAATATGTAATAAGTTGTTCTCCTATGCTTTTCCCATTTAAAGAACTTAAGGAAAATCTAAATGTGATTGAAAGTATGATAAGTCTGCATGCAGAGCAGTTCTGGCTGCAAGTAAGAACAAGAGGGCTGCAGAGTCATCTGTCATGTCAGATTAGATAAAAAGTGGTCTGATTGCAGCAAATGCACATCAATGTGATGAGGAAGTAACACCCTAGTGTTACTGTTACCAGAATTTAGGAGAAACTGTGAGTCAAGCAATGAATAGGGTCTAAAACTTGTGAACCAGCTGGGTACTGTGAGCATTGTCTCACTCACATCATGATGTTGCATAATGGTATAAAACTACAGATTCATTTCAGTGAGAAAAGACCTTTAGGATCATCAAGTCCAACTGTTCACTTAGCACTACAAGTCCATCACTAAACCATGTCCCTAAGCACCACATCTATACAGCTTTTAAATACCTACAGGGATAATGACTCCACCACTTCCCTGGACAGCCTGTTTCACTGCCTAACAACTCTTTTGGTGAAGAAATTTTTCCTAATGTCCAACCTAAAACTCCTCTGGGACAAGCTGAAGCCATTTCCTCTTGTTCCATTGCTTGTTACTTGGGTGAATGGGCTAACAGCCACCTCACCACAAACAACTTTCAGGCAGTTGTAGGGAGCCATAAGGTCGCCCCTCAGACTCCTTTTCTCCACAATAAACAGCCCCAGTTCCCTCAAATGTTCCTCACAAGACTTGTACTCGTCTTTAGACACAGTCCAGCACCTCAGTGTCCTTGTAGTGAGGGGCCCAAAACTGAACACCATGAACGAAGCGCAGCCTCACCAGTGCTGACCGGAGGGTGATGATCACTCTCCTGCTCCTGCTGCCCACACTATTTCTGAGACAAGCCAGGATGTTGTTGGCCACCTTGTCCTCCTGGGCACACTGCTGTCTCATATTCAGCTCACTGATGACCAGCACCCCCAGCTCCTTTTCCTCTGGGCAGATTTCCAGCCACTCTTCCCCAAGCCTGTAGCACTGCATGGGGCTGTTGGGACCCACGTGCAGGGTCTGACACTTGGCCTTGCTGAATCTCACACAACTGGCCTTAGCCAGTCGATCAAGCCTGCCCAAATCTTTCTGAAGAGCCTTTCTACCCTCAAGCAGATCAACAGTCCTGCCTAGCTTAGTGTCATCAGCAGATTTACTTAGAGTGCACTCAATAACTTTATCCAGATCATTAAGACATTAAAGAGAACTGGCCCCAACACTGAGCCCTGGGGAACTCCACTTGTGACCAGCAGCCAACTGTATTTAACTCCATTCACCACAACTCTTGGGGCCCAGCCATCAAGATGGTTTTTTACCCAGCAAAGCACACACCTGTCCAATCCATGAGCAGCCAGTTTCTCCAGGAGATTGCTGTGGGAAACTGTGCCAAAAAATTTACTCAAGTCTAGGCAGAAAACACCCACAGCCTATTCCTTGTCCACTAAGCTGGTCACTTTGTCATAGAGGGAAATCTGGTTATTCAAGCATGACCTCTTACGGCTAATTGAAAATGTATACATCACTAGTGTACAAATAATCCTAAAGTAGATTTCTCAAACAGAACAAAGCAATTTTGCCTTAAAAGTGCTCATACCTCCCCACTGATTAGGAGGGAGCCTTGACAAGGTTAGGTGCTGTATATTCCTACAGTGATAGAGTACTTCAACAATAAAAATTGATCCTTTATTTACTCATTCCTCTAGCAGAAATAAAATCAAAGTCTAAGTCTACAAGATTAGACACAGGGTACGGTAAGAGTGCACCACACTCGGAGGAACCAAGTTCCCCTGTGTTGATAGCAAGTTCTTAAAAAGATGAATTACTTTTTCCTGTGCACTATCATGCAGCCAGTCAGCAACTCACAAGCAGAAGCTCTTAGAAAATATATGTTGCTTTCCACTACTCTTTATCATTGCCACAGGTCTCCTAACACCTTGTCTACAGGGGTAAGAGTAAGTCCTTTCTTGTGAGCAGCAATTGACAAATACCACAAGAGAGGTTTTCAGCAAAATTTTTAAGCCTTAAAAAATAGTAGCAAAGATTTCCTCTTTTCTGTCCCCTCTTGTGGTCGTAGTCACTACCTCCAGTGCTCCCTCTCTCTTCCCAGATCACCTCCTCTACTGGAAAAAAACATTTAGAGTTGTTAGAAGAATTGTTCTTCAGAAGTCCCTCAGCTTTCTCCAGGAGGAAACCATTCAACAGCAGTAAGAGGCAGGCACTTCTATTTATTTTAACTCAAGGAAAAAACCAACAGGAATACACGAAGGTCACATCCCTATGAGTGACTTATCTGCAGCAATTACAGCAGCTCAGAGCAGAGCAAACCCCATTTGTAGTGGTGCTTTCTCTGACAGACAGAAGAGCACTATGGTCTGCAGTGCCTGGCCACCTGCCTGCCTCTCACCCCAGCTCAAAGCAGCATATTGTACAGAGCATTTACAGCTTACTGAAGTCTAAGTCTGTAGAGAACAATTAGATTGTCTAATCTGGCCTCTTGACTCACACACAGCTTAACCTTTCATACACATACCCTGTAGTAAACCCCAACACCTTAGTTAAACCTATTCAATTTGCTCCTCTTCAGATTAATTCTTTTGTTCCACAGATAAACATGACTCAAAAAAACATGTCGCAATCTGCAAGGAATTGCTTCAGTAACATGTAGTTGATGAGCTGACAGATAAATCATGCAATATGTAGCAGAATAGGAAAAAAATTCAAAGCCCCAGACAACCCATTTTGTGGAACATGTGAACATGACAAGGCAGACAGTTGTGAGGCCCTACTACTGTGTTAGTGCTCAGAGTCCAATCTCTAATAATTCAGACAAAGCAACTTCACTCCAGAGTACTTTCAAGCCAATTGTACATGAGAAGGAAAAGCAAAAGCAAGCTGATGACCTTTCCCCAGACCAGGCAGGTAATGCATGAAAATCTGAGTGATGAGATTTGGTGATAGTTGTAAAGCTACAAGGCTTGAAGGATGTTGAGAGACGCACAGGCAGTTCTTGCCCCTCATTCCCTTCTCAGAGTGCCAGAAACACAACTTCATTCACTCCCAGGCCAGGGTGGACAGCTTTGCCTGTGCAGGTATTCAGCTCACATCCATGCAACAGGCTGTAGGATGTCTGCCAAAACCCAAATTAAAGCCTGTGTAGTCCATTTTAAAAAGAGTAAAGCCTGGTGGGCCCAGACTTACTTTGGACAGCAAAGGTAACTATTTTGTTACCTTCCCACCTAGAGAAGTGCATTTCATTTAAGGGCTGAATCTCTTTAAGTTCAGCTTCCAGCCACTGGATCTTGTTACTTGTGTTAGCAAGTATGAAAAGCTTCAGACATCTTTCCTAGCAAAAATAACCACAACCATTGAGTTACCTTCTCTTTGATTATTTTAAGAGTGCCTAGATCCACTTCTGATTTTTTAGAATTATTATTAATTTCTCTTCCACTTCTCTCTTATTCTCTCTTTATTGAAACCTGGATGACTAATAAGGAAAGGAATACGTGAACAAAAGAAAAAACAATTAATAATTAATCTACACAATAAGACTTTCTGTTTTCAGAGTGGATATGCATTTTCTCACCTCAGTACTATTCTGGGAGATTTTTCTGGTATTACAACTCCTCGATGGAAATACTGTATTACTATTGTTTACTAGTATACTCATAATTGTTCAACCAGAGTGAACTGAACATATTCTCTGATGAAGGAATAAATGTAACCTGCTGGCATGGCTTGAAAAGTTACTTGTGAATTCTATAAGTCATGAGTTTTCAGGCTCACGTAGTTTGTACCCTTCACAGATAATCATAAAAGAATTCTCACTGGTTGACTGGTTGCAAATTTTTTTATAAGGATTCAAGAACAAACATTATCCATTCAGTCTTTCTTTCTCTGTGACTAAAGGAAGATCTTGGTTTGTGTTAGGAGGAGAATCATATTTCCCTTAGTACACTATCTTCAAGTGTGTTAGATGACTACCTTATTTATTGAGTCTATTTACTGCTGTTGATGGATTGTATACTCAACCAATAAACAGGATCTTGAGGGAATGAAAAAATATTTCTACTTTCATTAGGGCTCTAACTTTTCTTTTTCTGGAAATATTTTCCTCCTAGGGTCCTCAAGGTGAAAGGAGACACCATTTGGTGCATTGCTATAATAAAGTAAATATTTTCTTTTTCTAATCATATTGACCTTGTGATCCATCACCACTGGAATTTATATTCCTGGGAAACTCGGAGAAGTTATCGTTTTCCTCTCCAGGAACAGAGATATCTTTCTGAGCTCTACCTGGTTCAGCAATGGTTTGGAACGAATGAAGAATTATCTTGGTATCAGATTCTGTACCAAGAATGAAGAAGATGAAACTAGTAAAATATCAGAGGTAATTGATATCACATCCCAGAAATGTTATTAAATTCTCAGGCTTCTGAGGAATTCATGTAAACAGACTTAAAACCAGGCTGAATGTTCTTTGTTTAAGTCAGATACCAGCTTTATTTGTTGTTTGGGAGCAGAAGAAACTTCTGTGAGAAGCCATAAGACATTCCTATGCTGTCCAGCAAGAGGTCTCATGCCAGTCATGGAGGGACAGGCTCTAAGTCAGGTGAGAGAATAAAGTCCACTGGAAAAACAGCTTAACAGGAAAAACATTGGTCTCAAGAGGTTCATGTTACAGAAGAAAATTAACAAGCTATCAAGTCAGATAGAGTTGTGCTCCAGTACGTACCCAGCAAGTCTCAGGACCCTGGGGTCATCTGTTCAAACTTCCCACAGGCACTCTCTCCATCTGTTTTCCCATGCCATTCTTACACCCCTTCCTGTCAGCCTCTGCATGAAGTAGATGAAAGTGAGTGAAATTTTAACCTCTCATTCACTGGGAAGTAGGTCTTACCCTGTGTCTTGCACAGGGGTTGAAGAAAAGCTTATGAGGTGCTGAAGACATGAAGTGGTTGAAGTAAATGTCAGGTACCAAGTGATCGATATTCATAAATTTCCCTTAGAGACTGCAGTAGTCTGTCATTAGTATCTATAATAATGGGTCATCAGTGTCAATGTGAATTTCCTGTACAGGAACGTCCAAAATTGCTGCAAGGCATTTCATTCATAGAACAAAGAAGGGAAGCAACAGTGGGAACTCATTACTTCAGAGGTTTTTCTAAACTCTTTAGTTTGTGTAAAATAAATATTCAAACGAAATCATTGATGCAGTTTGATCTGTACTGAAACTGCAGAGAAGTCCATCAAGGGTCTCTCACAAGCATGAGAAAGGACAGCACTACCTTTACATCCACACTTGTACAAAACACACTTGTTCCTGTTTCAGAGCCTAACCTTGTTTTTTCTGAAGCCTGAAGCAGTTGGTGTCAGACAAATCCCTATTAATGCCTGTAGGCATTCCTCAAAATATATCAATTATCCTATCCAGTTGCATTTCAGATGAATTATTCTCTTGTTACCAAGGCAACCAAACATGTATAACGAGAAAGAACCAAACCTTTCTGTTCATGCATACCTGAGCTGCCAAAGCAACCTTAGAAAATGGATCACCTGAGCAATGCAAGTGCAGCCTCAAGGGGACACGGTTCTTATCAGCTGTGGGATGTCAGTCTGCAGAGTGAGGAACATCACCTCCTACCCCAGCCTGCACAGTGGTGTTTGCAGTGCTGGAAAGACCCAAGGGCTTTGGAGACTGCTACAGTTCTCTAACAGCATGAGAAGAAGTAGAAGGCAAACACTCATGGGAAAAGCAGACCATCCTCAACTGTCTGCAGTTAGAAATCAAAACTTCTGAAGTCTGTACTAAGAAAAAATCTGGTTTTAACTGTATTTCAGCCACAATTCCTGTAAAGAGTAGAAGTTGGTTTATCCTGAGTGACACATTCAGACAAGTTATGTTCATTATCAGCTCAACAGCATAGCTTGCTCAGAGGACTTCAGCAGAAATTTTCTTTGTATAGGCAAAAAGAGGAAAGCTAAGAGGGAAGACCAATCTATAAGCTGACTTAACACCAAAATACTTTTCATGTTCTTGGTATCAGTTTGTGTGTAGACTAGTCCTACATGATAAGAGGAAGAACAGAAAAAAATAATTTGAAAGCATATTGAAATAATCCTTTATTCCTAAAGTCAGGAAAAAAACTAACATTAAAACAGTGCCCTGAATGGAGACCAGCCAGCAATACATCTATTGTGAACATCACTTGCCTATCTCTGCTTCCATTGTTGGATTTTAATGTTTATTAAGTAAGAAATTCAATAAATAATAAAACCCTTCCTGTGACACTACACTACAACACTGTGGAACACCAGCTCTCTAACCCCATAAATGAAGGAATAGTATTCGGGATCCCAACGTACAACATGGTTGAGTAGTTTTACGGGTGGAAAGAAAGGAAAATGAGGCAGGAGAAAAGAAGAAGTATATTATATAATGTTTGGGCATTCTACATTTCAAAGATGTTTCTGCTTTCCACAGCTAAGAAAAAAGTCAGCAGGGAGTAAAGGTAAGGAGAAGAGACATTTCTTCTTCATTCTTGCAGAAGGGTATGGCTCTAAATCTCACTTAGGAGAGATGTTTAGAAAGCACTTCATGCCAAAGTGTGTCATGATGATTACTCCTTCTCACCTCCAGTTTCAGGTATACTGTTGAGCTGGGGCAGGTGCCACAGTAACACCTCAACCATGCAGCCACCAACTGTTTCTTAGATAGAGACACAAGAAGAAACTGTATTAAAATAAATAAGCTAATTAAAAATTAGTTGATGATGTGTTAATAAAAGTATGTCATGGAATATGTAGTCTCAGTCCAGCCACAGGATCTACTTAAGTCACATGCACGATAGGAGATAAGGGCAGACAAGGAGCCCTATTTCTCATCCCCATGGGCTTTGAGCCAAGTTGCAATGTGGAAGCTGATATAATCATGATGCAAAACCAGTGGATCATCACACTTACTTTATAAACAAGAGAACCCTAAAGAGTTTATAATCCAAGAAGAGTAATAGAAAAGCAGGGACTAGGGGGTAGAAATGTGATAATCTATAAAAGGGTTAAGAAGATGGGACAGTAGTTTAACATGAATATCTAGATGAATAAAAGGGATGATCAGTTTCTCCTTACAGTGAAGTGCTAATTTACTTTAAAAGATCAGCCAGGAGAGTCTATCTGACTTGCAAACTACGAAAACAGTAACAGTAACTTTATATGGCTTGCACAACCCTGAAGGTTAAAACGCTATCTCTATCCAGACCTAGGTAATGAAAAAGGACAAACAAATGAACAAAGCACAGGGAACAATGAAATACAGTGTCATGGGAAAGCAGCAAGCTCCTCAGGTACTTCACAAATTGCTCAACAGAAAATGTCCCCTTTTTTTTGATGTAATTTTCAAGCTTCCCCTTTCCCCAATGGAAAAAATTAAACCTTGGCAGTCTTTTGCAGAAAAAACATACTTTGATGTTTTTTCTCACCCAGAGGGAAACCCCAGGGGAAGCTATTTGCTTAGGGGACTGGTCGGTAAGGTTGATAAGCCAAGTTCATATCCCTCAGCAGCTCATTCCCAATAAATGCTCTCTCACATCTCAGGTCAGTGTATTCATTATTCCACAGTAGGAAAAAAGTAATGTCTCCAACTTTATCCAAGTTTTCATCTCTCTAACCTTATTAAAACTAATGCACTTCTGAAGAATACATTGCAGTTGACAAAACAACACTTCTTTGAAAATGTCTACCTGGTTAAGTAACAAACCACTGGAAGATTCTTCAGCAGCATCAGCTGAAGCCAGAATCAGCCACAAAAGTGCCTAGCTAGGGATGTGCTATATTGTGCTGTTGCTATGAATTCAGCTAGGCGCCAGAAGGTTTCTTAGAAAAATGCCCAGCTGCTGGAGAAAAACAATTCTAAAAGGCAACCCCTGAATATGTACATTTTCCACATCGCTAACAATTACTAGCAATTGGTTTGTTTGTCATTCTTGAAGTCTATACAGTAAAGATAGAGACTGATCTTTACTGCAGTCACTTCTCAAAACCATCTGCCACAGGCTGTCACTTTGAGCAGTATTTGCAGTATTTGTTATTCTTCTGAAGGAAAGTGTTAAAGATGCTCTTTGACTTGGGAACACCTCTAGGGTACAACTGGGAAAGCCAATTGACTCTGATCCTTTTGCTGTGACAGCAACAGCTGTGGCAATCACATGAGCATCAGGTATAAATCACAGCCCCATTCCCAACCAGGAGCTTCTTAAGAGAACAGTTAGTCCATACTCCTTCTTCCATTCCAAAGTGATCAGTCCATATCTCTATGGGGCTCTAAAGCTGTTTGTAAAACCTCCAGTGACAGGGACTGCACGGAATCCATTCAAATTCTTGACTATCTCATAGCTTGAAAAATAGCTTTCATGTCTAGTATAAGAATCCCTTGCTGTGCTATAGCAACACTGCTGCAGCAGACAGAGACTTGCTGGTGCTTCCCCTCCACACTTGGGCCAGACTAAACCTACCTGAAGGCTGCCACTCATTTCTCTAGATTAGACAGCCATAGTTCTTCCAGGCTTTCCATGCAGATCATGGTTTCTAAACCTCTGAAATTTTTTGCTGCTGAATCACTGTTGATCATCCCCCTCCATATGGCAGTTTTTCAGCACATATAGGCACAAGATCTTCTGGTATCATCTACTGTGCATGCATACTTGCTCCTTATCTACTTCCCCATTAAGAATTTCCAGGGTTTAGAAACTCTGAACCTGGAGGCCACGGAAAGATCTGATCACACCTTTCCTATGATATCTGATGCATTCCACAGTTAAATAAGAATCACTTCAATTAACAATATTCTCATCCAATTTTTTAAGCATAAGAGTCTTACAACAGGTGTCTTTGCAGGGAGGTGTACATTACAGTAACAAAGTGCCACCATCTCATTTCCATTCAGGCAACAAAAAAAAAATTCTAGCAATAATCTTCTGTACTTTTACTATTCAGGAATATTAAGACATTAAGTCCATACACATAGATTTAAACATAGATTTATGCTTATGTGTGCAAGGAATTGTTTTTAAGATAATAATGCAGGCTATTTAGGAGGACATAATGCTTTCTTTTTTAAATTTCTCCTTTCACAAGAAATTAACATTTCTGTAACCATAAACTGCACAGAAATCAGCACATCTTATCTGCAGGACAGAACAGTTATTTTCTTATACTTAAGCTATACTTAAAGCTGCTGGGAAAGCATCTGATGCAGCTGCTCAACGTGTGAGGAGGAGGAGGAGGCGGCAGCAGCACAGAGGGTGCAGTGGAAATGAAAGAGGTCCAGTTGCATTTGCTTCCTAAAGCACGCAGTAGACAAGCAAGCCCAGCATGTTCCATTAGAAACAATGAAATCTCCTTTTCAGCTAGCTGGCATTTTGGCAAGGCTGCCGAGAGATCAAACTCAGAGCACAATTTGTTTGCCATGCTGTAGCCTACTTTTGTTTAATCAGACAGCCACTGTTGAATGTGTTCCTGCTGTCAACAAGAAACCTCCAGACCCGCATTCACACGTCAGAGTGTGTGTGTGTGTTGTGTGCAAGTGTATGTGTGTGTACGTGAGCTTTTGCTCATTCTGTGATTAAAATTGTAAGCACCTACTATTTTCAGCCTGAAAGTCAGCCAAAACCTTTGTGTTCGAATTGGCACAGGGAAGGCTCCCCGTGCCCATTCCATCGTACTAGCAGCACTCCATAAAATGGCAAAAGAGGATGAATAATTCTGAAACTTTTTGTGCCTGGTATTTGATGGTTTCACTTGCAGCTTTGAAGCAAAGGCAAAACTCTTCTTTGTGTGGGACGCATTCATGACGTGATCGCAAGCTCTTTACAGGCAACTGGTCTCCTCAGCACTGAAAAGGCTCCAAGCTTTTAATCGAGGGCCTGCTAAATAAAAACTGATACAGATCTTACCAAACCTACTCTCAGCAAGGTCCAAAGGCTTCATCACAGTTCTGATAGGATCATACCTGAGTCTACCACTGGGCATTTGGACATTCAGTTTTCATCTTTCAGAAAATATTCTTAGTAGTAGGCTGAAAATTAACACAAATGTAAAAAAGGTGGTGTGGAAACACTGTCTTGGTGATCAACTAAAATACTTCTTTGTCCCCTTCATCTTTCAGGTGCTGGGCTCCCTGACAAGTCTGTTTTCTGTGGCTTTACCTGCTACTACTAAGAAAACACAGCAATATTTCTAGCTTTTGGAGGAAAAAAACAAAAACAAGAAAACCCTCTTGGTTTGATGAATTTAAAAACAAAAAAAGCCAACACTTTTCCACTGAAAACAGACCTTTAGGAAATAATTTCTTTTCATTTAGCAGAACATTTGACCAAATTTACTCAGTTCTTCTATATCTCAAGAAATTTCAGCTACACCACATAATAATGCCTTCCTCCCCACCCTTACCCCCAGCTTTTTGCCCTTAGACCTGCAGGACTGTCTGGATGCAGAATGTAATATCAGAACTACTTCAGCATATGCTGATATGTCTTAATAAATGTGGAGTTCTGGGAAAAATATGCACTCTCTGCACTGTATTCAGTAAATGCATATAAAAATGCTCACACTTATGAAACCAACCTAAATATAATATTAAAAAGCTGCATCACAGCAGAAACACATTCTGTATAATTAAGAATTGAACAGACTCTTGAAGACAGACTCCTCCCCTGATGTTAGTCTCAGTTCTTTCTACCTCACCAAAATGTTAAAAAGAAGCATCGAAATAACATAAAGTATCAAAAAAGAAAACCAAACTAGAAGTAATACCACGTTTAAGAGAGATGTGCGCAGGCTTTGTTGGCAGAGGTTTCTCAGATCACAGTTCATACATTTTGCAGATGCCTGTGCCTCATTTGTAGGAATTTGTACCATTTGAATTTTAGTTTCGGTATGCTCAGTCACTACACAAATCTATATCCTGTTAAGAAAATAAGTGCAGAGATTTGGAGCTATGCTCTATGCATGTAAGTGGGATAGAAGTCTAGGAGAAGGAAGGAAGGCAAACAAGCAAAACATCTTCGAGCCAAAGGGACCAATAAATACTTTAAAACACCACTGTTTCCTCTTAATTACTGAAAATAATAGGGCTTACAATCACAATACCCAGAGATGTAAGGACATCCAACCTCACTGTTTACCCAGACCTGCAACAGGTTGTAGACACCTCTGCAGGAAGTCACTTTGGTTACTTCACTAAAATCTCAATGGATACCACCCAGTGCAGCTGAAAGCCTCAAATTTCACATGAACCAATTAAAATATTAAATGAGATTAAAATATGAATGAAAATAAAATGAAATAAAAATATAAAATGAATTAAAATTATCCAGAATAAAAGCTATGAACTTCCAAATACCTATAGCCAGATGCCTGTAACTCTACTGGATTTCTTTTTCTTCCCATACTCAAGGTACGAATCCCTATAATTTAGCCATGATCTCTTTGGAGTAATAGATATTATTTTCTACTTCTCTAAATTGCCCTTGAACTTCAGCTGAGTAGTGTGTTCTGCTTCCCCTCCTGATTAGAACTGTTTAGAATTGCCATGTCCTGTTAAGCAGCTGGCCAGTTTCCCCTCATAGCAAGCAAATTGTTCTCCTTCCAGTACTCATTATTTTTAGAAACAAGAGCTTTTTGGATTAAAAAAAAGAAATGTTGCATATCACAAGACATCCCTCTTTGCTCTCAGGGTTTGTTTTTTAACCCTTGTGGTGAATCCAACTAATTTACTTTTCCTCTATCTTCACTTCCCACCATTACTTTGGCCACACTAAAGTGTGTGTTTGGCCTGTGTTAAAAACAGCTCTAACCTTGTGTATGAAGGATGATTAGAAAACAGACAGAAAGGTGGGTCTGTCAGCTGTATTAAAGTCAGGGGTGTTTGGTTGCACTGTCACAATTCAGTGTAATACACCAGTTGCTTTTCATCCAGGATTCAGTCAGAGAGGAGTGTTTTAAATTGGATGGTTGCAAAAGGTCTGAATATTTAACTTTATAGGAAATCTCTCTGCAGAGAGGCTGAGGTCTGCAGACTACTACTAAGGAATCTGCACCATAGGTAACCTTAATTTTCTTTTAAGTTGAAATGTGCACTTCTGCTGGAGAGCAGCAAGACATCCTCAATCTCAAAAAGACTGTGGGACAGTGACTGCAGCTGACCTATTGGGGAATCACTGCAATGCAGCAAGATCAGATCTACAAAAATGGTTTTGTACCAGTACCAGCACTTCCCTAAAGGTTACACTTCAGTGATATGGCCTCAGACAGTTTTTTTCAGTTCTCCTTCCATTAACTCTGGAGCAAAAGGAGCCTTGGAGGGAGGGAGATAGAAATAAAAAGGCAAAGCTTCAGCAGGAGAAAAATGAAGCCAAATTGCTCCCAGCTATTTCCATTGACTGGAAGAGAAGAATTGCTAATAAGAGTTGCAGTTTAAAGTGGGATGTGCATATGTTAAGCAGAAGCTCTGATGTGTATTTTGTGTCCTGTATTACAAATCTGAGTCCAGGAATGGAGCCAGAGCTGGGAAATCTTAACACGCTGTGGAGTATGTATTAAAATGGTCCCAAAAGTAATTAGATAAATTGAATGGAATCTGACTTGAAAAGCAGGGGTCATCCTATTCTATGAAGGCTCAAGATGAAGACCAAAGGGCCAAAAAAACAGTGATTGAAGGGCACAGCTAATTAAACTGCCTGCTATATTAATATTTATGTTAAAGTTTCCTGTAGCTTTCACCTTGACCTGGCAGTTGGGTACACAATGTGTGTCCTTAATTTTAATAATTTTCAACATTATTTCTCATATGGTTATGAAAGTACTTTCAACAGGATGTTATACCTGCCTCTTCCACAATTCCACTGAAATGGATGAGAAAAAAGACTGGAAAATAGGTAAAAGTAAGTCTGAAAACAAACCCCTCTGATTTAGTTCACAGAAAAAAAATAAATGTAGGAAACACTGCCATTTATTAGTGCTTCCTATCCAAAGCTTTAAAAAAATTGTTTTCCACCTTCATGACACTATCTTAATTTTTGGGGTAGGAACACCGAGGATCAGCTGTGAAGTGATACCTACATTACACATCAGGACTCCAGAGGTGCAGACCACTGCAGCTGACAGCAAGTGGAGCTGCAGATGCTTTGTATTTATGTAAATAGAGTTACTTGGTGAGTTCATCGAGTAACTGCATGAAAGGAGGAGAGCAATGCAGTCGAATATTCAAGTGGCCACACATTTGAGTGCCCCAGAGGAGCAGAAGTCCAAAGAGACACTGCTGCCATAACACTGCCAGCTGTGACAGCTCCAAGGTTTTTCTGCTGGGAAGCAGACCTCGTGCCTGCCCTTGGGAGAGCCTCACCAAGGTGCATCCTCCTCCCATCATTCCCCAACAAAACCAGAGATTTAGTGGCTGGGCCAGGAACAGAGCCCAGGGCTTCCCTTCTCACCCAAAGGCTGAACAGCTGCAAGTGAAAACTCATTTCTCTTGCCTCACATCTTCCCCTTCCAGAAAAAATTAATTAAATTGGAATTAAAAATTGGCAACTTCAGCATGAATCTATAGCGACTAAGACATTATCTTTCAGAGAATGAACTTTCACAAAAAAAACAAAAAAACAAAAAAAAAACCACCAAACAAAACAAAACAAAAACAACCAAACCACCAGAGAATTTAAGTCAACTAAATCTTTTCTTTACAGAGCAAGAAAAAGACTAGAGAATCTCACAAGTTACAAGTTCTGCTTATTCTACAACACTACTGCTGTCAGCAAAGCTGGACAATTGAGCTTCAAAATATCCATAGAGGGAAGGAACACTGACATAAACAATTTGCTTATATTAAGCCAGATTTGAGAATTGTGACCCGCTACGCCTTTATTTTTTTCTAATGTTGAGGTTTTGAAGGACAAAAGGCTAATCAAGGGGGAAAATGAAATTTCTGAGATTCATGTGAGAAGCATGGCACAATCCAAATTCTATTTAAAATTATGCATATAGAGGGACAGGGGGATGAATAAAGGTTTTCCAGCCTGGATGCTTTCACTGCCAAATTTCAATAATCCTTTTAATTCCATTATTGTACTTCTATTTTAGATAACAAGAGGGTATCTGGTATTTTATGTACAGTCTGTAGGACGATGCAACCAGCGGCATTCTGGCACCTTGCCTCTGTGTCTGAGAGAATTACTAAGCAGGGGTAGCCATGCCAGCACACACTATTGTTTGTACCTGCTGCAATTCATCTGTTACAGCAGCAGTTGTAGCAATTTAGCAAGTAGAACACCCATTTTACTGTCTGTTTTATCACCAAGGCAGATAAAATTTGTACAAGTAGTGTTCAGGGAACCAGCATATAACAGTACATCTGAATTAAAAACTAAAGCACTATCTAGCTGAACTCATTAGCATTAACAGGAATGGCTAAACAGATTTGTTTCCCCCAGTCCACTGTGTAGCTCTGTGCACAACAGCCATTTGTTCTGAGCCTCTTTTAACAATTTAACAGAAGAAAACAAACAGATAAAATGGCAGTACTGACTGAAAGAACAACTCGTGGTGAACACCACTAATAGCCCCACAGAATGTACAAGAATACTGTAAGATTTGCCTACTGTATACTTTCCAACAGTTAGCTCAGCAGATTTGATGCTTCCTGCACCACAGTCCTTCCCAGGCTTTGTGAACAGAACACAGGAAAATGACTTTTCAGCCCAAAATGGGACCTCAGCATCGCTAACTCACAAGCTGGGGTGCCACCCATCTCTTGCACATCTCAGTTTTCAATATTCCTTTTTTTTGTTTTTGTTTTTGTTTTTTCCTCTGAAGATCTACCTCAGGAACTCATGACAGTTTTGAGCACCTCAAGCATATTTCTTCCAGGATCAAAGACAGAAGTTGTGTCCACCTCTTGTTTGGGATGCTATTCTCTTTCTGCACCTCTAGTTTCTTGCAAGGTGGAGTCCATCTGCAGACACACAAAGGATTACAGCAGGTAGTGCCACAGAATTAGGATAGCATCACTTAAGCTATAATAGAAGCTGCACTTACAATACCGACTTTAGAAATCTTTCCCAGAACTCTTCAGGTGACAACCCAGCATAAAGAGTGCTCCAGTCAAAAAACAGGGCTCAGAAGATTAGAAATGGTTAGAAATCTAGAGCCAAGGAAAGGAACCAAGCAAATGTAATTAAACATAGACTATGGAGGCATTCCGGTCAGTTCAGAAACTGTGAAGGAGGATCTGAGAGCTGATCAACAGATTTCCATAACTGGATATTAAATGGCATTCTGCGTAAATATTACAATTCCTTGATGTGCCTCCTGGCTGCAACGCAGGCCAAGTTCAGGCTTTTCAGAACAACCTGGGGTGTTCTCTCACAAGTTAGAATTCAAAATTGTTGCATGTAACACACAAGTAAGAAAAGCATTTGTGCTTCTCAGTACACTTTAAAGCCACATGCTTTTTATTAAACAATACATAACACAGCAAGTAGTGTTTGGAGTACTACGGGCAACTTTTAGAGTGAATATTTTGTCAAAAGGAATTCCTCACATTGACTCTTTTGTTAGTACTATGTCCTCTAATTTTTAATATTTATCTGTGCTAAAACTGATGCATTATTGTTACAAGCTCATTAATGAGAAACATCTGTCTCTTTTCAGTCAGAATCCAGCATTGTAAATCATGACATTGTGCTGCCTGGCACCCAATAAAAATGGCATGTTAGTCATCTCAACTGATTTGCAAACTTTTCCAGCAAAAGCCCTCCAACACAGAAGTCTTTGGGGCAGCAAGTAGCAGTCCCCAGTGACCGTGAAGACAGACCTGCAGCCTCTACCTACACACTGTGCTGCCAGCGTGGGGATGCAGCAAGCACACACATCACAGTGCCACATGAATTAATAGCGAAGTCAGATTTGGTTTTCAAAATCTTTACCCATCCCAAGCCTAGCTTTGACCCCATCCCAGTCCCGGTGAAGGGGCTAAGTTGGGTCTTCCAAGATGTTTTTTCATGAATAAATGAATTGCCCTAGCAAGCTCCAGAACAGATCCATATATCCTATGGGTGGTAAAATAACACCCCAATTCTGCCTGAGTTCCCCCTCCAGACATGCACAGTGTTGCTCACACAGCTACGTTCCCACCACCTCCTCACTCCTGTTCTCCAGCTCTTTGGTACAAGGAAATCATACACTGCTCTCTTAAGAGCAAGGCATTACACATTTTTAATCTAGCATGGTAGCTTTATTTTAGCTAAGAACTAATGAGTTATCATGACAGATTCCCCTTGATTGTGGGTGGTATGCCCAAAGTACTTCTCTTCCAGTGAAAAAGCCGAACTGCAAAATAAAAAACTACTTCCTTTGCTCTAACAGAGTAGAAACACTTTGCTAATAACTATTTTTTCCCCCAATTTCTAATGTAATTCTGTCCCATATATTAAATATCCACACTTGACCGACTAATGAACTTCAGATGCTTGAGCTGAAGCTCCCAAATGCTTTAATTCCGAGCTCCTGCAGGCAAGCACAGAGCGGCTGTGCCGGATTCCTTCAGGAGCTCAGCTTACTTTCAAGACTCCGCAGGAAATATAAAATACATCCTGCCACATGTATCAACATCTAGCCACTGACCTAACACCACCACTCAAGCACAATATCTCTACTTGTGAAAAGCCCAGTAAGAAATGCAGGGAAACTTAAAGCAAGCAGTTAATTCCTCAGTTGAATACAAGTATTCACAAGTGCTGAGCCAGAAATAAGGTAGGTCTCTAACTTCTCCTACCTAGAGGCTTCTTTGTCCTGCTTTTATTTATTTTAGGCACTCTGAAGTGACAGACTAAAAACCTGCAGGCCCATACTGATGCTTTAATTTGTGCTACAAATCATGTAAATATCTAAAGATACCTAAAAGAACCAAGCCACCCACTCCACACCTGTGTGCTTTCCACATGCTACTTTTTAGGAGAACATCTCTTGGTTATATAAAGAAGAGTAAAGATTTTAATTTGCTGTTAAAGACAACAAATAGGATTTTTTAAAGGTCAAAGAATCCAATTATCAGCCCAAGTACTTGAAGCTAAATAGTCTTGGCCATCAAACAATCTAATTAAAACCTGCCTAGAAGAAAGTCAATACATTGTATATCAAGGGGAAAAAAACAAAACAAAACAAAAAAACCAGCCCACACCTCAAAGGAATGCACATCTTGAACAGAATATGGGTAGGTTGATCATTTTAAGGCATTAAGTCCTAGAGTTTAGAAAGTGCCTTTTGAGGCACATGGCAGAGTGTTGTGGATTCAGAGACGTGCATATCTTGGGGAAGGTGAAACTGGGACAAAGGGGAAGCTGTCTGCCTCTGTACACAAACAAGTCTGACTTGTCTGACAGACAACTATATTTGAATGTCAAATTCATTTGGCATTTCCCAATTACCTCACACTAATAAAAATGTGTACCTCCACATCTTCTGCCCTTATCATCTTCCCTGGTCCACTGGAAAGGTCAGTTGTTTGAAAGACAACAGAGAGTGTTAGAGTGGGATGTGACTAGAGCTACAATCTTTCTGCTAGATGTCTCTGCAGCTCTGCTGGTCATTCAGTTGCAGAAGAGAAAAGGAAAAATAGCATTTTCAATGCATTGCATTTTGAAACTCAGAAGAACTCCATTTCACATATTTGCCAAGAGTTCTCTCTCATCACTCTGATGTTTCTTGCTCGCTAAAATAGGTAAATACACCCGAGTGTTGACTGGCTGAAAGCAAACAACCAGGACATGAAAGGAGTACTACAATCTAAAGTAAGCAAGTATTGTAGCTGAATTGAAGATTATGTGAGAAAGTGGCCTTATTTCTTTATTTCTTTTCCCTGCTAAATGCAAAAAGCTAACATGTCAAAGCCTTATAAAGTTACTAATTAGGTCACTTACATATAAACCACTTATCAAGCAATTTTTGCTCTTTAGATACTCATTTCTTTAGACCAGCTACTTAATTCACTGGCAAACCTAATAAGATCTTGGATCATATCATTAGTGCCAGATGTAGTCCAATTCACAGAATCTCTTGGAACAAATACTCTTTTTACTGCCCATCTGACTCAGGCTGATCTCAAGGGTTCATGTTTCCATTCATGTTTTCATTCTGAAGTTAGCATAATAGCACTCAGTTCACTTTTACATGAATTAACAGGACATTTAGGATCTCTGGTGGAATCTCAAGTCATGCAGGGCCACAGCAAGTAAAATTTTTAACAAGTGAACCTTGAACATTTTTGAACCAGCTACATACATGAACATTCTCCTGGAAACAGGGACTTGAACTTCCACCCTTGCATGGCTGTGGTCTCTCAGCTGAAGCTGCATTCAGATTTCAGGGTGGGCTGATCAAAGGAAACCCCACTCCCCCCACTCTGTGCAGAACTTTCTCTCATCGTGGCCGCCGTGCCTTTAGCAGCATCTCAGTGATTTACAGCCCTGCTGCTGGAGTCAGTCAAACCTGTGCTGCAGCTCAACAGAATTGCTTGAAGCTGAAAAAGCTGGCACATCCAGGCCAAAAAGAGAACACAATCACTTCGCTTGTAGAGCCACAACAGGAAAAAAACCACAAAGTTAAAGGGGCAATGAAGTTCCCCCACTACGAGCAAAGCGTTCAGTGCAGAAGTAAGTGTTACTGAGTTGGAAGCAAAAGTTTTTTTACTTCACTTCACTTCACTGTTCCCATGCAGAGGAGATCTCTCAATATTACTTTTTAAATCAGTTTCCAATGAACAGCCAGCTGTTTATTCCAAAAGCCAAAAGGCCATTCTGAAGTTCACTGAAAACACCAGTGAAACTTGCATCAATATCTGCCCGAGCAAGGAAAATCTCTTGGGTAGAGGTTTTATATTCCCCACACACACACCTCTACTTTTCTCCTAGAGCTTCTGGTCCTGGCTCTGACCACCCATCTCCTTCCTTGGGCACTGACTGCTCGCAGACAGTCCCGATGCCCTTGGCTTTCATCTCATCGTGTTTCCTTCTGGTGTGAGCAGCAGAGGAGCAGACCTTGCCTCCTGCTGCTGGAGAGACAGAGGCAGGGCGTGGGGGGAGAGGAGGAGGAGGGCAGGGATGAGGCCCAGCCACCATCAGGGGAAGAGAATGAAATACTTGGGCCCCGCTGTGCTCTGCAGGAGCAGCAGTCTCTTTCCCCAGAAAGGTGAATTACTAGTGCAGGACACACACTTTGGGTGTCCCCAAATCACCAACACCTCTGCTCCCTGTGAACAGGACATGCACACTCCCAAGCATGCTGCCACACAGAGATACTGGCCTAGCTACCAGAAACGCTAGAGCAGCATTAACATGGGGCTGGATCCAGCTAATTAGCCCTGGCTGATAACTGGAATAATTAGTCTTGCCTCAAAGGAGTAGTACTTTGGTCAAGCACTGCTCTGATGGGGCACAGCCATCCTGCTCTGGTCCCAGGGCTAGCACTGGTCTAGCTCTGTGATGTAGCTGCAGATGTCCCTGGTAAGGAGGTGAGGAAGAATTTAAAAGGCACAATAAGATGCTGTGCACTCATTTACCACCCTTATTTTCTGCTAAGTATGCATCTTACATGAAAAAATACTGGCATTTTTTCACACATAAAAATGAGAAGTTTTTTAAAACAATATTTTTAAAATTCCTTAGTTTTTAATCCAGGGAAAAATTCAGAAGTGCTGAGTCTATTTAAAAAAATAGTTTAGTAGTAAAGGTTGTTTTGGAAATCAAAAATCACAATCAAAATGTTACCCTAGGGAAGCCTTCCCATTTGTCACACTTCAGGAGCTGAGGTTTCATCCTGGCATCTAAGTGGGCACAGCACTCCAGCTGCTTCCATCGCTTACAGCAGCTCGAGAAGCCAGAGTCTGGCATTCCACAGAGATGCACAGCAACAGCCTTGTGGCAAAGGTCACAAGATACAACAAGAAAAATGCCAGTTGGGTACAAGGGTAGGAAAAAAAAAGTCAATAGGAGTAGCACAGATTGGAAAAGGCTGCTTGGAGAGGCTGTAGGATCTCTCTCTGCAGAGACATTCATGCTTGATCAGTGTGGGCAGAGCAACCTGAACTACCAGTCACATTCGCCCTGATTTGGGCAGCATGTCAGACTTAAATGACCTCCACAGATTCCCTCCAGCTTACTCTGTGGCTGAAATATGGCCCATTATAACAATCCCAATACCACCAGCTGTATTTTGTTCTTCAAATCATCCTGGACATCTTTTGCTTTGTATTAAGTAAGGCGCCTTATCACTTCTGTACAGCAAGTGTCTCCTGGTGGCTGAAATGAAGAAGGCTAATGTTTTCTCAAAATGGATTATGTAAACTATAAAACTGAAATGACATGAACAATTGGCAGTACCTTTTTGAAATTCCAAACAAAAGTTTTCTGAGAATATTTAAATAGATTTTCAATTTCATACAAAAGTTATGAAATATGGGGTTTACATAACATAACAATAAATTCCAAATGTCAATGCTGAGCAAATTTAAACACCTCTAGTTTTAATTGCCATCATGTAACTAAAACTTACAATAAAGCACATAAAGGACAGATGAGGTGCAATATACATATATGAAATCAACAAGTTCAGATGATAGCTTTCAAATTATTGGAATGCTTTCATTGTGACTACTGTCAAAAAATCATATATTGTAATATAGTCATTCAGAGAAATAAAAAAGGTTAACACTTAATTACTGAAAAAAATCCACACCTCTTTACTCTCTAAGTATCCTTCAGATATACATACATATCACAAATTTCTGCTTGCTTTGGGCATCTTGCAGACATACTCTTCCTGCTCCTAGAAAATATCTATTTGGTATTCACCATGTTTACCTATGCTCAGACCAACTTTCTGCCTTTGTCTATATTGCAGGTTGTACTCACTGTACTCCAGAGACAGGGAGATGCTCAGCTCGGGTGAGCCAGCTGCATACCCCTGAATTCCCCCACAGATACGAAGTGACAGCCCCAACTATGTCTCATTAAGTTGTGCCAACAAAGTTCAGCAGCCGTTTCCATCACCAGGATCTTGCTTTCCAGTTTATAGCTTGCCACTGAGATTTGATTTCAATCTTATTTCCATAAAAATATTTTATGGTTCTCTGTTTAAATCAACATCTTGTGCTTTTAGCAGCCCTAAAACTCTTTCTGGCACACACAAAAGACTGGGAGTTCCCAGTGTAGTCTTCCTCAACGACCAATTCTACCACTATCTATATTTGGCAATATTAATGCAAGTAGTTGCCATGGGAACAATAACTATACGCTATTTTGGACATCTCACACTTTATAAAGAAGTTTGTGGACAGGCAAGAATAACTCCAAATATTTTATTCCTTTCTAGCAGATCAACACATCCATGCTTACACTGAACTGCATCCTGCATTGCTGTTTCACCCAGATGATTTCTGACCAGCAAAGGAGTAATATTTCCAGGTTTCTGAAGTATCAGAGAACCCACCCTGTGAACTCAAAAGACTCTATATTTGTCAGGGACTTCTTGCTGTAACTTTTTTTTTTTTCTCTTTTTTTTTCCTCTCTCTCTTTTTTTTTTTTTTTTTTTTTTTTTTTTTTTTTTTTTTTTTTACAGGAAGAAAAATTTTAAGTGCAGTCCTTACTACTTGATTCCCACAAAAGTAAAAAATGGAAAAAAAACATCCTCAGGGTAGCTGTGATCTCCCTCATTAGGACAGGAGCCACAGCTTGGTTGACTGGTTGTTTGCAGGAAGTACTATGCCTCCAGAAGAGGCTAAATACTCTAGAATCTGTTTTTAAAAGGGATCATAGTTGAATGTAGAGACATAGAAGACTCTAGTACTTTTTTTTTCTTGGGCGGTGGACAAGGCAGAGGAAGGAATGGAAAATATAGTAGGTCACTTTTTAAAAGTGTCCTAAAATTGCTGCTTTTCATTTTTTTGTATCAAAGCCATGTTCTTGCATCTTTATACAAGGGTAGCATCTGTTATGTAATTAAATGTTTCAGCAATAGCTGGACTTTCATCTCCAGAATCAAAGGTAACTTTTTACACCACAAATCTATTAATTACATTAAGGCTCATTAAAGACTTGAAACAAAAAAGGCTTTATATTCAAAATCCCAAAGAGACTTGCCTACTAGACCTTTACAGTCTTATCTCTAGAATGAATCTGCAACTTGCCAGTGAAAGGGAGTTCCACAGAAAAATGCTGAATCACTGCAACAGGGTAAAAAAAAAAAAAAAGGTTTTTCTGCCTGGGCTGCAGCCCATCATCTGCCAGGCTGCCCTAATGCCCAGCACTGTCCTGAGCATTGAGACCCCCAATATATTACACTCTTGCTCCATCTGGCTGCAGCCACACCAGGGGGTTAGGAAGCCCTGAGAACCCCAGGCAAGTCCAACCCTGACATCTCTTCCTAATCATGCTTTCATTGCACACATTTGGCTACCTAGGGTTATAAGGTGATGCAAAAGGCTTCCCATTAATACTGAGCTTTAAAAATTAGAAAGGGCAGAGACTTACTATGCTTCCTCATGTGGCAAAATGCCATCTTGTATTTTCAGAAAGGAGAAGTCAATGTACTTAAAAGAGCACCTGGTCAACATAACACTCCAGAAAGTCAGGAGGCAACTTTTTGAAACAGATTGCTAAGCTAGCACACTTGTCCTGAAAAACCACCCCTGCCCTGTTACTCCCAGCTTCATTCCAGGGTGAACGTGACATCTTCTCATACGAGAACACAAAGAAAAAGCACAGCACGGCAAAGGAAAATAAGAACGTACTCTACATCTAGTCAATGAGAACAAATGTTAAAAGGCCAGGATTGTGCCAAAAATCGCTTGTACTGTCACATAAAGACTTACTGAACAAATACTGTTTGTCTCCACTAAACTTTTTTCCTATACCTCATACTCAGCGAGCCAAAGGTCATTGGAAAAAACCCAAAACAAAATTATATTCAAAGCTTTGGTTTCTTCCTGCTTCCTTTTCATCTTTAAGATGTTGAAAACTCAGGTACTATCTTTGCACACACCACAATTCATCTTTAATTTAATAAATGATGTCTTCAATGTATTAATGGTTAGCAGTGCATACAAATTAGCATTTATAAAAATCAATTACATTGTCTCATAAGACAGAGGGGAAACCAAGACCTTCATCACTGGATCATTTGTATTTATCTGTTAATTATAAACCTTAATTGTCTCTTCTTATCTGATTAATTTGCATAAATTGCATAAGTTTAATGTTTAACAGGCTTTAATACCAGAATACAATTATTCTTTAAACATTCTTTCTTGAAATATTCATTATTAATTATAGCATTAAAATTAGAAGTTCTGATAATTGACCTTGGCTTCTCCTTGGCTCATCATCATCTGTCCATTGAGGTCATTTATCTCATGATTATGAATGCTTTGTAGCTTCTTATTACTGATGTGCTCAGTTTTAATTGTACTTTATAGCCTGTCAGATTTCTCTGAATTCTGAGTTAAAGCAGAATATTATGCAGGGTTCCACAAAAGTAGACTTTTACAGTATATTTATCTTCTTAGCATACCCACATAAAATGGCACCGTTGTGGACAAAACTCTTTACATTTGGCATTTGTGTACTATTAGGTATAACTATTTCCACCCTGGTGAGGCAAAACCTTGATTGCAACAATGACTTAGGAACTAAGAAAGGCATGTATATACCCAAATAGCCTTGGAAAAAAGAGAATCAAGCAGCTATTACGTGTGGCAGGTCCTCTAATAGCCTCTTGTCCTTCATAACTGACCAGACATCTCTAACTGCCATTTTCACTAGCTTTTCCCTTAGAGATTAGAGTTTGAGCCTAGGAAGTAATGAAATAAGAGAAGACATGCCCAAGATAAAATACTGACAGATGTATTCAAAGTTGAATTTGGCTAACTTGAATGTAAAGGTTATTTGAAAACTCATGCAGCACAGGGGTGACCACTAAGCCTCACATACAGGATTTACTGTACTGGCTTTTTCTTCCAAATAAAAGTATTCATATTATTTAGTTAAGAATATATTTTAGATACCAGCAGAAATGCTTCCAAGGAGAGACACTAATTTTTAAAACACTAAACAAGCCTTACTTATGTTGTCTACAGCTGCCATTGTCAAAATACTAGAGGTGCCTCAGTTCAATAGCTTCTGCATTCAGTGCATATTTTTCTTAATGAGGGAGCCTAGTAGGAAAACACTGAGTCCAATACCTACTGGAAGCTACCAATATATCCTGTGACTTGTCTGTGCTCTCTAAGCTGATTCAAAGCCACTGCACTCTTGATTAAGCAGCATCACAGACGTATTTCCAACAAGCTGCTGGTACAGTTTCCTTGGGAGTTCAACTTCTGAATTCAGGTAAAATCATTCTTCTATACCAAAGGTTTTCTTCTGCTGGGATTTCCCATGCAAATATATGTGCTCAAATCAATGGAAAACACTCAGGAATGGGTGTTATTTTCAGCACACTTGATTTGATATCCTTAATAACCTATCTGTCCAAGAGCACACAGTTTATAACTCCTATATATCTGTGTCCAATGGGGAACTTAAGGAGGACTGGTCAGATGACTGTAAGATTACGCAAAATAGAAGTTATAGCTAATAGTAGCAAATTGCTACTATTGGGACAGAATTCTAAAATCATTTCACTGTTTAGAAGAACTATAGTTTTGTTAGACTGCAGAGTCCAATTCCATGAGAACAAAAGAGATAAGATGCTCTGGCATGTGGGCTTCCATAGTGACCACGGGTAGTTTTGAACCATGCAGATGTCGTGGGCTGGGAGGGGTGAAGCCCGGGGCATCTGACCCAAGCTGGCCAGCCAGAGTATTCCATACCATAAACACCATCCTCACCATAAATCAGAGGTTTGCAGGGATATCTGGGGCTTCCTTCCTGACAGGGACCCATCCATCTCATCAGTTGCCTACACCAAAGATGACTCCTCCACTTTCTGTGGCCATCACATTCTGGCTGGAGCTCTCCTGCTCATAGTTTTGGGCATTCAGCCTTCTCTGCTAGAAGCACACTGCTCATGAATGCTGTCTGGAGCCAAGTATAACTTTGTATCTTCTATTAGCATTGTGGTTAATATATATTTATCATTATTATTCTGTTAAATCTACCTTCATTGCAATCCACAGGTCTCCTTTCTTTTTCCCCAACTCCTCCTCCCAGATGGGGTCAGGTGATAGAGCAACCCTCCAAACTACAACACCAATCCTTCCTCACCAAGTTTCACATGCATCTCACTGAAGGAAAGCACTGATTTGTTGTTAGTCAAGTCTGTCCTCTTGGTAATAATTCTAGGCTGTATCTTTATCCATAAAAGAAGCCCAGTACCTGCCAATGGCCTGGAGAGCATTGCCATTTTTTTCTGCATGTAGTTCTAGCTATAATTATCCATTTTACCTCCTCAAAGCCAGTTGCTAGAACGTGCTTCACTTCAACAACACCTTGATGCCCAATTTCCTAGACAGACATCTTTCATTGAAATTCCACATTCATACCACCCTTATTTACATTTAAAAGAAGGATAGCAGTATCTTGGGCATGTCATTCTTTCATTGCCTCATCTTGGGAGAACAGCCTGAAGCAAGCAGCATTCCCCTCTGCCACTTAAGACGCTCTGCAGAAATATTAAAGATGCCTGATGTTGGCAAAATTCTGCAGGAGGTAGTCCTCAGAATACAGCAGTCAGAAACATTGCAGGGAAGTGGTGTCTTGCACGTGTGCTGGACCCTCTCCAGTGAGGGATTCCAGTTGGGCTCTTGCCATACTTGAGAGTTCCTGTTACTGTGCTGCTTGTGTCCCCTGGGCCCTGCTCTCCCCAGGAGCACACGTTAGCAGAGCTTCCCAAGCCAAAGCTGGAACAGACAACAAAATAGAGATATCTGCAGCTTTGCCATTCACTACTTTGTGGGGCAAGAGTTAAAACCCTTAACAATGGTTCTATCCGCAATAATAGCTATAATCTACTCCCTTTATTGTGCAACGTGAATATTAAGATGTAACAGAGATCTGCAAACTGTCAGAAGTTATTTCAAAGGCAGTTTTCTATTACTCTCACCCTCTCTCTGGTTTCCTTCTGAGGAAACTGATCTAAACACAACATGATTGTTTTCCAGGCAGATCTATTATCACCGTCCACCAGTGCCAAGCAGGTGGCAGCACACTATTGAAACACTCACATGCTAGAGAGCTGTGGTCAGCTTACCAGCTGCTTATCTGTTGTAAATCTACTCCTACCCTGAATCACACTCTGCAAGATGATAGCCACTCTCTTAAGATGCAGGTAGCATAAGCTGCTTAAGGTAATTAAGGGTGATGTTTCTGTGCTTTTCTATATGAAGTGCAACAGAAAATGTTGACATGGTAATATATTTTTGTGATGCTGGGTACTGGCTGGCTAAGGCTGAGACAGCAGTAGCAAAATTAAGGTGGGCAGAGAGGATAACCCAGGTGCTGTATTTTGCCCATGTTCCCTACAAGTTCATGAGCCCTTTGTCAAAGCTGTCACATGTCATTGCAAACACCCCCCCACCCCCACCAATTTTTTATTTTACACTTTAACCGACTCCTTTTCTACACATCCTTTTAAACTAGGGTACCAGAGCTGTTGCCAAGATCTTAAACCACATTGCCATTGTAACTCTGCACTTGCACTTGTCAACTTGCACTTGTTGTACTGCAAACACCAGCTGTCAAAATAATTTCCTTTCATTATTGTATCAGTAATGTCAACCCCTACCTCATTTCTGCAAGTCCTTCTATTGGTTCTCTTCTTTAATGCATCTCCTATTGTAGGCATGTCATATTCCTACTCAGGCAGCCAGGAAGATGGAAAGATACACTGTGTACACAGTAGACAGAAAAAAAAATGTGTTCATAAAATAACACAAACTTTCCTGGACCCAGACTCATGCATTAACATCGTTAACCAGAACTGTAACAACTTTGAAACAAGAACTGCAGGACTACCTTACACAGTGATCAGGGTTCAGCCCTGCTGGGTATTTCTGGTAATGACCACTGACACAATGATGATTGCACTGATAATGAAGGATAATTACTCCTGATTTCTTAAGGTTACCCTTCACAAAGAATCCATTTTAGAATACCTGCTATGAGCAAGTCTGGCATTTTTTTTTAGCTGTTACTTTGCATGATAAGGCCAGCCTTTCATCAAAACTCTTTTCAAGTCTTGTTCAAGAGGGAATGTGGGGTAAGGCTCTGAACAAACTAGACCCAGGTGACTTTGGCTCCAGCCTGTAGAAGGCCAAGATCTTACTCCAATGCCAAAGCTGTAACATTAGTTCTCCAAACCCTTTGCAGTCAGCATGATTGTGTTCATCTGAATATGACACAGGATTAACAGGTTTAACGCTGAGAGCATATTTTATTCATCTCAGTTCTAAGAATTTTTCCCTGTTTGCCTCCAGAACATATTGGCAAATACTTAATCCTGTGTAGAGCCCCATCCATTACATTTATAGTGAAAAAAATCCTGTGCTGACTTCTATGAAAACTGAGGCCAAGTTTGTTTTCTTAAGCTTACATCTATATGACAGAATGCACTGATCCCTTTCTTTTCCTAGAATACAAGCAGGTTTCATGTTTCCTCTGTGTATAATAAAAATAGTTACCCTCTGGCCAGCTCAGATTGTTGTTTCTGAAAATTGTTTTTCTGTCTGGTTTTATTGGCCAATGTAATTATTTGAATTGCAAGAGCAGTCTCGGAGCAAAACCTCAGATACCAAACCTATCAACACAGATTTCCTAGACAGTCAGGGGATATAAAAAAGCTTACTATCTTTCTCTGTGCATAGCAAGCCAATAAAAGTGCAGTCATTGAAGGAACCTGTTCGTTCGTAAATGCATTTTAAATCACAAGTAACCCAGTGGTTATTAGGAACCTTAAATATTAAAGTGCAGTTTAAGTTCATATTTTAAAACTCATGCATGCATATAACTTGTGCACACAGCAAAGAAAATGAGTGGCAGAAGGAAATCCAGAAAAGTGGGTAGGTCTTGGTTGAAATCAGGTAATAAATGTTTCAACAAAACTGAGGCAATGAAGTCACACTGCCACTTCTTGTATCAGTCTGCAGCACGTACTGATGGGATATTTGCCTTGCAAGAAGGGTCATTTAAAGATGTTCTGATTCACGGAACACTTCATTTTTTTGAGCTTCTCTGGTTCCCCCTCAGCTGCTCCTGTGCAGAGCCCACCTACTTAGCAGCAGGCAAACAAGACACTTTGTTCCTACTATTTGTAGCTACATATTTAAAAATTGAACAATTGTGCTCCAGAATATATCAAAACTGTGCTGGTTCTCTACACTCGTGCTCTTTGTTGAGGCATTTTGCATAAAACTTCTGAATGGAAAAGACTACGAGTGAAACACTGCTGCATGTGGCTGCTTTTCTCAAACCACTGGGAAATAACTGGTCTGACATTTCAAGGACTCCCACTCCAGATTCAGGAAAGGCAGATGAACCTTGTACATTGTATTTTTTTAAAATTTAAGAAACATGTTTTGATTGAGATAGCTCTGCTTTTTGATTAAAGTAAAAAACCAAGTGGAGCAAAGCCACTCGATAATACTTGTCACTTGACAATGAATGTCAATTTAACACTGGGTGCTCAGCACGCATGAAGTAACAAGTGTTTCATATTAATGCTGTATTCATAATGGTATACCTGAACTGCACAAACAATAGATAATTGAGTAAAAAATGAAACCAAATAAACACAATTCTCCAGCATGCAGAGTTTGAATAGAAGGGTTAAAAAGGGCCTGAGGTTAGTTGTCACAATCTTCTCTTTGCAAAAGGATCAGGTGATAAGCCAGAGCCCCCCCATGAAAGTAAGAATCATGCCAGTGGCTTCAAAGAGCTTACACTGATTCAGTGCATCCCAAAGCATTCAGATGTTGACACCTCATAAGAAATATTAGGATGTCGTTGCCCTTTGTAATGTATGAACACCTAGGGACATACTAAAAGTATTAAGACTCCTAACTGTACTGAAATGCCTGACTTTTCATTGATTTCTGTGGACCCTTAGACATAAGGGTAGAAATTACACACGAACCTGAGCCTTAGCTAGTCACTACTCTGTGGCAACTGCCATTTCATATATGATAAAATGTAATGTAGGGAAACATTAAATATAATGCAAGACAAGAAGGCTAGAAAAGGAAAAGGGTGAAATAAAAAAACTAGGGTCTTATAATGAAGGTTACTTTTGAAAAGGATGTGGATGGGAGGAAAAGACACTGGATCACATGATGGGATTGTTTAAAGTCAAGACAGAAACTAGGCTAACTACAGGCAACCTTTCAAGAAACCATAAGTAATATGGTCGTAGCACCAAGGACCAGTAATTTCAGATTTAATACCCAAGAAAACAAAAGAGTCTGTGAAAGAGTATTTGCACATCCCATTTAAGTGTGAGACTTAACTGAAGACATTGAGGTCTCTGTCAAAATTAGTGACACCCTAGAAGCTACATTTTCCATTAGCTGCAGGAAAAACCTTTCAGCCGTATTGAATGGCAATAGCTATTATACATGCTTGGGTGAGGCAGCTTCATTTCCCATTTATCAAGCTGGTTTGCTCTTTACAAACACTCTTCTATTCCAGTGTTCAGAAAGCTACTTTTAAACACACTTTTATCTTTTCAGAGGTGTGTGCTAGGCTTGCCATTTTCATCCAAAACAGTAATTTTATATTGATGAACCTTTAGCTAGGAGGATCTAAAGGTCATTTAGGGAGCACTGCATTCCATGTAGCTGATTCTCACCATATACTCAACTTCAATGCAGTTGATTCACTTCTGCATGCAACCAATCGGCTCCTTTTCTGTCAGAAACCATTTTTATTTTACTCCGGTCATTTTCACACCTCACTGGCTGCCCGGGCTAAAAATTATTTTCTTACATGTACTCAGTCTTTCCCTTCTTTGCTGCCACTACTTGAAGTGGAAAAGGATTTCAGTATCTGGGTAATTTAGCACATTTCCAGGGATCCCTCCACCCCACTACACCACCTAGCAGAGACAACAAGAAGGGTGGTAATACAAGCACCACAGAACTTCAGAATTCATCATCCTTCTTCCATATTCACTGGTGATGCTTTTGCCATTCCTGCTAGTTGTGAAAATCACAGAGAATTTATTGCCTTAGTGCTGTGTTGTAGCTTCAAAAACCTGGAAAGTAATTTTGTGTTTAAAAAAAAATGTGATCCCCTGTTTTCTGAAGCTTGGACAATCTAAGTTCAGGTTTTTCATTACTTCTGTAATGAAAATAGAATTCTAAGTCCACAAAAGTTTCTAGTAATTAGCTTCAAGGGTAAAAAAATTGTTTGAAAGGTCCAGATCTATTTCTAACTCCTCAGATAATTCAGAATGCTTTTTAACTAAAAATTTTTACATATCGTGATTTACATCTAACTCAAACAAAAATTATAAAAATAATCAGAATGGTGTTGCAGCATTTGCCTGTGATCTGAGGCATATGAGCAAATCTGACTCTTCAGAATGAAACTTCCCCATGAAACCTGAGCTGCCTTGTGGCAGACAGGTACATACATTGTTCCTCTCTGCCCTGACAGGATGGAAAAGAAGACCCAAGGCTTCTCTGCTTCTAAACCTCTTATCAGCTTCAATCCATAACTCAGGCTTGGTCTTCATTCTGCACACTAAAGCATGCCAACAACTGAGTTACTCATGCTATTCCCATTTTCTCATCACATTCATTAACACTTTAAACGAAGAAAAAAATGGGATTTTTACTGCTGTGTTTTGGAAACAGAATGAATTTTTGTGCTCGCAAAGGAAGGAGGAGTTGTCCTACTTTCCCTTCATCCAGCTGCTGGCCAGCCCTTGGAGCCTCTGCTCAAACATACATGACAACCACTTTGCTTGGTTGTGGAGACCTACTCTGACCCTGCTGCAAATTCCACTGCTTCTAGTGACATCCAGCAATGGGAGCTGTATCAGGGAAGCTGGAAATGCTGCTGGTCAGAGCACCAGGTAAAGGCTGCCCTACCTCAAGTGACTAAATACCTTCAGACTTGGGAAAAGGAGAGCAGAAGAGAAGAGAATCAGGTTATCCACTCCTTACTGAAGCACATCCTCAAGTTTCAGCTGTTAGGCCTCCATCCATTCTTTACATACATCCTTCAGGGCATAGGCATCACTTCCAGATGCAAGATGTCTCCTCCCACTGAAAGAGTCTAAAATAACTTGGATTCAGGACCCCAGACTTTTCAGGAAAGCCATATTGAATGGCTGTGCGAGAACCATCAGTTTGCCTAATCTGCTATTTCCCATGCACAAGGCAACCTGTGCCAATTCAAATTAAATGAAGTCTCACAGCACATCCCAGCAGCTGCTTTTCAGGTCTAAGCAACTTGGCTTCCCTCACACAATATCAAACCACCCTATACTTACAGCACACACCTTCGAAAGGCAGAGATTATAACAGGTATGTTGACTGAATGCAGCACATTCCCAGCTTAAAAAATAAAACCTATAGAAGAAGCAGTGAGTTTAGTGGGTTTTATTTCTATCACTCTTTAAATTCAAATCTCTGCAGTGTGATGAAATAACCACTCCTTTTCCCAGTGCTGTACAGGGGCTTGAGCTGAGGAGCAGAGGTTCTGTTAAACTCATTTATCCTGTTCTTTCTTCAGCTCAGAGGAGTTCTTGGTAGTATGCAGCTGTTTGGAGGTCAAATCAATTATTTTAGTCTAGAGTGCTGTTTCTGGACTGGAAGCAAAAGCATTTGCAGTTTAACAAGATTTAATAGAGGCTGTTAAGGGTGTCTGACATTTTTTGACCTTTGCTCTTCTATTCCAGAGTTTGAATAGGTCTGATTTAATTAGACAAAACTAGCATAAGAATGAATGCAAGTGCAAAAGCTCAGAAGAATACACATATAGGAAAAATTACCAGTTCGATAACTTCAAACTGTAACCAAGCAAATCACGGTTCACATCTATGAGGGGAAATGGAGCCCACAGAAGAACTTCAACTGGTTTGATATGATTAAGAGATCATGACAGCACCATAGATCAGAGGGCATAGCCAGCCCCACAACCACTGCACTTCTTTGAATTAATGCTAATGTCTAAATGTGGATCGAGTCTATAATTTTATTTTTGAAATCATAATCAGCCTTTGGAACTGTGCACACAGAAGCAGTTTTTTCTCTGCTTGACCATCTCCTCTCTCTACGCTGGGGATTGTTTTCCCTCTGAAGGGGGAAGCCTTTCCTCGAAGGGGAAGAAAGGGCAAACAAATTAAAATCATCAGAAGTTCCTAGGCTAGCAGAAAGCCTTGGGGTCCCACATGTCATCTCTCTCCAGTTTGGCTAGGAGCCTGGAAAACAGGCACTGACATCCAGTTAATATGCATTTTCTGAAGCCGATGATTTGTGTAACTCAGCTAAGGGCCAGCTGTGAGTGAGGGGCTCAAAAACCATCTTTTTCTCACTGGGTTCATTGTTCCTTTTAGGAGTGTTAAGTGGCTAGTTTACTCCCAAATGTCACGTTTAGCTCCTGCTTACAACCAGCACACTCCCTCATGACCCTGGTTTTCATTATTATCACCCAGCCTTCTTCCACACATTATTACTACCTACTATTGTCTGATCTCCTAAAAATAAAGGCACTCTGACAAAAAAAAAATCCTTCTCTGTGCCTGTAGAAATATATATATCACACAGAGAGCACCTCTAGTTTCATAATGTCAAAGTTTTGATAGGAAAATTATACTGTACCCTAGGCCTAGGTTATTCCAACAAATGTAAACAAGACATTGCAACTTGTAAAGTCAACTGACCAGTAGCCCACACCCCACCATCTAATGGCTTATTTATCTGCATTACTGACACAACATTCCTTTATCAGAACAACATTCCTTTTGTAATATTAAGGTCAATATCTTGGGAAAGAAAAATACATCACAGAAGACACAGTTGTAGTATTATTTTCAACAGCATTCTGGAAACCATTACATCATTTGGGCTGCAGGACAGAAAATTCTAACCTAATGACACTCCAGTCTCCCAGACCTAAGAGGCAAGCGTGCTGATTTACAGCACGTATCATACAAAATACATTGCCACAAGCTTGTGCAGGTGGGGACAGATGCACATAAGGTGTTTGTACAGGTGGAGCTGGAGTTCATGTAGTAATGGTAATAGAAAGACTCATGAAGATATCAGTTAATTTAACAAACAAACAAAAAAAAAAAAAAAAAAAAAACAACAACAAAAACACCACACTTGCGTTTAGATTATTATCTTAATAAGGAGGAGGGAAGGGGGGATATATTAAGACAATGGATAGGAAAAAGTTTACAAAACAAATAAAGGTAAAAAAATATTTCTCTCTAAATCAAGATACACTGGGAGCAGATGGCAGATGACTAGGAAGATTATCTCAAAACCCCAGGAGAGAACAGTGTGGAACCAAAGGATGAAAACTTAGATAAACTTACTTTATATATTTTCTACAGAACATTAGACTGGACTAGACTTCATTATAGGTGGTATTTTGGGGTCCACAATGATACAATCTTAAACATAAGAGATATCCAAAAGCAATCAAAAGAATTAAATTTACAGTGAAGAACACAAGTAGTTTAGCTAATATCCAGATTCTGAGGTTACTGCTCTTTTCCACCTTCAACAAGATAGAGGTAAAGAGAGAATAATCTGAGAAGAGAAGCCAATCAAACTGCCCACCTGGGAAACAAAGGACTCGTACAGTGATAGGAAAAATTGTGTTATAAAATGTGAATTTCTGTCAGACAAAGAAGTGAGCTTTTTGGAATGAGTAAATTCCAGCACACAACATGGGGGCACCAGCCATTAGGCACTACACAAAATATTTAAAATTCTTTCTCATAGACACCAAGGACAAAAGTCAAGCTGCAAACTTTCAGTGATGGTTGTAATGACATTTTGATTGCATAGCTGAAGAAAACAGAAGACTGAAAGATAAATAGAGGAGCTTGGCAACAAACTGCATATTTGAAAACCAAATTACAAGCTTTTGGCCAATAGTAAAAAATGTGGAGTTTACCTTGGGCAAGTGCTCTGGAATCTGTACAGTTAAACTAAAGGAAAGAGTCAAGCACCTTTGTATGGCTTTGAGCCAAGAACTAAAAATTCCTGCAGCTTGTTTTATGAGGCCATATATGGACCTGATTTATTCCAGGTGGATGATAGTTCAGTCCACATATATGGACCTGATTTATTCCAGGTGGATGATAGTTCAGTCCACATTTCTTGAAAGAAAGTAAAATACCCTGACACTTGCACTGATGTCCACCAGAAACAAAACTGACTTTTAGACACACTCTTCCCCATCTCTTCTGATGAAACATCAAGGTTTTGCTACCAGCAAATTACAGCTCAGGGACCTGGGACTTTATTTGGCCCACATAGAATAAAGTGCACAAAAGCTATTGAAACCAAATATTTGGGTTTCTCCAACAGTGACTGGAAACTGAGACTCTTCAAAGGAAGTCTTGGTCTCAGATGTATCGCCAGCACTATTTGAAAATTCAGAATTGCTCAAGACCAACAACAGAGGACATTCAGTTTGATATGCTAAAGCATTTATTACCGTCCATGACTAACTCCTGAAACCCTGTGTCTGAGACCAAGTTTCTCCTGTGGCTTTTTTGATGTTTTGTCTGAATCTTTTCAGTGTTTTTCTGTTGTACCAATGAATACACTACTAACACTTTCTTTATTCCCAAAGATACAGCATCAGAGCCATGATGTAAATACAGACCTTAATTCACATTTCTTTTCATGGGCCTCAAAGAAGAGGGTTTTCAGCTCAGGGAAATTAGATGATCCAGCAGGAATACCTAACAGAAATTTGGGCTTAACAGCTTCCATAGCATTAAGGCATCTTGCTACAGTTTAATTCTGTTTATGGCAAGCTTAGTTATTAGCCAAGCTCTCTGGTCATAATTTTCTACCATTCTCATGCTCTTGGGAAACATGGATGTTCACTTCCATTCAGTCTTTCAGCAACTGAACCCCTGTACCACTGCTTATTTCAAGAGATCACAATATAAAAATTGAAATGAAATAATCAGAATTTTTTTACGCCATGTCACAAAGGAGGAAAGTTGAACCTGTTCTACAGATGAGTTCTTGGATTCTGAAGCATCCTGAGAACTGGAATTACACTAGATATGGGTGGAAGACCAAAACAGTAAAGCTTTAAAATCCTTTTAGACATGCAGATAGAAACCACTACAGATAACCACTTCAGTACAGTGGCTGTATTTAACATTAGGCCAAAAAGGCCTTTCTCAAACTTCCCACAATGGTTCATACTCCAAAGGAGCTATAGAACTCAGTATTTTGAAAAGATTAATTGACCAGAGTGTCATCTAGGATCTAAAGCTCTGTGAGCCAATAATTATGACAACTGTGAAATGCTTTTCTGTCCCCTTGAGATATGCAGCAACTCCAGTTGGAAATTTACTCTTTTGGCCTTTTAGTTTACAGATGGGACTGCAAATATACCAACTGGCAGGACCTCCAGGCACAACACTGGAGAAAAAAAGAAATCAGCACACATTCAGTATCCTGAGGGATACCAAGAATTGGTTTTTATGTCATCTAATGCCATTTGTGGTTTCTTCAGAAATGGGTATAAGACTGAACTATGCTACCCTTTCTGCTACTGCAGGATTTAGCCCTTTGCCATATTTATATGTATAAACTCTGTTCAAGATAGCCAGCAAGCAAATAACAGACAAAGGGGATAGCTTGTAAAGAATTAGATTCATTGTGTACTTATACAGAATTCTGACATGAAACATCTTCATGATGTCACTGCTTTTCCTGTGTGTCTGGACTTCGTCTAGATTAACATTTTGTATTAGTGTTCGCTTGAATTTGTATTTGTATAAGTGTTTTGTATTAGTGTTCACCTGAAGTCACCCCTCATCTGATTTCACCCTCACCCTTGCTAAGAAACAAGATTTCCTCCCCCAGGCTGCACAAATAGCAGCCATAAGTCATCTTTGCAACACCCACCAACACAACAAAGGAGTTAAGTGCAAATATGTTGAAATATTTACAAGCTCAGCTTCCATACCATGACACAAGACCCATCTTTAAGTAACTTTCTTCTTTGACATAAGATAAATACCTATCCAAAAGAAAAAGTATCTAAGCTATTCTGTGAGTTAAGAAGAAGAGCAAATGATTCACATCCAACTCAATTACTCTGAGGTTGCTATAGAGGCCATAACAAGACAGACCTGAAATTTCCAGTTAGCAAACTCCATCTCCTGATGGAAACTTCACCAACACCCTGACGACTGGTTCATCTAGAGGGCTGACTTTGCTAGGACCTCTGAAATAAGAGTATCCCTACAGAGAAAGCAGAAAGAAGGTTGTATTGACACTACAAGACAAAATGCACCAGTTCTTAGCGGTACCACTCTGGGGCCTTTCAGTAATCTTTAGGTAAATATTTATTTCTTTGTTGAACTACTGCATAGTCATTCACCACTTAAACCCTTGGATTTACTCCATTTTCTTTACTGCTAAATAACACAACTTAAGGAAATTCACAGACCTTTCTAGATTGAAAATCCACTGTGGAAAAAATAGCTTGATATCAAAACAAATCAAATCCCCTAATTAGATCAGAGATACATGCCTGGGATGGGAACCCAATTTTTAAATGCAGTACTTTTATTACTGATGGAGCAAATCAGAGTGCAACACACACAAAGATGTATGAAAAGAGAAATCTAAGTATTAGCCATCCTCTTGGTCAGACTAAACTGGAGCTCTTGTACAGCTTTCAGAATTGCCTTAGGCAAATTTCAGCATGTTTCAGAGACAGCTAGTTTCAAAATTAGCTTAGGTATCAAAGAGAAGAGTATCTGCCTACTAGCAAGGAGTCACTTCACAATAGACAGCAACCCCAATTTTTAGGGCTCCAAAAATATATGACTACTGACTGCAGAATGGATATCCAGAAATTTGCACAGGCAATAAAGTAGCAGTGGTCGCACCATATTTGTCATATAGTAATTCACAAGCATAACATTTACAAAATAACATGGTCACACATCATCTTATAGACATATATAGAAAAATGCATTGCCACACTGCAGGCTTCCAATACACCTCAAGAAAGCCATGGAAGTGGTAAAGGATGCAGCGTGATGAGGCGGCAGCCTGAAAAATATGATATCACTTAGGGATACCACAGTCTCCATATGGAAGCTGCTTATCTGTCATCAGTTTGTCCAGCTATTAGAAATGCTTCTGCACATCTAGTCAGGAAGTGGCCTGGATAATATCTAAGGAATAGAATTGCTCCTTGATTTAACAAAACATTAAACCTATTTAAAAAGGCAGAAGAAAGGTGGTGGTGGCAGGAAGGTGGAGAAGAAGAAAATAAAGGCAACTCAGACTGCTTTGAATAAAAAACATAGGGGGTTGACATCACTAGAACTTTTTCCTACAAAGTGTCTCAACATTGGCCTTAAAGATGCCTTCTCATACAGAGCAGCAGTCATTTTACACCTTTCCAGAGCAGGACCTCAAGGCAGAAAACAAAGAACCAGACAAGAAGAGAGACTTCATAAGGAAGGTGATCAGAGCTAAAAAAGCACTTTTAGAGGAAGCAAAACTCAATCCTTATCTCAGGAGAATGATTTTCTTGGGGCGAACCTTCCTGAAAGCTTCTCTTGAGCCCACTGAGTTCTCTTGTAGAAGGATTTGCAGATAATTTTTTTAAATTATTATTCTATTCACAAAAGTATTAACTGAGAGGCATTTTATTGAGGCAAAACAGACAATGTGGATAGACTTGCTATTAGCCATGACAATTTTACATTAATGACAAATGTCTGAAGCCCAGTTTCAACACTTCTGCACTGTAAAAGATGGTATAGAACTTTTATTGGCCTCAAATGACACCACAAGTACAATAGCCTTTCAGGGATAAGGTAAAAAAAAATTGAGAGAAAAAAACTGAGAATTGAGGAAAAAAAATAGAGAACTGTTTATGCTACAAAGGTTGATTAAGTGCTGTGAGCAAAAGCAGTAAAAGGAATTCATGCAGCTGCATGAGGGTGTAGGTCATTCTGGTCCTTCCCCAGGTGAGGGTGGAGATGGGAGAAGACATGGTGCAGACACCATGTAAACTAGTACTTTGGATCTGTGCAGTGACTCAAAGTGAGTTATTTGCCAAGAAACACAGGAGGTGTAAGAGTTCAAGTCCCTTAAGAACAGGTGATACGTGCACTTGGGCTTTTAGAAGTTAAGTTTCCCGTGCCTTAAAATTCTTCTGAGCACTTGCTGCCCTGCAGAGAGAATGCCACCAGATTTCTAGAATAGAGATACTATCAAAGAGTAAGGAAGAATCCTTTCTTCATTAAGAAGAGTTCATGCATCCTACATAATTTTAAAAACCCATGAATTATTGCAAATATCCTTTACTGGAGTATTCCTTTAACAGATTGTTTCAGTGCTTTTGGCACAGCTCTGCTCTGCGCCCTCTTCTTCACAGTCCTGAATGGGTTTGATTTTTGATGCACAGTATATCCACAACACCATAAAGTGAGTTTAAATAAAACTTTCAAAAGTTAATGAAAGTATTTTAAGTAAGAGATAAGAATCTAGTTAAGTGCATTTCCCAGAGGTAGATTATTCTAAATATTTATTTCCTTAAAATTACATCAATCACAACTGTGATTGATGTATACCACTGTGACACTGCTATACACAGGAAATATAATTTAAAGTAAATGCTGCACAGCTCATATAGGAAATTTTATAAATAGCCATTTCAATGGAGGAGGGAGCAGACTTCACTGGAGGAACTTATGAGGGCCAGTTCTCCACACAGAAAAGCCTCCAGTCCAGCCAATGGTTAAAGAAAAAAAAGGAAACCAAAACCCCAGCTGTTAAAAATATAAGTAGATCTTCCAGCAAAGCAGCTACATCAGGGGCTGCTCACTGTAAGGGTCCCACAGTGCACAGAAGAATCTCTCTCTGCAGACCTGAGGCAACCCCTGAGCAGGAGGTGTCAGTCCCTTTTTTCAGTTAATCCTTGACTTTCTTTCAAAGATCTCCCCAGAAAGAGAGGTACTTCATTTTTTTTAATGAAGTACACAAGCCTCCATCTCTATAAAACTGGGCCTTATTAAGGCTGAAATTAAGACATGAAAGACTTCAGATTTTCTTTTCTTTTTTTACCCATTCTCTGAGCCATTCTGTATATATTTCATCAAAATTAAGTTGTACTAAAATTAAATTGCTTTTAAAGCAGCAGTGCTCTCATGCTTGTGAGCAAACCTACAGCTTTGAACTTCTGTCAGGGTTCTTAAAGACAGGCAGGGGAAAATATGGCAAGAGAAATATCTTTTTCACTTAAAAAAAAAACAACCACATTATTATTATTTACTAATTGCTATAAAACCAGTGATTAAAATAGCAAAATATATCATCATTCTCTCTTTAAAAAGACAAAGTCTCCGAGTAGAATCAATTGTTAACTTTTATTTGTGTGATATTTATGCATATGGCATTGTATTTACTTATTCTAATCCTATACCACACCTTCATTATTTTCATTTTATTTACACAACACTCATAAACATTTCATCTCATCCTCTGGCAACACATTTTCCACTTCTTCCCCTCTGACAAATACCCCATGTATTAAGCTTTCCTATGCACTGTGCAACACTTCTGGCAGTAACGATGCTACCCTGGGCTTGCCCAAGGCTGGGATTTTGCACATCCTAGCCATATTTTTTTAGTGTTCCTTCAGGTAGCAATGGTGGGTAAATAAGTACTGCTGTACCTGCTGCTACTTATAATTTGCACTGTGGTAACTTTCAGATACCACAGTCAGGTGGAAGCATCCTATTGTGGCAGGCACTGAGTACACATGAGGAAAAGATCTTCCTAACTCAGTAAGTCTGCAAACCAAGAAAGACTGATGGGGGTAAGATTTAAAGAAGCACAAATCCACAACAGTCACCTTCAGTCAAAGTACAATGTGAAATACTGTAAGGAGCTGGAAAAGCCATGGGGTAAAGATTTTCTCAACAAACAATTCCTGCTAGTTTATAAAATCTTGCAAGTCCACTACAGAAAAGAATTAAAGGGTCCCGCTCCAGGTTGACAGTAATACTTTTGTTTCAGTTTCTTGTCTGGAAAATGCTGCCCACAGGACAGTCCCAAAGCAGAAGAGTGGGGTCTTTCCCTCCCCCCCCAGGAGAACCATCTCCATTTCAACTAAGCATATTTGGGTAACAAAACAAAACAGTTTGAACATAAAGCTCAAATCTCTTCTTGCATAAGTTGCCTATGAGGAAAACCAGCAGCTGATGCCAGTGGAAGTAGACTGAAGCAGTGTCAGGTTAAGCAATATTAAAATCAACCCATGTATTGTATTGCAGAGCTTTTTTGCCAGATTTTTCACAAATTTACCAGTCAAATGACTCCAGTGCCAAACCTGGCACCTGAGTCCTATAGAATCAACAGATGAATGAAACTAGTTCCCAGGATGCCCATGGCAAAAGGTCAGGTCATGTCCTGATATGCAGTTTTGACATGGAGACCAAGATATCCTTTCATAAATAAAAGCTCTTTTTGGAAAATATCAGGGGGGAAAAAAAATAAAGAGACAGAATATTTATTTTCACATTTTTCTTCCCATCACAGACATTTTGCATGGCACTTGAACAAACAGCTTTCTTCTTTTTAACAGACAAAGTTCACCCTAAAAAATTGTAAGCATGCAGTTTTAATGAGTGACACCCGAGCACTCTAACTTTTTGTATGGCACAGTTTCCTGAGCCACTTCCAAATTCTGGGAGAGCAAAAAGGAATTATTTCAATCTTAATATCAAGAAATGCCCCACACAGCAATGCTTTGGTGGTTTTAAAAAAGCCTTTTCTCTTCAGCTGAATGTCATTAATTTCGGAAGGTTCTACTTTTGGGAACCTACATTATTTTATCTTTGAGGAAAACTCATGAGACTATCATTCAATATAACTTCCTGGATTGCACAGGCACTCACAGTCAAAAGCAAACAATTTATTCCATTCTTAACGTAGTCCTTATTTTTCTCCTTCCCACAAGGTCTTCAACATCCCTAAATACCTACACTTACTCCCAGTTCCTTGGCTGGTCTTTCACAGCTGTTTGAACTTAGAACTGTGCACTTTGGTATATTCATGAGACAAGAGGGGACAAAGGCAAATACTGAAAAATGACTTCTCCTCCCTGCCACATCTCTGTATGTTTCCACAGCTATCTCCTGTGTTTCCCTGTGGGTGAGATCAGCTCTTTCTAACCCTGGCAACTGCCTTGCCTCCTTGAGCCTGAGAGCTTAGATCTCCTTGAGCTGCTTTTCTTTTGCAGATCTCTCCTGCCAGACTTCACATAAATCACAGAGACAGCAAGGGTCAGATATGTACCTTTTCTCCTAAGAAAATGGTTAGGTTTTCTTTTTTTTTTTTGCTCTCAGCTGCAAGAGGCCAAGCTAATCCCACTTTTCATCTTGGTTCTCTGAATGCATACAAAACCAAAATAATCTACTACTAGCTTTTAGCATAGACTATTTTTCTGCCTGACACTCACCACTGCTTGCATTTGCAGAGCTTCTCTTCTGTTCCCCACACTGTGCACATGACCCTTGACTGGGTGATTTCCCCAACATTACAAAATCTTTTTATGATGCACCCAGTCCTTTCAAATCAATTTTTACTCACAGACAAAGGTTCACTAATGTTGTATTTTAAAATGTTATTTCTTCTCTGTTATTTACTATTATCCACTTTAGGAAGCCAGTCCGTGAACTCAGATAACTTTGTTACTCACCAAGATGATTAATGAGGTGATCTTAAATATCAATAGCTCGACACCACCATTTTGAAAAAATGTTTATATTACACAGCAACAAAGCAATTTGTAACTTCCACAGAAAACAGCTCCTGAATGGACTTCATCCAGAGGAGATGTTCCCTCCAGCTAGATCTTTGTTTATCTTAGTCATGAAGAAAGCAGGCCCCTTTACTCAGAGCTGCATGCTCTAAGTGTCTGACAAGCAGTGTTTTATGTCCAAAGTTTTCAGAAGATAAACACATTTTCCTATGAAGTGAAAACACAGCTCGGTGGAATTAACTTCTGTATTTATAAAATAAGCTTGTAAATGAAACCATTTTCCTGGAAGAAATCAGGACACCAGAGTGTTCCTTTTCCAAACATAGTGAGATACTTTACAAGTCAAAGCTGGTATGTTAATGGGTTGTACACAAAGCCAAAGGCAAGTTGGTTATATTGAAGCCCACCTTTGACAGCTACCACCCCAACATTTACAACTCACTGTATAATACAGGGTCAGGCTTCCTCCTCCAACAAGGTGCATTTCTACTAAAAACAGAGGCAAATTTCTTTGTATAAAGAGTGAATTAACCTGGAACTTCATCTGTGGAAAACGCTGAAAGACTAAATTTGGCAGATCTAAAAATCTAGCAAAGAGGAGTTTACAGCTTCACCTTTTTGTCTGGTTGTTTTGCAGTGTCTCTGCTTGTGTCCTTCCAGGCTACAATCTGAAACTGAAAATTAAATACCAAAATCACAGTGACAGTCACTCCATCACACAGCATCTCAGCTTAAATACCTTGGGCAGTTCAGATAAAGTTTGCCAAAGCCTCTGGATACGATTTTCCAAGCCTCTGTGGCTTGACAGTTGTCCACTGTCAAACAATTGCATTGCAGTAGCTTGTTCAGCAGTCATTCCCATCCTTTCTGCTGGGAGTTGGCAGTTACACAGATGCCCAACTTTCACAAAGCCAGCTCTCAGCAGCTTCCCAGGAGCAACCATGTGTTGTGGTTTAACCCCAGCCAGCAACAAAGCCCCACACAGCCACTTGCTCGCTCTACCCCAGTGGGACGAGGGAGAGAACCAAAGCATAAAAGCAAGAAAACTCATCAGTTGAGATAAAGACAGTTAAAATAGGGAAGGAAAAGCCACACACACAAGCAAAGCAGAACAAGGAATTTGTTCACTACTTCCCCTTGGCAGGCAGGTGTTCAGCCATCTCCAGGAAAGCTCCATCACACATAACAGCTACTTGAGAAGGCAAACAGCCATCACTCTGAATGTCCTCCTCCTCTTCCTTCTTCTTCCCCACCCTAATATGTTGGCCATGGCATCATGGTATAGAATATCCCTTTGTCCAGTTGGGGTCAGCTGTCCCAGCTGTGTCCCCTCTCAACTTCTTGTGCCTCCTCAGCCTGCTTGCTGGTGGGCTGGTGTGTGGAGCAGGAAAGGCCTTGACTGTGTAGTGATTGCTCAGCAATAATGAAAACATCCCTGTATTATCAAGGCTTTAAGCAAAACCCCAAAACACAGCCTCACACCAGCTATGAAGAAAACTAACTCTATTCCAGCTAAAACCAGCACACCGCGCCTCCTAAATGTGGCACTGGGGCCAGCCTGGCCTTGCTCCTTTCCCAGGGAGGTTGAAAAAGGCAGTGGCAGAAGGCCTGAACAGCCCTGGATCTGGACAAGGGAAAGCAAGCAGGAGCACCAAGGAGTGTGCCAAATGGATGGACTGCTGAGCTGCTGGCAGAGCTGCCCCGATACTCCCCTGCAGCACTCCCTGGTACTTGCAGTCCCACCAACCACCAGGGCCACCCCAGCCTTTCTTCTCTCATACCAGGAAACAGAGACTACTTAAGAAGCATTAAGATACAAATCTTGCAAATTGATGAGCTCATCGGCACCTATTTCTTCCCTTTCATGAATAGGTGTGGTGTTTTACCCTCTCCAGCACAGATACTGTAGAGCAATCCCACCAGTCAAAGAAATATAACATACACCCCCTGGACTCCAATGTCCAGACTATATTTTGGAAAAAAAAATTCTTTCCTAGAACATGCAGGCTATTCCCACTACTAGTAATAGGAATTTCAAAATGTGAAATGTTTACAAAAGACTGTATAAATTATCCATTATTCCTTTTCTGGTGAAACGGTGGAATGAATGGGATTTTAGTGATGTTCATTGTCCTAATTGCAGTGAATAATATTTTGGCAGTGACGAGAGTCCCTATTGTTCCAGGAACTCCTAGCAATCAACAGACTATTACCTCACTTAGTCACACCAGACCTGATCTTCCAGTCCAACAAAGCATGTAGGATGGGTTTAGCTTTAAACAAATGAACAATCTAATTGACTTATTTGGCATGACCGAGATGCTGATGAATGAACCTGAGAATCAAGTGCAGGTTCTCTTGCTGAAGGCTTTCCTGGTCCTCTGCATACTGGAAACACTCCAGCCTCCATTTCTTTTTCCCCTAAGCCTTAGTGGGTTTATTCCCTGCTATGGGTCCAGCTGAACTGTCCAACTGTGGGAAAGTTTAGTGTCAGGGTTAATCTGAAGAAGAAGGAGGTAACTCCCATTGGCAGCAGCTTGTAAGAGGAAAGACAGAGAAGCTCATGGTAATGAGCCCTAGTACTTCGGTTTCAGAGGCTGTTAATACATTTCACCATCTAAGATTTTTATTGATATCTTGGCTTTTCAGGTCCACATTTGGATGTGACTTTGCAGTCAGGGGCATGTCTTGTCACGAGTGTCACCTCCAGATGGGAACAACACAGCTCACCCAATGTAAGTCTACAGCTGAAAGTCACCAGGAAAACCCAACCATAACAGAGAGGGCTGTCTCTGAATGTTCCCCCTAACTACTATCACCTGCCACAACAACCTCCTTGAAAACAGCTGGAAGCATGACCTGCCACCCAGCAGACTTGCACATTTTAACTCAAAAATTCACAGTTTCCTAATGGTTAACATGCACAAGAGCCCAGTGCAGTTAAAATGCACAAGTGGGTACCCCAGTCACATAGGAATGGTTGGAGAAGATCAAGAGGTTTGGCTTTGTTTGCAGGAATAACAAAGCTGGGAGCTTGATGAAAGCAGATTCATGAAGTTCATCGGCCACTTTTGGTTGCACTGAGAACCTGTAGCCAAACACAAGCTTTACAAAAGTGTAGAAACATTTAAAAAAACAGGTCTTCACTAAAAAAACCTCTCTTACACCTCTCATGACTTCCTTTGATTCACAAGTCTTCTAGGGCAGAGAAAGCTAACAAGGAATAAACCTCGAATTGGAAATGAAGTAATCCTATTTAATTTTAGAGTTGTTGACACAACTTGTTACATGTGTTTCCTACCAGAATAAATGAAATCACAGTCATCTGATTTCCAAATTACCATATCTATTGTTTCAGAAATACAGGGTGTAAATAATTGCAGTGCAATCGCCTATGTCTGGACCTCTCTCATCCGGAACCGTTATCAGGATTACCATAAATTACGGTGCCATCTAATAATGAAATCACTGAACACTGATTGTGCCAGCTATTTAAACCTGTAATTATTGCTCATTAGAAACGTGTTTCACGTTATATGCCCCTTACAGACCCAAAGTTGTTGTCAAAAGGCTCCTGCAAAGAATTCTACAGAGAAGAGCACAGAGAAATTTCAAACAACAGGCACGAATTTCATCTGCAAAGACTGTCTGTGTGGGACAAACATGCTGTGGGCACCTGACATTTGTATCTGTTACCAAAACGGAAGTTGAAACAGGTGAGAACAGGAAACCTTTAATGAAATTGAGATAGGTATGAAGGATACATGTTTTTCTGCCTAAGTGGCCTGTAATTAGCTCACAGGGTCCATGGCCACAGCACACAATTCGGCATCGTGCAGCTGACAGGCTCCAAATGAAATGAGCTCCTGACCTAGCCAGAGGGAAGGCTTTAAGGCAGATCTTACCTCAGCTAGGTAAGGCTCAGGTGGGATAGGCAGCTACCTCCAACACCACATCAAAGGCAGTCAAGGACAGATGCCAGAAACTAAGTGAAAATAACCATAACCATTGCATGCTCCTCTGTAAAGGGTGTGCAGAAGACAGTTGATTAAGATTTACATGCATCTGTCGGCATGCTTGCAGATTAAGCTCTCTACAAGACAAACTGACTAAAAAAGAGGCTCAGATAAATGCTCTTTAGCTCTAATAGATATTTTTAATCAGTTTCCCTTAACAGAGGGAAAAGTATTCATTTCTTGTCATATTCCTCCTACTGAACAACCAAAAACTTTTGCTACAGAGGGGAAAAATAATAGTTTCTAGAAAAATAATAGTTTCTACCATTTTCAGAGGCAAAAAGGTAGAAAAGCAAGAAAGACAAACATATAACATTTGAAAAGACTCACCTTAGTTTGAAGATTGCAGCTGACAGTGAACCTATCCACCTTCCCTGATGACTTCTTCCAGCAGCTGATTCAAGTCACAATGTAGAGTTTCATTCCTGTGAGTGGATTCAGTGGACACACAAACAACCCAGCGCCAAGATACACATCCCACACACAGACTGGAGATCCTCACTGCAACTGGAGGCAGGTCTGTTAAGGCTACATTGATACTCTTGAAAGTTTAGCTTATATTAATGTTTTTCAGGAGCCTATCTCCACTTCAGCTGGGACACAGACAACTCAGACACTATCTTGTCTCTGACCAGAAGGCCTTTATATTACTTAGTACAGGCCCTGGGGCAGGAAGACTCTCCAGCCTCCTGATAATTGAGTGATCCTGCCCAGTTCACAGCCATTTGCACCACTACAATGCCCCAGTGCAAGGCCAACAAGTCTAACAATGGGTGGTACATTTAATTAATTAGTTCTATATCCTTTCTGACTATCAGCTGGCAAGCATTACAAGCCTTACCAAAGGTTCTCAATTGATAGGAGTGGGTTACAAAGCATTTGTTGGTACTGATTCAGAGTATGGGAGAAACTATATCCCGAGTCAATGTGAAATGAGGATCTTCTTTTTTGCATTCTAACAACTAGCAACTTCTAAAATTAAAAAAAATAATGTCCTGGTTTGAGCCAGGAAAGAGGTAATATTTTTTTTGTACTTTTGCTTTCAGCTAAGCCTCTTGGAAGTAGCTGCACTTGATGAAATTAACAGCAAGTTTCTCAGTCAGTGTCTGCTTCTAGGACTGACAACACACGATGTTTAGTTACAGCCAGAGACTGGTATGCAGAGCCAAGGACACTTCTCAGCTCTGAGGAACATCTTGCCCTCTAGAAGGAGAAAAGGAGTAAAGAGGTCCCACCTGCAAACCCTCCCCTAGGGAGGAACAGACAAGATAAATGACCAAAATTGACCAGAGTATTCTATCCCATACATGTCATACTCGGCATAAATTTGAGGGATCGCGAGGGTCAAACCCCTTCCTTCTCCACCTGTCCCTGTTTGATTCAACATCCTGGGAGGATTGTGTCCATTCCTCTGCCTGTGGTCCTGATCCATGCCAGCCCATATCTGTGTGTTCCTGCCTCCAGCTCCCGACTGCTCCTGACCCCAGGAGTCCAGCCTGGACTTTCCCAGCGCTGCCCTGCAGCCTCGGTGGTGACATCAGGGTTACTGGGGGAAAGGGGGGAGGAATGTGGTATCAATTTTCTTGTGTATTTGTGTATATTTAGTAATTTTTCCTTTTTATCATTACTGTTTCATTAAAGTTGTGTAGTTTAGTTTCAACCCCTAAGTCTCTCTCCCTTATTCTCTCTCCTTTCTTTATCAGGAAAGGAAGGGAGATTAATAGAGAGCATCTGTCATTTGGCTTAATTGCCGGGCCAGAGTTAAACCATGACAAATAAATAAACTTTTCTTGAGGGGGTGGTATACAGCATCTTCAGAAAGCAAGCCACAACAGTTCTGTTGGCAGATATTTCCAAATAATATTAAATAATTCAGGCAAAGCTGATCTAAGCCTTTTGGTCCCAGTACAAAACTACCAGCAGGCATTTACCCTCTGACAAAGCTTTGCATACCTGAATATTGCCTTGCTTACACCTGTACTCTATGGCATTACTCCTGCAAGTATTTGAAATTCAATTTCTGATGGAAATAATGAGCTGACTGAAAAAGTATTAGGATACTCAGATGTACTACCATCAGCTCCTATTGCCTGCATCTGTCATCTCTATATCATAGAATCATCATGGCTGGAAAGACTCTTCAAGATCACTGATTGCAACTGTCAGTCTTACACCATTTTAACCACTAAATCATCTCCTGAGCCTCCATATCTACCTGTTTTTCAAAACCTCCAGGGAAGGTGACTCCACCACCTCCCTGGACAACCTGGTCCAATGTTTCACCATTCTTTCAGTGAAAATTTTTTTCCTAAGATCCAATCTGAACCTCCCCTGGCACAACTTGAACCCATCACCTCTTGCTCTATCACTACTCACTGGGGAGAAGAGGCCAACACCCACCACACTGCAGCCTCCTTTCAGGTAGATGTAGAGGGCAATGAGGTCTCCCCTCATCATCCTCTTCTCCAGGCTGCACAGCCCCAGCTCCTCCAGCCTCTCCTCACAAGACCTGTTCTCCAGACCCCTCATCAGCCTCGCTGCCCTTCTCTGCACCCTCTCCAGCACCTCAGTGTCCTTTCTATACTGTGGTGGAATATACAACCTCTATGAAGTTGTTTATTAGGAAGAAAAAGAAAATCAACACTTTGATCATTCGTCCATGTCCATAACCTTCAACCTAAACTCTGCTGTGTGAACAGCCCTGGTTTCTGTTGCATGGATGGATATGCCAAATGAAGAAAATAATATCCATCTTACATGGAATTGTTAAATTTCATTAAAACTGTTGAAACCTTTAAGTAGCTCACAGTTTAGGACATAAATTGGTTTTACTTAGCACATAAAAAGACTAACTGCAATTCTATTCAAGTCATTGTTCTGCCTTTTCTGTCTGACAGTAGAAACCAGGAATTTTCTTTCCAATTGACTGCAATATTATATTTGGTGTTCTTATTCTGTTTTGTACAAATAGATGTGGTGACGTGTTGTGACAAGAAGACAGACCTCATATTACCATATATTTATACTCTGCAGAAGAAAGGATGGTACCTGATAATGTTTATTAAAGAAGGTTGCTGTCCTTTATGCACGAGAGGATAAGGCATCAACAAGCTTCACAATTATCTACACATTACCTATTTGTTTACCCAATGTAACTTACAGACACCTAATCAGAGAGGAGACACTGGGGAAAGAGGAGAGTTTAAAATAGCAGCAGTTTGCAAATGCATCCTTGGAGACCTGAAAAAATTGTACATTTTGGACAAGATACCATGGCTCTTAAGTGACTCAATTATTTTAATATGAATTAATTGCCTTGCTTATATTTCATTGCAAGGTTTTGTTAAACCTTAGATGAAGAACTGCCTTAGTATGACCACGGCAGATAAAGAGCACTGCTATCACTGTTGATACAAGAACAAACCAAGTAATTCAAAGGAAATACATTAATGATACAAAACACAGGACTTGTACTCTTTTGAATACCTGCTTCCACCTCCTTAGCACCTCACACAGGTTAATAACTAAGGAAAATTCCAAGGAAAAATGAAGTAAAAACTCTCATATTCTCTAGTCATGAATTTATAGTTAGAAGAAAGGTTCCTGCTTTAATACAAATACGAAGGGAAACCCAATAAGTCTTAGCTAAAACAGACATGCCAGACCTTAAATGCATCACTTCTTGATGGTCTGAAATAACAGAAGAAGCTTCAGTGAAGGTAAAATAGACTTCAATGAACAGAGTTTACTACAGGTAAAATAAAAATGCTGTTAACACATTTAATATGTGTGAGTATGTAACGGGCTTGTTGAGGGATGTATAAATATTTGTCTGTTACAATGTGTGTGTGTTCACATGCAGGTTTATTTAAATATCATATAATGTACTGGTGTAAAAAAAAATGGGAGTTGAAATCTTAGTGCAATTATGTCTCCATAAAAGCCTGCCTAAAAACTCCAGGCCAGAAAGCCCTCAGCAATATATGGCCTAGTTCCAAGATGCTGGCAAAGCAATATGGTTCTAGCCTACAAAAAAATACAACAAAATTACAGTGTGAATATTGGTTTTGTAAATAAAGGAGATGATTGCCACCATGCTTAGATGTCATTTCTCTCCACACAAGAGGGTAAGATCTTTTTGGTATTACCACATGTAAATTATGAGTCTTAACCTCTTTGGGAGAGATAAATGTGATATCAGACTCCAGAGCATTACATATTCTCTCTGTCTCTGTCCCTTTCTCTCTGTATATATTAATTTTATAGATCTTTTTATTGTCTCAACTATACTGGTTGCGTGAGGAGCAGAACAATAGGCCAAGTACTTCCATTTCACACATGCCACCTCTATAATTCAACAAAGGATAGTAAAAAAGATCTATAAACTTGTTATAAATCAGTGCCCCTAAACTAAATTAACCATTGAAATAGATTATCATAAAAATAATGTCATAAAAATATTCTTCATCTTTGCAGTCCATGCGTGGGTGTGGGTGTGGGTCAGTGGGTGCGTGTTTGTGTCTGCTGTGCGTGTGCCAAGGCCAGTGGCAGTGCTAATGCTGTGGCAGGCTGGGCTCCTGCAGCCTTGGAGGAGATGGCAGGCAGGGAGAGCTCAGAGGATGAGCTTTAATATCTCTGTGTCTGGGAAAGTAACTCATAAACAGATCCACTAAAACATAATTACTCCATATAACTCACCTTTAGTAGTAGTGAGTCATCTCAGCATTGTTATTAGCAGTGAAGCACTAGTCTTTTTGGTTATATTTCTAAGGCACTGTTGGAAAAAAGATAAAATCCAATCAGGCTGCAGGCTGGAGGATATGGGAATTTAAGCAATACACAGCCTTGGCCAAGGCTGGGTCCTGCTCTGCAGTCCCTACACCAACTGCCCCCACTACTTGTTCTTTACACATCAAGCTCCACAAGAAAAGTATGTGTAAGTACCAGGTGAGTAAATAGAGAGGAATGGATGAAGTTCAGTTCTGGACTGGTAGGGCAGTGGTTCAAGAGCTGGTAGGTTTTCTCCATCCAGCTGATAGTGACTCTAGAAGAAGACGTGGGAACAGCAGAGCCCAAGGCAGCTCTCATGGAGGCAACACTTTCCTTGCCCTGTCTTCCCCCTGAGCTCATGTGTTGCCATCATTTCCTTCCTAGTCATCATGTGGGAACACACCTGCTTTACTCAGTTGTTGACCAACTTTACCAGTCAAAATGAGGCACCTGCAGTTGTGGAAGTGCCATGATTCCAGCCATAACAAAGCCATCTCTGAGAAGCAGAGGCACCAAGGTAAGAGTAACTCAGATCCAACACTGTCCTCCCACTGCAGCCTGTTGTTGCCATTAGACTTCGTATCTTACTTTCTCCATCTGTATTTTGACAAAGTGATTCTCTCAACAAAAGTGAACTGTGAAATCTTCCAGAAAGGCAATTCAGCTGCTGAAATGGCAGAGCTGGGCAGCAGCCACCTGGCACAAACAAGATCTCATCAGCTATGGGAAGCATCGCCTTCGGTAAAAAATGGAATTGGAACACAGAAAGCATCCATACCCTGGCAATAAAACATGTTAAAAACCTAGAAAACTGCTTTCATTCCTGCTAGAGGGATGGAGCGGGGAATGAGAAGAGCAACAACCACCTCGTGAATAAGAAAGAGAAAGCCTGGGGAAAACACTTACTGGCTGAACTGAAGGAGGAGGGAGCCATCATACATGGCAGAACTCATGTATGAAAACAGCCATTTGGAAGGCATGAGTGGTTGTCTCTCCTCAATTTAAATAGCTAGTCACCACTCCAGGAAGAGCATGTGAGGCATTTCCTAGCTGGGGATTTTAGAGATGGCCAAGAAACATGAATCATACTGAAGAAACAGAACTATTTATCTCTACTCACTGGATTAACATGTATATGAGCAGCCTGGTTTTTCCACAACCAAATGCTGGTGCACTGTATGTAAGAGTATTTATTTTGTTCAGATGTAGGACATAGTTTAAGAATCAGATCACTATCAACTAAAGTTCCCTTTGTTTGAATTAACTACGTCTTTATCTCAAAATAGCAAAGCACAGTCTATCGTTACTGGGGCTAGAAGTAAGAGAGCAGGTGCTGAACTAGGGTGGAGGTAAATTAAAGCAGCACTACAGAGTTGTAACATGAATTTGCTAATGTAATTGGCACTGAAGTTAATCCAAACTGTGCAGCAGTTCCCTTTTTCATACACTGCAGAAAAACAATGGAGTTCAAATCATCATTGCTCCTGAAGAGGAAGGACTGTTCATTTTGCTTTTAAATGTCTCAGTCTGGTAGATAAGATAAACTCATACTCAAGACAGGACAGTGATCATGTCATTCCAAATAACCATTGTTAGAAAAGCACTGAACTGCTAGGCCAGTTAATAACGACAGCACATTTTATTTATATGGTTCCCATCTGCTGAAGCCTTCTAGGCAGCTCACAATGGGTTTGATTTTCAGCCAGACCTTAGCATAGCTTCTGTTTATATGGATGCAAATAACAGTGGTTGGATGGCTCTGTGCATAAACAGGTCTAACTACTAATCTTTGTGGCCACAATGCATGGTTTTATTCCTTCATGCAACAAAATCTCCATCTGAAAAATCCCTCTGACAAAGTACACAAAGCATGAAAAAACTAAAGTTTTCTGGGGTTTTGATGGTTTCAAACAATCCAGCGTTGGGTTTGGCATTGGAGGAGGGCCATGAAAGAGGCATCAACACCATGCCCATCACTCAGTGAGGACCCCTGAAACCATGCTCCCCAGGCTGGGGCAAAGCCCTGCAAAGACAAAAGAACTGGAACTTTCTTTCCTTCTTTCTCCCTTCACTCCCTCTCTCACTCACCACCATGGCCCCCTCCTTCAGCCAGCAGTAACACCATTTCCCATTCAATTCTGCAGGCATTTCTCTCTCCCAGTCTTGTATCTCTTCCTTGCTTCTTTCTAAGCTTTGTTTCAGATGTTTGCATATTTCTCACAGCCTGGTTTTTGATGCAGGGCCTGGGATTCTCCTAATGGCCTCTTCCTAAGCCTCCCACCAGTGCTGTCACTATGCTGCACCAATGCCCGCACCTAAGCAGCGTCTCCTTGCCCTCGCTTGATGCTGCATCCCACCCAAGGATTCTTCACCACCAGTCAGCAGTGGATGACTGGCCTCTCCCCCAGGTGTCTGCATAGGCCAGATTACATCTTTTTCATCTTTCATGCAGAAGAAAGAAATATGAATACTCTCTTGAGTGTAGTGCTTACTGTTTGGAGTACTTCTAGCAACTCGATGGCAGCGAGCGCAGTGCCTGGCAGTGCTCACAGAGCTGGGCCTTGGGATAATGGATATATTTATAGTATGTGCACTGCTTATGTACCAATGGCTGCCAAAGTAGTAAACAAACAAATGCTCTCCATAAAACAATGAGAAAGTAGGATCATAATCTTTGATCGATGAACGAGTGTGACAGGTTTTAAAAGGCTTCCTTGCTCTTTTATGCAGATTGCTTTTCCAACTGCCTGAATCTCAGCCAGCATGAGGAGGCTGAAAGTCTGGAAAGGGAGAGGGAAGAGCAGTGGCCACCCTAAAACCTGCCCACCCTGAAACCTGCCCACCCTCAGAGAATGATGTGATCCTCTGCCTCTGCCTAGTTCTGACCCCATGATGCAGGAGATAGGAAAGGAGGATCTCTCTGTGTGCCAAGAGGGGGATGTCTCAGAGCTGCACTCTAAGACAGGTGCTGGCCAAGCTTTACCTGCAGGAGCAGGATCATTGCTCAAGACATGGCAAAAAGCCTGTCAGGCCCTTTGAGATAAGTCTGCTGCCCAGCAAGGACTTCCCAGACTGGTGGAGACCTCAGTGGGTGTGAGAATGATCTTCCAGCACAAGCTGTTTTGAAAAGCATGTGTCATTGAGGTTCCCAACCTGACCCTAGGCATGATGAGAAGTCCAGGTATGGTTCGGTTCATCCAAGTCCTCCAGTGGAATGCATTGGAAGAGACATGTTAAAACTAAGATCCATGTCTTGGTCAGTAATTTGGGGTTGTTTGGATCTAAGTTTTAAATGAGCATCAAAATTACCTGCAATCTTTACATCTCCATTTCCCCCCATACACCGCCATCAAAATGAAGAATATGCTCAGTGCAACCTCTTTTTTTTTTTTTTAAATCAGATACAGTCTAAGCAATCTGTGAGTCTAATCTCAGCTCTATTCACCTTCCCGTAAGTTCAGAGTTTTTAAATCTGTGATCTTGATCTGACATTAAGTAACTGATTAAACCCCATTTAATTCTTTGCTTAAGTGCTACTTTCTCAGTAAATTGAAATACATTTGTTCTAAGAAGCAGCCTAAATGAAAACGTGGGGCAGTTGTAACACACTGATGCAAGATAGTTCATGATGGTTGTAAACAACTGGATATGAATTGCCTAATTTCCAGATTCCCATGCAGTAGTAGCTGCAAGCTAATTCAGTGGATGTTCACATCTTGGAAACCCAGAATATAAACCACATTCTTACTGAAATTATATTAATGATATATTAATAATATATTAAAATGCATTAATAATGTGGATCCACTAAAACAGCAGTATTATGAAGGGTCTGTAGTACCTGAATGAGAACCATTATTCATTGATTGAAATACAGAATGAAACTAATATTGATAACTAATACCTTCAGTATTTAAACAGCAAGTTTCAAACAAAAGATCCTCAGGCATTACAGAGAGGGGAAATATAAACATTACAATTTTAGGTAAGCTGAATGCAATTATCCAAACTGGATTCTAGCCAGAAAATCGGGTACTACACCCTCCTACTCTTGTTTTTAACAAAGTTAAAAAAGCAATGGCAGCTGTGACAAGAGAGGAATCCATCAGTTGCTCATGCCATGCACCTGCTTGATTTAGACAGCCCCAGTTCCTACCACAGACAGTCAAAAGGAAGACACTGGCCAGTCCCCTAGATGTGGAAAGCTGTGTGCTAACTTTCTCCTTCCTCTTGGATTTTCTGCTGGAACAATTCAAATCTCATACTCAAACATAAGCTTTACTTTTTCCTGGAAAAGTGGACTCAGAGCTGCTTCAAGTGGGGTGAACCTGCTGGGAGGATTCACCTTGTTGACCAAGACATACTGAGAGGCAGGGGGGGAAAAAATGGGTGTCACCTCAACCACCCATTCCGCCCTGCCATGCTTCTGTATGCACAGCATTTTTAAGACCTGTGCTGCTACATTTCCACCACTTCCCTTTGCACTCAAAGTTACTGGGACCTTTCCTGAGGAAGGGATTTTGCAGATACAGATGGTAAGTAGCTCTGCACCCACTGAGGTTAGCAGAAAGATCAGGACACCGGAGCTCATAGGAACACTCCCTGTGCCAAGAGGGACTGCAGAGTGGCATTCTCCTCCAGCATCAGTTGTCTTCCACCACTTAACTATACCAAACTAAATACCCTCCGAAGAAAAATGTTCTTCCTACAACTTCTCCTAAAATTACCAGGCATTACATAGTCTGTCTGGAAGTCCAGTACTAACACAGACACAGAACAACCTCTAATGGCCATCTAGGATTCTCAAAAGCTCTATTTCAGAGGAGTACTCATGCCTGGCTTCAGACTACCAAAAACTGCAAGTCAGAAGAGCACTTACATCCTGAAAAAATGAGTAGAACTTAGGCACATGTCTTAGTCCTCCCTGAATAGAAAGGAGATTATTCACACTTAAATTCATATTTACATGTTTTACTGTGTTGGGGCCCAAGACTCACAGAAGAATTGCACTGGACCAGTACTGAACCCTGCCAAAAAACACATTATCTCTGTCCCTTTCCCCCTTAAATGCCACCAGAGCTGTTAGCAGACCAGGGCTATTCCAGAACTAAAAAGGGAAATTTATTCAACAAGCACTATAGCAGGTGGCAGCTGCTAAACAATCTGCCACCAATCAGCAGTTTATGAAAGAGAGTAAAGAATCCAATAATAACTCACAGTTGGGGAGGGAGACACCAAGCCTGCAGTTACTGAGGGAGGCTCATAATTAGACAGAGTCAACTCTTTGGCAAAATTATTTCTTCTAAAATCTGCTTAACTGGTAAAGCTGTCACTCTGCAGCTCCTGTGGGCAGGACATCCACAGCTGAGCCCACTGAGATGAAAGCTGTGGGTTAGAGCTGGGAGACTTCTTGGGAGGGCTGAGTTGGTGAAAAATGAGGCTGGTGATGAGTTCAAATAATTTTGTTTGCATTGGTTTACCCATTTGCCTGTGTTATTTTGCCCATTTCTGTCTCCTGGAGAAAGTCTATCACTATGCAAAACCCCTAATTTTTAGGGCATTCAGCCCTTTCTGAGACTGAACTGATGTGGCAATGGCACAATTTTCTTTGAAATCTTCATGGTGTCTCTCTGGTGAGGTAAACCTCAAGCTCAAAGTTGGGAAAAGATGGTGAAGGTGGTGTGCCAGGGCTCCTGAGTCTATCTGCAGGTTTCTAGACCTATTCATCTCGAGTGAACAGAATTTGCCATTTTTACTCAAAGCTCAAAATCCTGCAGATATTAAATTAGTCAAAATACATCTGTGTTGGACTTCGGAGACAGACTAAAAACTCCATTCAGTCCCACGGTAAAGCTATTTTTTCTAGTTAGATTACAGCACCATCTACTGGCCTTTTCTGCTTTAAAACTTCCATCAGGCAGGTTGTTTTACCCTCTCCGATATTAATATTTTGTTACTCCAGCAGCACATCTAGTGTGGTCAGAGACTGCACGGTCCAGCTTAGCATAAACAGAGCAAAATGCCTTTAGACAGACAGGTTTGCTTCTTCACAACAAATGGGAAATTTGTGAGTGCCCGTGGATATTAATAGCTTGATTCTAGAACACTAGAACATTAGTGGGTCCATCAATTCAGTTTTATTTTAAATATTGAACCAAAATTGCATTTCTGTTATGCATTTCTTTTTAGAACATTTGAAACATAACTTCAAGACAGAAATGTAAAAATGCAGGAATTAGATTTCAGCTAAAAATGGAACAACAGATTTTTACTCCTGTAGCATTGGCTTAAAATGCTACTGCTCATATTGGACCACACCTGCAGAAGCAGTAAGAAGATCTGATCCACCAAGATTCATTGTACTCACCCTTAGCTGGATGATCAAGTTATGAGAACTCTCTGGAACACAAAACCCAAGTCATCCTTGTATGGAGATTATTATTTGAGGGTTGGGCTACATCACCTTTAAAGATCCCTACCAACCCAAACTGTTCTATGATTTGCTATATTACTTGTCAGACCAAAAGAAACATAATTGGTCCTATGCACCTAGAAGATCCTGGGATAAGCACTGGTTCAGTGTGGAGAGGGCTGGTGTGAAGCAACCTACAGCATAGCAATTAAATGTATTAAAATAACACCTCTCCATGCTAAACCAGCCTGCTGTAACAAAGCAATTCTGTCTTCATCTGAAACATCAAACCACAAACATAGCACAGACTGGACATTCCTGACACCAAGCCCATACACTCAAAATCCACAATCAAGCTCCAAACAACAAGAGTTATATGGGCTTCAAAAAATCCAGAGACTGGGGGAAAAGAAAAAAAGAAGGAAATAAAAAAAAAAAAAGAAAAAAGTATTTGGGAAAGTTTTACCAGCCTCCAGGTGTTTTGGCTCTTAGGACGTGAAATGTTTTTTCAAGGTTTACTCTGCTGCTAAGAGAGAGGTGGGCCCTTTCTTTATAAACAGGAGTTGAGATTCAAACAATCACATGATGAGAGAGCCTGGAGCTTTGGAACAGAGTATCAAATATCACAAGATTTGTGATAATATCACAAGATTTGTGATAATATCACAAGAGCTGGCAGCACTGTGCGAATCAGCACCCAAAGTCTACTGGAAAATTTCTATATTTGAATCTCTGCCATGAAAATAATTTAGCTCTCTACAACATCTCTGTAACGCAGAAACCACATACATAAATGTCTTTCAAATAAGAGATTCTTCTCCTCATTCCAAGATGGAGAAAATGTAAGTGGACAGGAGGACATGCATATGTCACAGTTACTGTGTGAAGATTTTGTTGTCCTAAATGCTATTCACCCCATAGAATTAAAAAAACATAAAGTTGCTGTTTTACTGATGTCTAACAGTACAGTGCATGCTGACTGCTTTGGGTAAACTGCACATCTGAACACAGATTTCTTTTTAAAAAGTCTGCGTGCAGAGAAGAATCATTAATTTCACTTGAAGTGATTCCCAAACAGGATATGGAGCCTCTAATAGCCCTTTGGGTTGTGCCAATTGTTTTGTGCAGGTGTTTAATCCAAGTGCTCAGCCGCACGTAGGGAACAGTCATTCTGCAAGCACCGGGTGGAGTGGGAGCTGCACGGTGGTGTCACGTAGCTGCAAGGGGTTGATTCCTCAAAATCAGCAGAAACCTTGGGAAGCTGCTAATTCTTGTAAACAAGAGCCTGGGTTTTATGGAGCAAAAGAGAGCAGAAAACACTGAAGTACATGAGAACCAAACCCCTTCTGTGAAAGCCTCTTTTATTACACTAGCAAAGCACTAAAACCTGCCATAAACAAGCTGATTGCTCATCTCAGCCTCACTCTGTGTCTGCAGCCAGGAAAAGCAGCAGCAGCCACAGACTGTGTTGAGCTGCTGGGATAGGAAGCATCTCCTGAAGGTCAACACTACTCATAATTTCTGGTTTCATTAGAACATCCTCATTCACAAAAACCTGAAAACAATATATACATATTTAGGACAAAAGCAGAGTAGCTATTGTTGTATGTACAGTACATCTCACCTCGTGCTCTGCTTGGAATGCAGCAGTTTGATGTAAGGCTGCAGGAAGTTTAGATGGATATGAGGTGGAGGAAGGGGACAGGTCCTTAGGCATCGCAAAGGGCTATTGAACCTACCTTGTCTGATTGCAAAGAGTTCAACACAGAAAGAGGCTCCCCCAAAACTGAATACGGATTCTCTGAAACACATTGTGTGCCCACCTCTGACTGACTGGCAGGAAAGTGGCTCTGCTGCAAGAACCAGGAGCAGCATCTTGTTAAGAGGAGGAAGAAGCAGGAAGGCTGCACTGCACAGCCTTATACAATCAAAATATCTTTTTAAAAAAGGACAGTGACTGCAGACCTCTGCATGGGGCTGTCTGCAGAGCCTGAGTCACAACGTCAGAGCTCTCCTGAATTTTTGTCCCAAATTCTTTATACAAGGCCACCTGTCACAGGTTTGCCTGATCTATGTGACTCATGCAAGTCCCTAGAGTGGATCCCACGTGACAGATCTGAAATTAACTGCAGGAAGTGGCACTGTAGTAGCTTCTAGAGAAGAAGAATCAGGACCTCAAGCAAAAAAAAACCACATAGAAAACTATTAAATGGGTATATAGGCTTTAGAAGATGCTGTTGGTTAAAACCCAGGAGGTCAGCCTTGAAAAGTGGGATGCAGTTTCAGGAGAATCTGCACTCCAGTCTGCCTTGATCCAGAGTTAGCAGCAGCTTTCATTTGACCCTTTTCAAAAACTTGTGTTAAACAATGACAAGCCAAACAAGTGAGCTTAAGTGAAACACAGATACTAGCATGCATAGGCTATGTTACTCACAATGCCAGCACACCTGAGACATGCAGCCACAGAGGAAGCCAACTGGTGCTTCCCAGACTACCTTTAAAATGCCACAGCAGCCACCACCAGCTTTGCTCCCACCACTTAGGGTGGCAGCAGCCCTCCCTGCTCTGCAAAAATACCATTTAGTCGTTCCACAAGGCATGAACTGGAAAAAAACTTCTTCCATCAAATGGAAAAGTTGGCACGATAGGTAGGGGCCATAGCTGAAAAGGAGGGCACAAGCTCAGCCTGAATTTCACCAATGAAATGTAGCTGGCGTAAAGCAAGTGCATTCACTAATGAATTATTCCAAGATAATTAACAGTCTGAGGGAGATGCTTGCAACAGCTTAATGCTTACTGTCAAGGGAAGCTGGTACCAAGCTCAGCACTGCCTCGCCAACTCACAAAAGGAAACAAGACAAAAATAGAGGGGAGGGAAACATCAAGGAGGAAAACACAGCATCTGTGAGCTGTTAATTACAAAGGTGCACACGTTGGAGTAACAAGAATGTTAATAGAGTTTTATTAGGAGACAAGAGAACCATTTTCAGCAGCTTTGTAAAAGAGACAGAGCCCAGTGGTCCCAACACTGGACTAGTGCAAACAGCATTTTGCTAAAGCCCACATGGATCCAACACTTTCTTCATGGTACAGCTGCTAACAACACTGCCTGCACAGGGAGCCACAGGGATCCATGGCTTTTCACACACCCATCAGTCACAAGCCTGGTCTTTGACATATATTTTCATGTTTTAAGCCATGAACACTGTTTGTTTCCAGCCTGAGTACTGGCTGCAAGCATAAAAAAATCAGCCTGTGGAGTCCCATGCTCCATGCCCATGAAGAGCAGCAGCTAGCAGTCACAGCCTCCATGGGGAAGACACCCACGGGAGATTTGTAGCTTACCCACGTATAACAGTGATATATAAATGCTGAAAAATCTGATACCAATCTTAATCTGCTCTTTTTTTCTTTTTTACCACGCTCAAGGCAACATAATTCAAATGCTGCTTTGCAGTCATTGTGCACAGAGCCACGTTTAGCTCCCACTTATTAAGGAATATTTAGCACCCTTACTCTGAAGCTCTCAGATCAATGGAGTCCACATCCTTAATCTCACATTGCTCTTGCTAACAATGTGGTTACTGTAATGCTGGCTCTGATCCTCAAAGGGAAGAGGAAATTAGAGCAGAAACCTCTGGTAATGAAATCTTGTGTAATGAAAGAGTGTTTACAATGAAACTTTCACATATTGCCATCAAATCAGAGCCTCGCAATGCAATTTCCAAAAGCCCCTGTAATTATACAAGCACCACAAAGTGGGCCTGGTTGGTGGGCATGTTATTTAACATTTATTGCTACTACAACACACAGTCAGTTTGCAAGCAAAAGGAGTGTGAGGAATAGCAGTATTTCACAACATACACACACCACAATTAAGAACCACAGGCTTGGAACACTTATAAGTGCTTATAGTATATGTTACTCCTTATGAAAAATTAATTATGTGCAGATCAACAGGAAGTCTTATACATGTAGATAACCAATAAACCATAATATTTCCAGTGAATGGTAAGAGCAAAACAGCCAGATTAATAAAGAGGGAGCATGTGAAAGAAAATTAAGCATGGTAAGGAGAAAGCGCACGTGCAATGAAGAGCTGCCCTTGTGGAACAAGGTGTTTTACCCTACCTCGTATCTGGTGAAAGGTGAATCAAAGCAATCTTGTTGTCACCAGAGGTATTAAAAGCTTATAGCCCTCATACTGCTGTGTGAACGGAGGTTCTCCAACTGTAAATCCTCTGCATGTGATGATCCCACAGCAGAGAAAGTTAGTTATCCCTATTAGGCTAAGTTTCAGGACTAAGTCCTCAAGCTAGGAGTTCAAGAGAAGGAGGGCAGAGTGACTTACATGCACAGGTGCATCCACTTGTGTTGAGAAATTAAGGTAAGATACTTGTTTTTAGCTTGTTCGCTGAGTTAAAGTGTGACTAAAACCATCCTCTCCTCCTGCAGATCCAGCACCCATCGTGACACCCAGCAGCTCACTCAGATACAAAATTAATAACACTGTGTGTTTGAAACATCCTTTCAAGATGTACTCAGCAATACCACTCTCTTTCAGAGTGATGTACACATGTCATCATCAAGCAGTTGTTCATCTACCTTTAACAGTGTCCCACAGTAGTTACTCTTTCCTGAACAAGACTACCCATAAGAAGACACTGGTGTTTGGCTCCTGGTTATCAGCTGATTTTCAGAAGTGGTGCAGCTACTAAGCAAGCCAGAAAGACAGACATCTCCTCTGCATCAACCACCATGCCAGAAATATGCCCATCAGCTCAGCCAGCTTCTGCCAAGATCATCTTCCATCAAGGTCACTCTTTCAGGATAAAGCAGGTGTAGCCTGTGAATCTAGCATATTCAACATCAGAGTCTGGAATCTACATTAAAAAATGACACTTAGTTTATCTAGGCAATGTACAGAGACATCAGAGACAGCTCCTAGCATGGGGTGTTCAATGTCTGAACAAAAAAGGCAGATAAAGGGTGGGAGGGAAAGAGGCAGCGTAACTCCCCCATGATCACAAAATAAAGGAAGAACCAGGAACAGAAGTGCTGTAGCCTACCCTGTCTGCTGTGCTGTTCAAGGACCTTTTATTTTCTCTTCGCTACTTCTTAATTATTTCTGAATGCTGGAGAAGGCAAAAAGCTGAAGAAAAACAAGCCCCCATAGAGTTAGAAAACATCCCAGCCGTAAGGCAGACTCAAACTGGTTGAGTTTGCAGCCAAAAGTGTTCCCAGGAGAGGGGAGCAGTGCTTGCTGCTACAAGAAAAGGGTCAGTTGGTTTCTGAGGCAGCCAGCTGCCTGGTTTCTGAAGACTGTGGACCTATGAACAGAGGAGGTAAAGCCAGAGAGAGAAACTTGGTTAAAACTGACCATGGGAACTGCATGTGTGAGCAGGCTGCATCTTTCAGAGGCCAGGAGTGTGTCCTGAAAGGCTGCTGTGTGCAAGCATGAGGGGACTGACACAAAACTGTCTCACAGTAAACTTGACTCCCTTGGGGGAGGGCTGCCCCTGGTCCTGCGTGCTCTGTTCCAGCTTCACAGCTTTATAAAATCAGGGCAGATGGGTTCCTCTAACCCTGTGTCCCTGTAAACTAACCAGCAGACTTGAAACCATCTCAGGTGCCACTGAAATCCCACTTTTCTGTACCAAACTGGACGTGTGTGTTGGGGTGGGTGTGCACTTTGGTGGACAGCATCGAAAGCAGTTTAAAACTCTATGATGTGTGGGCAGGTACACATTACCAAAGCTACTCTGGCTCAACATAGATGCTCTAGATGCTTATCCAGTTTTCACACTAAGCTCTATTTTGAGGTTTTACATCACATCAAGTCACAGGTCAATAGATATAAAACAGTTATATAGAATTTGGCAGCACTGACATAAAAACAGTGATTTAAAAAACAAAAAACTATTTTTTTTTCTTTTTTTGTAGAGAAAACTTCATGGACAATCGTTTGTCTAGAAAGAAATACCCTTCAGTTAAAGCCATTATAGAGGTTTTTTAACCCAGATGATGATAAAGGCCAAGGTTTATTTTTTGTGTACCTGCAGTGCCTTTGCACAGATACTCTCTGTGGCTTTGCTTTATCTATCTTTTTTTCTTCCCCCTCCTTAACAATATTCTTGGTTAAATTTCCAACATATAGCTATAGCTGTTTAATATAAAGTTTTTTTGAAAAAGCATTCTTAGGAACTAATTACTAAGTACAAGAGAACAGGGCAACATTTTTCTTTCATGGAGTTAACAGCAATATTGGGTCAAGCAGCAGAACTCAACTTTACAGCCATTTGCAGCTTTTAATACAACAGTGAACAAATACGTAATCCAAAACTGCCTGTTTTGGCTTTGCTTGTGTTGGATGCTGCTTCACAGACAGAAGATACAGAGCCTCAGTGGAGGGAGTCATACGTATTGTACTCCTATACCATTCATTTGGCTGCAGAGCCATAAATGTTGCTATGTCACTACTAATCCCCTCTTTTCTGGCTAGCTTTTTGATGTTAAGTTTGAGACTGTACTTTTCAGTGACTTAGTAAAGTAGATAACACTTGACACAGGTCTCCTGTTCTCACAGATGCAGGCAGAGTACAAGCATGCTTTGAAGACACCACCAGGGTTTCACAGAGTGCAGGTGACTGACACGCAATTCATGGCCACTGTAAGGCCACATCTCCATTCAAGTGGTGATGGAAAACTTCTGCTAGGTAAAACATGGCCTGAATAAAATTCAGAAAGGTTTAACATACTCACTGCAGATGATGAGGATCCTGAATAATTGCTTTAGGGGGTGTATGTAGTATACAACCATTTCAGTTTACCAAATCAAAATGGTGATTTGGTTTGAATTAATGCCTCCCTTCTATCACTCCTGCATTGATCATGCTGCCAGACCCAAGATAAAATGTCTATCAACAGCCCCAAGGAGCCAGGAACAGGCTGGTAGCTGGTGGCCAGTAGTGGGATGAGGGGTTTCCCTTTCCACAGCAATGCCCTGGTATGAATGAGAATTTGAAGAGTGGTAAGTTGGTTGTTTGCAGGCAACATGTTATTAATCTGTTTACATCCAAACATGCACAGTCCAGTACTGCAATTTAATTTACAGGTCAATCTCTCATCTCCAGATCCCCATCAGTTCCCTCTGCAATACTTTCTAACATGTCTAAGTGGTTCATCTGCATGCTAGGATGAGAAACTGGCATCAAGAACTAACCTTGCTATTAGAATAAGGCATTTCATGTTCATCTTTGCATTTCTGTTATTGGAAAAATAAAAAAAAAGAAAAAACCCCAGATTAAATAAAAAGACATGGTAGAATTACTACTCATGCTTGTCTTAATTTTAATTTGTTGAATAAAAATACGTACATGATCTGTGGATGGAGACACAAACAAAGAACTAGAATAGGTAGAAATAAAATCTGAAGCCCATCAGCAATTTAATTCAGTTTTCATTGTGGTCATTAATGGTTGCAGTAATATGACTCATTTTAAACAGCTTCTGGTTCAGTTTGGAAAACCATAATCATTGGTATCACCATGATGTATTTAGCTCAAGGATGCAACATTTTAAAGCAGGATTAATGTGAGTTCTCTTGCTTTCCATGGATCAGCTCAATATAGGGCACAAAAGACCCTCATCTGTATTTATCATAATAGTATCCAATCCTACTTTTACAGTAGATTTGTAAATCTTGAGTAGAAAGCAAGAGTTGAATTTATTCCATCAGTCTCATAAAGCCATCGTTTCCCTCCTTTTTGTCCTACCCATTACCTTCTGCCCTACAGTTCTGTTTGAGGGGTTCTTGGGGTTCTTCTGGGGGCAGGGGACAATGAATTCTTTTTGAAGGCACAGTTGCATGTGCTGCAAATTTAGCATGCCCATAGAGGCAGGCTAATCTAATCCTTTTAATTTCTCATTTTTCTAGGTTACAGTCACACTTCTTGAATTGTGAGTTATATTTTCAGTTCAAAGGATCCGGATACCATTTACAGAATTTCCAAAAGTGTTCAGTGTTGATCTGATAGCATTTTCTTTAAAACTGGACTTTTACTTGCCATCAGTGTGGAGAGGCTAAACCAGCACAAAGCACCATCCTCAGTACACTAAATGGAAAATTACTTCTTTACCCGCTATTACTCTTCTGCTTATCTGTGATCATCACATGGGTCTCAAATCTCCACAAATGGGTCCATTTTCTGATTTCTAGCCACTGTTATTTGACCTAATGAAAAATTCAAGTGGCTTATATTTGTTTCCTTCTCCTTTCCTTCACCACATTTTTTCTTCTCAATGAGCTTCACAAAATAACTTTCCAAGCCTTGCCATATAAAGTGTATTCCCTCTGAAGGCATGTTGATAACTTTTATCAGAGCACACTTCCCCATATATTTTGCGATCTCAGCTCTTAAAACCTCCAGGAACTTGGCTGCAACTGAAGTCAAATTTACTAGTCCATTATTTCCTATTACTGTAGTGCTTCTTTCAGAGACTAAGATAATGTTAGTTTCTTTTTTGTGTGTCCATTTACACCCCTCTGCCTCCCTACAGGACTATTAAATATCATAATAGATTCAGTATTCTCCTACACTGACAAAACCCAGCACACTCCTAAGCCCCCTGCTTGCCAAAGACAAGCCAGCAACCAGCTCGTCTGAGGTCACAGATTCTAAAACGTACAGATGTGGCCTTTTTTGTGACCTCCCAAAATAACACAGGTCTCTTATAGATTTTCTCAGGATTCCATTTGAACTAAATAATAGCTTTTTAGAAATATATACTCTAGGTTTTAAAAAGTTCTGCTGATGGGAAATCCACTATAATCTATATGAACTTGATCTGAATTTGGCTAACTTCAGTTTTGTCTTGCAGTCTCTGAGCAAGTCAGCCCTAAACTTTACTTCAGTGTAGCTAGCCAAGCACTTGCACATGTGGCTCATTTATGAACTTGTTTATCTTGTTGCAGCCTCTTCGGATGGTAGACCTCAGCCCTTTCATCACAGTGAGGTCTGGCCATGCCACCAGCCTGCTCCTACCCTGCCTTCCATGATGCAGGCTCTGGGCTGTGCCACAGCACCGCTTTAGGAGCTGAAGTTACACAGAATATTCATCACTGCTCCTGAGGCTTTGCCAGCAATCTGAGCCAGAAAGTGAATAGAAAATCCATTAACTCAAAAACCAAATCTTCTTTCTGGGATTTTCTTTTAACCTTACACTTTAGGTTTGCACAGCCCAGTAAAACCTTCACTCTTCGCAGCAAGCAGGTACCTTCTCAATAAAGGAAGTTTCAGCAACTGGGAATGCTAATGCCATGATCTTTTAAGAAAATTCTGGTGACTGTTACCACGATGTTCTTGTTAGTGCAAGCTTTCACCATTTATACAAATGGGCGCAGGATCAGAGTGCCTCACAAACACTAGTCCAGCATCACCATTCCCTTACTTTGTGGCAGTCCTGTTTAAACTGGTGGCATACAGTAAAGAAGCCAAGCAATAAAGAAATGTATCTTAGGATTTTTACACAAAGTTTATATAAACCTCGAAATTCTGTATGATTAGATTTAAAACATCTCATATTATATGACAAGCCTTCTTGGATTTCTATTTCTGCCAAGTCCAAAGTGCAGAAATGTACAAAAATGTTAAGGAGCCCATGTACTAGCTCATATAATCATGCAAGCTATGCCGTGTAGGTAAAAGTATTTAGAAGGCAGAAGAGGGGAGGAAGGGGTGGGGGCAAAGGGGACAGGTTTTTTTGACACGTCATGTCATAACTACCAAGTAAGAAGAAAAATTTCCTGTATGTATTTGCAAAGTGGAGAATGGAGCATTTCTGCTCTCTGTGGCAGAAGGAGGGTGCAATAGCCCCTCTATGGCCACCCAGATATTCAGAGGTAAAGACCAGTGAAAGGGGAAGGCAGATAAGAGAGAATTTACAAAATTCTGGCTTTAGACCACACTTTTCAGGAGAGCAAGGGAAGTGCAAAGTAGACATCAGTACACAACTTGTCCCCCCTACACTCTACAAAGCATAAGGAAATGAATCATGCTTGCCAGAAAGCAATACAGATGATGCAGCCCTTAACCAAACACTGTCTCTGGGTGCCTTGCTCCCACAGCTTGCTGCTCAGCCTCTCCAACCAGGGTCTGCAGCCCATCTGTGATTGTGTAGCTGCTGGCCATGCTGCCAGTGTGGCAGATGCTGCTTACCAGCACAAGGACCCCATCACTCTTATTTCACAATCCTTGGACACAAACTCTTTTTCTGGGTCAGGCCCCTGAACAAATAGGCTGTTACTGCCTTGCTTAGCCAACACAAAGTACCTCAGGGCCTGCTGTACCCTGATGCTTTTAGGATGACCCTGAAGAATTTTTCACTTTTTCTATAACTGGATTTTTTCATAGGTGGTACAGCCTATGAGGCTTCCTGCCCATCTCTCCCCAAGCATTTCTCTGGAGCCAAGTTTATGTAGAGAAGCAGGTAGTTCATTAGCCATGAGGAGGAGTTAGGTGGCCTCACAAGTGCCACTTGACAAGAGATTTGAAGACAGAGAGGCCAAGACACCTCCAGGGCTGCCACCAGCTCCGTGGTGCCTTGGCATGGGCTGGCACAAAAAACAAAAGCAAAAAAACAAACCAAACCAAAACAAAAACAAACAAAAAAACCCCAAACAAACAAAACAAAAAAACAAAACAAAACAAAACAAAAATCTTCATGGGCTAAACCACAGACAATATCTCAATCCCTCCCTGCTTATGTCAACCCTACCAAATCTAGGCAATACTCTTCATATCCAAAAGAACATGAAGCAATATTAAATTAACCATTAACTTCAATTCATGACAAATCTTTTATTGAACTCTAATACTTTAAGCAAAGAGAAAGATGTTTGCATGCGGGCTTTTTGTGCACACACCTTTTGGTTTTTTAATTAGAGGATGTTTTTCACCAAGACACATGCCTAGTAGGAAGTCTGGCTCTTACCCATCTTTCTCCTAAAACACAACCAACATAACAGGCCTCATGCAATCAACCACAATGGATCAGATCCTTAAAAACAACATTTGAGAAAGCAGGTGTCTTCCAGCAAGCCTGGTGCTCCACAGATGCGTGAGACAATGAAATACCATTGGAAGTGCTGCCTCGCGCCGCAGAAACCATACCAACAGATTGGTAATGGTGCTATTCTCATGAGAAAAGCAGGGTCATTATTAAATGGATGGAAACTGTTGTTCATAAAAGACATTTGTACAAACATAAACCCTTTACTGCCACGTTAAATTTATCACAATGCAAAGAACTGTCAGTAAGAGGGTTTTCAGTCTTCCTCCACTACCACAAGGCCATTTAAAGCAGATATGTTCATCACTGGTGTGTTAATCCAAAACTATCTATTCAAAAATCGATCAAACTGTTCATCTTCCTCGACTCCCTTGCACTTTGTGGAATCCCTTCCATTCCTCTACAAGGTAAAATTGGTCACTGATTACATGATGGCCTAGGTGCCCCCATGTAGGGTACTTAACAACCTGCCTTATAAAAGAGAGAGAGAAAGAGAGAGAAATGTTTCTTTCTGAATAAATTTGTATGCAGCTGTTACTTGCAGTAGCCATATGACATTTCATTTGAAGATGCCCTTAATTTCTGTCATAAAATTTCACATGTGCTTTACTTGGGTAGCAGCTGAAAACAGAAATCACTCTTTCCTGGCTTCCATTTTTCTGAAGAATAGCAGCTCTGCAAGACAATGTGTAAACAGACAAGCAAACACCCTAATTTTTTGCTGGAATCCCAAGAAGCTGCAGCAGCACTTGGCAAAGCAGTATGAAGACAAAGAGGCTGACTCTGCTACCCAGCTACAAGGTCTGTGCTGCTTACACCCCTACACCCAGAGACACCAGAATCACTCCCAGAAATATGAGAAAACAAAAAAAAAAGACTGCCCTAATCTTCCCTCACTCTGCTGAACATCACCAAGACCCAAGATGTAACCTTTACAGTTCTATCCATCACTGGGATAACAGGATCTTCTGCTATCATTAATTTTTCAGTCCAAGTGGCAGTAGCCTCTGCTGAAATGGTTAAGGAGATGGATGAAAGTCCTACAGGTGACAGGGAAAAGGCAATTCATGGCATCATACAGTACCCAGTGTAACTTTATTTTTTTAAAGAAACCTAGAAAGTTCTGTTCTTAAACCAAAGCTTTAGTTTTTAAAGCAATGTTTGCAGAATTAAGCATTATGAGAAATCAGTTCCTCTGGAAATGCATCCCTACTCCCAAAAGTGGACGCATAGGGAATGTAGTCTTGGACTAGTGGTCCTCCACAGGAACTTGCCTCAGTCAACATAGAGATTGAAGAATGAAAATAAGAACAACTAAATTCCTCATTGACAACGTTTTTTAAATGTAAAATTATCAAAGATAAATAATTTTCTCAATTAAAAAAAACAAACAACAAACAAAACAACCGAACAGTATTACAAAGGAAATGGATTTTCGTTACTTAAACATTTTTTTAAAATATTTTCTCCAAAAAGAGATGAACAGGTAGAGACAGGCTGACCTTGAAGTGTTACACCATTATCTTCTATCCAGCAGAAAAAAAACAGTCCCAGAAATTATTTTATAGGCACCTGGCTCATTATGACTCTATGAATTAAATCCTCATTTATCTATATGCACCAAGCAGTACCTATTCATCGCCTTCACTTAAACCACATTGCCCTTCTTTCTAGCCTTGTTAATTTCCAGATGCTAATTAAATTTATACTCATAAATGTATCTGTTTAGCATGCATGACTAGATCATCCCTCTATATCCCTTATCCATTGTACATTCCAACATGTTTACCTACTGCTTTTGTTTTGCTTTGTTTTGTTTGGATCCATTTCCATCAGTTTGAAGGGGGGAGCTTATGAATTCAAGTTTCCCGTTTTGATGTTGGGTGGCTGGATTCTCAGGCTTAGTGCTTTTGTAAACACCTTTGTTTCAACCTACTGTGAGGCAGAGGCATTTCCAGACTATAGCATCCCACTGCAGAAGAGCCAAATGGGAAAAAAAACCCTGAAAAGCAGCATTTGGAGACCTTTATTGGGTCTTCTGGTGAAGGCACAGAATCTTTTTCTTCCCCAGCCCTGTCCTACCCACTGCAAAGCCTGGATGTGCACTGTTTTCTGGATGCCCCGCTCCTCAGAACCCATCCAGACACATTCCTGAGTGATCTGCTCCAGGTGATCCTGCTCCAGCAGGAGCCTGGACTCGATGATCTTCAGAGGTCCCTTCCAACCTCTAATATTCTATGATTCTGTGGTTCCCCACCCACACCTGCAGCACTGGGGAGCAGCAGCCCAGCTGATGCTGCTGCCCTCTGGGTTTCCTCAGCCACTGTGGGGCTCTTGGGGTGGGAACAATGAAAGGCAGATACTTCCTCTTCTTTCTTTCTGAGCATGTACCAATTCCCCAGTCCCTGGTTCTCTCTACATGCTCCATTTTTTGGTGTTTTGCACCTTTTGGCAGTAACTAATATTGTTAACTTTGGTCTGAAAATAAGTGACTGGGATTTTTCTCAGGAAGGATACTTATCCCATGAAAAATCCAGGCATTCCAACAATCATTTCTATTTGAAAATAGGATAAATGATCTGGGTTTTTAGCAGTGGATAGTATTTTGAAAAAAATATGCGAGTTTTGTTCCTCTTCTCTCTCCCTTACCAAAATCTCTAATTTTTTTGTACATAATTAAATTCTTTGGGGAGGGCTTCAACCTAGTGTGACAATTTACAGTCCAAGCTATGTACAGACATGCTGCTTCATCTCAGTGACACTAAACCTTAGGTCTGTCTTAGACTCCTAAGCATCTCACTCCAGGCTGTCCCTTCTCCCCTCCCACACTCCTTTCCCCAACACCACCTCAAAAACCCACGGGCAATGACATCCAGGATGGCTCTTGCAATCAGAAGGCTCTGTGTAACGTGGGAAACAGACCCAGCCATGAAGTCCAGGTTCAGAGCAGCAGTGAGGCACAATGCCCACAAATCTCCTGTAGCGTAGGTCATTGCAGCTGCTTGTTGGGACACAGATGAATAATGACACGGTCCCAAAAGTATAGGACTTAATTGGCATCAAGCAGGTTTTGAATTAGATCAGTTCACTGCAAAACAGAACATTCCCTCCATTTTCTCCACAAAAAAAATTAGACTGTGCAAAGCCTGCGTTTTTCTGTTGAGAGAATGTAAGTGAAAAATTGCCAGTAAGGTAGACTTGAAACTGGGATGCTAACTTAAGCAAAACTCCAAGTTGGTTTTAACTTACCCCTAATGCTTATCCCCAAAACTACCAAAATATATGACTATTCATCAACTTAATAAGAGATTCCTTTAAAAAGCCCTACCTACTCCAAGGAGGATCACCTGACCAATTTATGAAGCTTTTGAGTGTTACAGAAATGGCCTAGTAGGAAGAAAAGAGCAAATAGAGCTCTTGTCAGGGGGGCTGATTCTACAGCTGGTGAAGAGAGGAGACTCTGACGCCCTGCAGGAAATACCTGAGCCTCTCTCTGCTGCACAGTGCAAAGGCAAACGCCGTGCAGGGGACGGGACAGCTTACGCGCCAGTGAATCAACGATTTGCTTCAGCACAGGATCTGCAGCGATATTTCATTCACTCTAACACAGACAATCATTATCTACATGTGGGTGCTGAGAGGATGAGGCACGAGCGTGGAAATCAAGGTCAAGGAAGCAAGAAGAACTCCCCCATTTATCCCATGGAACAGTTATTCTATTCTGCAATAACTCGGGTTAACAAATAACGTAATAAAGATTGGCGTGCTGCCAGGATGACTGAATTGATTCCTATGCTGCACAGCACAAATCTTTTGATCTCCCCATAAAGAATGGGAAATTATAGCCACAGTGGGTACATCGCAGGAAAAGCAAATAAAAATGAAATGAACATTTCTAGCAGTTTTGACCTTGCTTTGGGGAATGCTGCTTTAAATTTCATTGCCCTGCCCACTTATTATTTCACGAGGAGACACAAGCAACTCACAAAGACAGTTTTTAGTATTCTCTTTGATGAGAAAGCAAACCAGATAGTCTTCTCCCACCCACTTTTTTTTCTTTTTTTTTTCCTTTTTTTTTTTTTTTTTTTTTTTTGTTCATAAACTCAACAGAAAAGATTTTATCCAGGCTTTGATTTGATTTTCAGGATTTCTGGTGGGAAATTCCTACAGCAGATATTTTGCTTCCATTGGGGTTTATAGTGCTATTCTGTCTAATTATTTCTGGCATTTTGCCCATCAAATTGCGAGTTTCTTCAAAGGAATGAAATGACAGGAGGCCTCCTTTAGAGCAATCATGGACGGGGTTTGAATTTTGTTGTCTTGGAAACAAGCTAGTTCTTGTCATTGAATATATTCATAAAATAATGGTTGAAACATCACTGATAATAATGGGCTCTTTCCTTGTCAAAATTCATGTTCTGGGGACTTCGCTGCAAGAGGCACTGTCAAAGACTTTTTGCTGGTGTTGAAGCTGATTTCAATACTTCTGCTTAAAATCCCTGGCTCAGCTGTCCCACCTCTCTGCACCTATGGCCAGTTCTGCCCACAGGAATTGGCTGGTGGTGGTCAGGGAAGCCCCAGCCCCACCTCCTCACTCTAAGGAGCATCAGCTAACCACATCCCTGTGGCTGAATCGCCAAGGCACACACCCTCACATCCCAAATTGTCAGCACCAGATGGCTCCAAATCATGAGACCCAATGTGGAAAACTTTGTGTGTGTTGTGCCAATTAGGAAGAAAAAATATTTTTCCCCCTGCCTGCTGATATAAATCCCAAGGTTCAGGGTATTTACACTCCGTAGCAGGGGTCTCACCAGCTTCTCAGCAGGCGCTTCACTTTTCAAACAGATGGATATTGATTGATGAGTAAAATCCAGAGACAGAGGTGCGGTTTCTCAGGAAAGCAATTCGAATTGGGAAACCGCTATCACTCTCTGAGCCTCTCTATCAATCAATCTGCCTTTGGTTTCGGTTTTTCATATATATTTAAAACCAAGAAACAAAAAATAGCCCCTGCATCGAGATGCTGCTGGTTTCTGAATGGTGTGAGTTTAGCTGAGAGCTGACAAACTGCCACGGCTCCCAGAGAATCCTGATGTGTCTTTGCAGACGTGCACACACGTGTGTGCGTGTGGCACACACGGGGGGGCCGGGGATAGGCTATAAAAAGCCACCAGTGAGGACAGGTCATAAAAAGCTTCCATTCTGCCAACTTTTACATGAACTGTTTGGCTGGATATAGTAAACCTGTGAGACACTTGAGAAAATTAAAACTCTAAATTATTGCTAGTGAGACTAGCCATAATAGATCTGCTCTGAGAATCTTACTAGCAGTTTTACGATTTTTTTCTGTTCTTCTCAAATCATTACATAATGACACTCAATACTCAAATGTCTAACAAGGCCATTTAACATAGCCTGCAGAAGAGGATTCTCCTGTGAAATTTTACTACAGCCTCTTTAGCACAAAGCTTTCTCAGATTATTAGTAATTTGCATTAGGTCTATTTAATTTTGAAGAGTGCCAGTTCAGTGACCACATGCATATTAGAGCTTAGCAAGTGCATGTGTCTAAAAAGTTACCAAAAGGTCATAGGAACTCTACAAGGCATTTGGGATTTTCAAATTTTTTCTTCATTGCAGCAAGGAAAGCCAGCGTGAACCCTTTCACAAGGCCAGAGTTTCTCATCTGAGGCATGATGAGTTGCAAGCATTAGACGTGAGACACGCACATCCCCACAGCCATATCCTTTTCCACTGCTTACAAGAGTCTTTTAGCAAAACTTTCCCATTTCACTCATGAAAGAATAGCCCGATTCTTTCAGGATAATTCCTTCTGGGCAATCTGAAGGAAAAGCACAGCTTTTCTTGTAGGCAATGGTAAGAGCCACCTCTTTGCAAACAGGAAATGCATGGACCACTCGCGTGATGCACACGGTGCTCCTTAATTCTGAGTCACTAGAGAAACTCCATAGTGTTTGAGAATAATGTTGCCAGAATAATCAAAAAACAAAGCACGGTAGCAAATAAGGACAATCTAAATCAAGGTCAGTTTTCTTACAAAAAGGCATTTATACCTTCTGTTTCCAAAACATCCAACATCATGCTTTGAGGACTCCCAAAGCCTACAAGTTTAGCACCCAAAGGAATAGGCATGACAAACCCCAAACATGACTGAGGCTTTTTAAAACACCAGTTGCTTTATAGCAGTTTTTCAACAGAAGAGCCACATCCTGCACCCAACTTTCAAGTCATGCTTAGGTGGATGTAAAAACCAGCCTCAGAGCCATGTAGTCTCCTGACAACAAACACCAGACAATCACCTGCTGCTTCATATCAGTGAGATGGAAAAATGCCCTCACAATGTCTGCTCTTCCTGTATGCCAAGGGTAAGGAAACTGTTCATAGCCTCACTGCTTTGTGCGTATATTTTTATGTCGTGACTGTTTTACACACATGCAATATTTCAGACTCCAATCACAGCCAGCCAAGCACCAGAAAAAATATGATTGTCCTAGCTCAGGAAAGTAGGATCGTGCCAACAAAATTAGCTCATCCTTGTGAGTCAGACACTTCGGTCAAGAATGATAGAGCCTCCTACACAGGTCTCAGAGTGGAACACAGTCTTGCAAGGACAGAGCATTTCAGTCCATCCCACATCAAGATTCAAAAGGGATCAGTGTTATCTTTTGTATCATTGCATTAGTCTGAGTGCACACTGAAGCATGGGAAGGTGAGGAACAGACAGGAGGGGGAAAACTCTTTGCAATCTGTTCTTCATAAGTCAATGATTATGAATCAGATATCTAATGAAGCAGTAATAGGAATGATGACTAAGTAAAGTAGCTAATAAAGCTAATTTATGTGAAGTTGAAATTTTTAGTACTGTGCATTAAAACAAGCATGATGTCTCAGCATAGTAGGGGCAGTGTTAGTGCTATATATACCAAGCACTTGCAGTGCTTCAAGATGATAATACAACTAGATAAGCTGAGCTTCTGCATTTCTGATTAAAGCTTTGTTCATCAGCACAGATCAGCCTACTGGCCTTTCCATGCCACCCACATGCTTGCTGGGAAACATATCCCGCTCAGCAGTTCTTGGTGCCAGCATATCTGCTCAGCTCCACCAAAGAAGAAAACTAAAAAACGAAGGGCCTAATAAGGCAAATGGTTTTCCTAGTACTAGTGAGTGCACTATTCTCCATTTTCCTTTTTTTCCTTTTTCTTTTTATTTATTTATTTATTTATTTATTTGTAAATATAAAACCAAACACAAATGTCTGACTAACCTTGACTGGAACAAACCCGATACTCTGCAATGTGTATAGTGAGCAATAAACTATGGCACACACAGCTTCTCAACACTGCATTTCCATTTTAACTGCTCAGCTATGAGAGTATTTCACTCATACTGTAACTCAAATGATTACAGATTACTTTAATGCAATTTGCTCTTTTTTTGCTTTCATGGATTTTAGAAAATTAATAGACATGAGTAAGCTTGCCAGGAAGTTTGAAGGCAGAGACAAATGAAGGTCTTGGGAGCCCAAAACACAAGCTACTTAGCTACTCAAACTATACCCTTCTGAGAAAGGAAATATGTAGCATGATGTATTTGTTTGCTGTCACTGGCAGGAAGGACTGCCAGGATAGCCTCACTGCTCTGGCACACGGTCAAGTTCTCTTCCCACACACAAAGTCAAACCAAATCAGAGACACAAGGACATCCCAGGGCTCTCACTGCCTTTGGCCTGAGAACATCTTTCCTGGTGTAAATATATCTGAGATGCATCAAAAATGAACATTTGGGAGAGGTCTTCACAGTTCAGGTTCCCCAAGCTGTCATCTCACCACAAAGGTGAAGGGTTCAGTAGTGGGTGCACAGAGAGATTGCACATCTGGGGCCCTAAAGAAGCACAGCTCCCAGCACTGAGACATGGAGGAGCACGTGAAAGAGCTCCTGACTAGACATACCAGCCCATATCAACCCTAACACACATCTCACCTCAGCTGAGCACCATCACCTGGCCTGGAGGGACTGGTGTGCAACACACAGGATGTCCCTGACGTGGGGAACAGCAAGGGAGTTGTGCACAGCTCCCCACAACCCAGTTCCTTCAGCAGCCTTGAATGAAAGCATGGCCTTTAAAAGTTGGCTTTTCATATTGTTACTAAAAAACAAATGATATATTAAGACATAGTTCAGGGGCAAGAACAATCAACCAAGGGCACTAGCCAAAGGGCTAATATTACTGAACACAGACATTTTATTTCTTATCATTTCTCCAAACTGTTCCCTCTCCCTCTCTGAGCCTCCGCCCATGAAATTGAAAGATTTCTAGTAGAAATGCCTTTGTTGTATCAGCTTTGGAAATATGGATTACAGTGTTCTGTGAAAAACATTTATTACTCTGAACTGTGACTCGGACATTGTTGCATTTCTAGGGTTATAGATTTTCTTTCAGCTAAACTAAGGCTGTAAGTCACAGTGACAGTTGTAATGTGTGTAATACCACAGTACCAGATTCTATTACATACATATTTTTGCTAGAGGTTTACGATGTTAAAAATATTTCTTCTTTTCCCAATACCTTTCTCTACCTGTTGTGTAAATATATTGGAACCTATAACACTGAAGTCAATTTCCAGATGAAATGTGCATGGGAACAAGCAGTTTGTCCTTTTTTTTTAAAAAAAAAAAAAAAAAAAAAAAAAAGCCAAGGGGGGGAGGAGGAGGAACAATGCATACAAACTAATTATATTCAAGCACAATATTGAATTGTAATAAAAGATGAATGAGAGAAAGTGTGTGTCATTGTGAGGAATGAGGAAGGTTACAGAAAGCTGAGACCAGGGAAGGATTTATCATGTGTGATGCTTCGGGCATTGTGTTGAAAGATCTGCAGACTTATTTGCAAGAGTGTTTTACGGGAAAAATAGAGCAGTCTACATAGGAAAGAATTACTATAGATTTTTATCTTTTATACAAGACAAAGACAAAAATATAAAACACTGTTTCTATTTTTTTAAAAAAAGGAAAAAAATGAAATAAAGTAATATATGGGAGAAATACCAGTTGCAATACAGAGGGGCAAACCTTTCAAACTGAGCTCTGAGGCCATCAACTGCATAAATTTGGGGAATAGACATTTGTTATAATACAGTCGATCCGTAATTTTTAATGTAAGCACAGAAGTGTGCTGGGTTTTTAAAAACCCACAACACAACCACTGCAACAACTAGAAAGCTTTCCAGTTTTACTTGCAAAACCTCAGTGCACATCTACATGCAAACAAACCTTTTGGGTGGTTGTTAGAATTCAGCTCTAGTACAGTCATAACACAGCTGTGGAAGCTGGAAAAATAATGGCATTCAGGGTGTTTTAGTATGCAAACAGGCATGCCAACACTTCCACTCTGCTTCCAGAATTCCTCCAGCCTGTACATGCCAGGTTTCAAACCCAACGTGGCTGGAAAATCAGGAAGGTCAAGTACAGCTGACATCTCTTCCATTACTCCTCTCCTCACTGCAACACCTTGCTGGGGCAACACAAGGCCGCTCCACTGCATCTCCAAGAAGAGGTGGGATCAAGATGCCCTTGTACCATTCCTAGCAAGTATGAACCTCCTTGGGGTGTGTTTGACAGCCACAGGAAGGCTCTGGTTGGGTAGGAGTGTCCCCTGGACCCAGAGTGGGCTGGGAGATGAAGCTTCCTACCAAGCAGAATGCTTTGCTCTTCCATCATGCTTCCAGCCACACAGCTCAAAGCCTTCTAAAAAAGACATGTCTGAATTAAGCTTTGAGACGTATTTACTGAGCTCACAAGGGTATTCAGTTCTCTATTTTACAAATGGAAAAACTGTGGCAGTGAGAGGTTAAGTAACTTGCCCAAGGTCATTGCACTGAATCAATTTCAAAACTAGGATTAGACTGAAATTCACTCTGAGCGTCTGATCACAGAAACACAGACAGCATCGACTTTTTTTTTTTTTTTCCAAAAGAAGCTACTTATATGCTAAGCTATTTAGTGTTGAAAGGCAGAAGTAAAGAGCTTATTTGGGGAGCAAAGGGATTTGTTTTTAAGAAGTTTAAATTCAGGGAAGAAAGAAACAGGAAGCTACTGTACATCAGCCCCTTCAGAGCTGGAGCCTCCCCTTGGGTACCCAGCCAGTTAACCCAGTCCTTAAACCCAAGGGCTGCATGGCCCATCCACACACCTAAGTCCAAACCATGGCACCTCAAACAGAGCCATCGGAGCAGGGAGAACCAGTTCAGCACCCCTACACACCCCAGTGAGGTGGGGAAGGGGACTGCAACCTCAGCCTGGGGCTCAGGCTCCAGCACAACAGTTCCCAAGGGCACCACGCAGCTCTGAGCAACACCAGCAGCCTCCCAACCCACACCAGTGAAGAGCTGGCACAGAAGGTTTGCCCACCCTTTCACAGCCCATTTGAGTTGCACAGGGGCTCCAACATTTCAACCCCTTTCCAGGAACTTCACTGCATTCAGATTTCTCCATGTGGCATTAAAAATAACATTATGAGAGAAGGCTTACCAGCCACAGACACTCAGTTAATGGGGCCGTCAAAGCTCTGGCAGACTTCGGTGCCACCAGGATTCCAGACACAATCCCCATGACAACTTTAGCTTGACCCTTCCATACATATGAGCTATGATAATGTTTACACAGCTTTAAAAATATTTCCCTTTTTTAACCACAAGCAAGTGTATCTGGGCTCATCCCCACTATGGATCACATGAAAGGGCACACCCTTTGGAGCTGCTGCACAGTCCTTTATCTCCTCTGCTGCCTTAGAGGATCCAAAGCTTCAGCCAAGACCATATGAGCTGCATGAGCAATTAGGGGAAGAGAAGACAAGGGTCACTAGAACAGCAAATGCCCCCTATGTTCTGCTGCTAGTGAATTTGTATCTACTAATTGCAATAAATTATCAGGTTATACCAGCAAAGTGACACACAAGAAGTTCTCAGAAAAACAGATAATGACAGGAAAAACAATCAGGCTACAGGTTTTGTTTGCCATCCCCCCAGAGACTTTGTAAATTAAAGCATTTTTTCTTATGCAAAGAGTGGCATCACATAAAGAACAGTATTTGCAAAACTGCTGATAGTTATATGGAGTATGAATATGCATTACAATTACCAGACCAACTTTTAACTGCTAGCAACAAGAGTGACTCCAACAACAGCAAAACCAGCAAATGCAGTGATGCCTTGAGGCCTGGAAGGGATGGGCATCCTGTGGTACCAATTAGCACATGACCACAAAAGAACATTCTTAACCTGAGGAGTTTCTCATCCTAAGATATAGTCAGAGATCTACCTTCCTTTGCTGGAGGGGTTTGAATACCAGTGTGTGAATGAACACTTACAGATGAGAGCTGGCTATGTTTCTGTATCCTGGAAAATGTGCAGGATCTTTACTGAAAATTTCCATCTCTACAGTGAGATTTCCCATATATTTAACTTGTTCTGAGGCAAATTTTACCCAGGGTTTTGCAAAACTCTTTTGGAGTTACAGAAAAGCGAAGTATGCCACCATTTTTGTGTGTAAGTAACATTTTAAATACTGGCCTATGTACAGTTCAAAAAGGGGTTGTGAGATTACAGGCTGAGCTCCACAGGTTAACTGGCAGGTTTAAAAATGCAGCTGTAATGCTACATTAACATTGATTTTTGTACTTAACAGCCAGCTGAGGTCTTGAGCACTGGCGTGAATTTGTTTCATTCTCCTTCCATCACAGAAAATCTCCTGCTCCCCTCTTCCTATGGCTACACCTATGCAGCCCCCATGCACCTCCACTGTCCTTCCTGCCTGGCCTGCAGGGGAGCCCACACACATGGGGGCTGTCCTGCTGCAGCTCGGTTACTGCCAGGGCTCCATGGACCAACTTAGTGCAGTGGTGGTGTTTCCCCTGTGACTGCAGTGCAAATACCTTGTGAGACTGTGACAGCTCGATTACACCCTTCGTGCAGTCCACTGACCAAGGTCACACTGGGAATCAGCAATGTAGCCAGCATTGACACTACTTCAGAGCTTCAGTAGCTTCCTCCAAAGCCCTAGATCACCTTCCCCTTGGCCTTTTGAGGCACCCAAGCAGGCTGAGCTCCTCCTTCACCGATTTGCTTATGGAATTAATGGTGCAGAGGCTATAGCAAACTGGGCTACTTGGAAAGTGCTTTCTTTTGGAGCCTAAGAGCCAGCCCTGAGTCAACCCAAACCAACACGTCTTACAAGCTTTTGGAAACCTTTCCTTCTATAAAGCTTTTGGGGAGGAGGGGGAACACGACACACATTAAAACAATGCAGAAGCCATACATGCTTTATAGGAAAGAGTAGAAGAAACTGTGCAGCACCAGAAGAGATCCCCCCTGGCCAGAGAGCAGAGCCTGCCCTGGTGCTCACCAGCAGCCGAGTGCAGCAGGAAGGGTTTAATACACTTTCCATGAGCAGGGGTGTTATTTGTGAGAGCTTTCAGCAGGGAGTGATCTGCAGACACCTTATTATAAACTTCTGCAGAGGTGAAGTCAGCACTGAAAAGCACTTCTCATTCTGTCTCCTTCCTGCCTGTCTTGTTGCTCACACATCATTTTCTTTTATCAAAATGGATGGTGGTATCAAAATTGAAAGGAAGTAGAAGCTGTGAAAATAACAGACCCAGGAAAAGAATTTTTAATTTTGCCTCAATTTCTTTGATGATGAAACCAGTGCTGAATATTAAGCAAGTCCTGAGAGCTGAACATCAAGAATAGCTGAAAGTTTTGCTTCTGTCAGAAATGTGAGCAGAATTCCTCTACAAGACATTTCAGCTTGTTATTCAGATACACTTTAAACTCTGTTGAACATCACCAGGCAAATCCTGCTGTGCTGTGCCCATGCCCCCTCATCCTTGGACTTTCCCTTGGCATCACAGCTAAAGAGTTTGTTTGCATTTTTGCTAGAAAGGGTGGGGTGCTTTCCATTTAAAACTAGGATAGACTTTATTGTATTGTGCAAAAATAATTTTCATAAACTTACCCAGTAAATGAAAAAAACTTTTTTAAAATTCAGTGATGATGATTATTCTCTGATTCTTGTTTGGTTTATGAAAAAGTTAAATTAAACCTTCAGGCCTAAGGGTGGAAGAAAACAAATACCATTTTTCTTTTTGACAAAACACGAAAACACCATGGAAGAAATTTTCCAAAGCAGATTATAGTAATGGTCTCTTCCAGCCCTAAAAACCTTGATGTGATTAATAATAAAATTGCATCTAGAGCAGCTATACAAACAAAAAGCTCTGTTTTGCCAGCTCTGTTCAGGGAAGGCAGTAATTCAGAAAACCTGAAGCAGACCCCCCACTGGAGGCAATGTCTCTGCTTCCCGAGGGGAATGCAGCAGAATCCTGCTAGAGGGGTGAGCTGCAGCTCCCAGCATGGGGGAGGACCAGGCACCACCAGGAACTGGGTCCTGGTGCCATGGAGGAGAGAGGAGCCACCTCCATGGTAGGTGAGGAGAGGACTTATTTGAGCGAGATGTCCCAAGTGCTTCACAACACAAGGAGCTGGAAATTACAGTTCCTTTCTAAAAGTCTTTTTTCCTTTTCTTTTTAAGGTGGAAACCTTACATTAACATCAATGACTCATTAATTAATCTAATTTTGGAAATTTAATGTTTTCTTCTTTACAGGTGTTTCCAAAGACAAAAGTTTAGATGAGAGCAGTGGTATCCTCAGAAATTTTGTGTGTGCAAAAATGTTGCCTGTGTATGTTAAAACAAGCTGAAACCTTGGGAAAACCCAAGGTTATTCTAGTTCTGTTTGGGTTTTTTCTTTATTTTTTTTCTCCTGATACACAAGAGGAAACAAATAGATCTACTCCTTGATATTTAAACAGAAGTGCTTCTCTGCTACCCATTAGACAAGCTCTACATCATAAAAAGCTCCACAAATCTGTACTTTTCTACATTGCTTCATTATTGCAACCAAGAAGACAAAAACCTCCTAGCCTCCTACCTCCTTGAAAATTAGATATAATATTTGCTACTATTTTGGGTTGCATTTCTTGTTAAAGGGTCTAATAAGAATATCAGTTATTAACTTTTATTCCAGGTTTCTGAGGCAACATGGCTGATAAAACAGAGTTGTCTGTATCTACCAGTTCTGCTTCCTGACAGTAATATCAATCAAACTTATCATCCAGTTTTAACCAAATCTGACATGACTTTATGAGTTCTGCTAAAATGAGCTTTTAGTGGGAACAAAACTGTATCATTAGATGCCAGAAAATCTGTACTGGATATTCTTTATATGTTCCGTAACCACAGGAAGAGCTTTGATCAATCATTGCACTTTGACTAGAGACAACCTCATGAGATGCAGATCCATACCAAATTAGGTACAACAAACTCCACTGCTCGCTGAATTCACAGCACAAGAGCTACAAAACAGAATCCCACTCCCCCATGCAGGAGAAAAGAGCCCAGGAGGCACCAAGTCCTCCTCATCCCACCTCCTGAACTGACCCAGTTCTTATCAGCATGCTCTCCACTGCAATCAGATAGCATCTTCAGTCTCATGAAGGGCTTTTCAAGTGACACTGTTATGAAATATGCTGAAGAGAAGGCCTTCAGTGGATTAAAATCTGACCACTTTTATCATGTTTTGATCACCAGCTGGAGGGATGGTGAGCTGGGGACCCACCACTCACTCTTACCAGCCTAGATGTCAGGGCACACATAAGAAATGTGCATGGCACTCAGGAGAAAAGACAAATGAGAAGAATTACCCAAGTATTGTGCTGGTGGGAGCAATCACACAGGCCAGCTGCAGGGGAGTATGGCTGATCCCAGTGGTGCCTCTGTGGGAGGTGACCCATGGTTCAGGACCAGAGCCCAGCCAGGCTCCCTGCAGGGCAGCCCAGGGTGTTTCCTGCTGCAGAGGCAGAGGAGATCTCAATACTCCTGCCTTAATTCCCTTGCCCAGCTCTGGAGAGGGTTGGGATGGCCACCCTACCTCCTATGGAGCTGCTTTGTTCCCTAGCTCCTCCAAATCATCCCATCACAAACCTGAAACAGGTGAAGATATTTCTCCATTGTCTTGCATAAAGTGTGTCGAGGCAAATGGTGACAGAGCTCTGCTCCCCACCTTCCCCTCCTTACCATCTCTCGTGCCACTGCCCCTACACCAGTGTCCCACCATATCCTTAGGCTTTGACTGCTTTCTGGGACCCAGTATGGCCATTCCCAGCAACCATGCTTACTTTAAGCCTGCTTGCAAATACCTTTCATTTTGGCTGTGACAGATCTCAGGTTTAAAGGAGGAAACAACACACCAGATTCCTGAGCCTTCCTTTTTTCCAGCACCTACTGCTGGATGGCAGGGCACGGGAGCATCCGCAGGGACCCTGGCAGGACAGCAATCTCTAGAGCATCACTTCAGCCTTATCACGAGTTCTCCACCCCGATAAACCAGCCCTGGGGGCAGCTCCCTCGCATCCAGTGAACACATGGCAGGGGCCGACGAAGGGTTTTTCACACAATACATAATCACAGCACAAAGGAGACTGATCCTTGCGCTAGAACACAGCCCGCGAGCAGAATTTCGGCCTTTGTTGTCAGAAATAGTTGGATTATTTCAAGGGCCGACAAACCAGCTTGGCTTGTGCTGGATTGCCCCCTGCAGCCGGAAGGTCGCATCGTCCCCAGCGCAGGGCTGGCTCCTCACCTCCTGGCACGGCACATAAAATTGGAGCACTTTGCAAGCACTGATCCCCGAGAAGAGGCTCTGTGATAACGTTAATAAAATCTTCCTTCCAAGCCATAACCAGAGAAAACCGGTTTGCTTGTTTGTTTCCATATGTTCCTATCTGGAAACAAGGGCAGCTGGCAAAAGAAATTACCTCTTCAGAAACACTGCAGCCTCCGTTGTTCTTTTCCTCTTCATGTGGATGGCAAACAGCTTTTTCTAGGTATTTCCTCTCTTTTCACAATATCACAAGTTGGAGACAGAAAGGAAGGGGAGAGGGAATAAGTGATAAAACATTTTCTAATCCTCCCAAGCAAAAGAAAGCAGCATAACAAAGAAGATGTCAAGAAAAGGCTTCTTTTTCACCTCCACACACTTCAAAGAGATGTACCCTTGTATAAAAGATGCAGTGCAGAAGGCCAGACAGAGACAACTCTGAAGAGCCTGCAGAGTGCAGACACTGAGAGAACAAGAGTAAGCCTCATTTTGTTTAGCAGCAAAGACAGTACCAGATAATTAGCTATTTTACTCATGTCCTTATGTCTCTGCCTTACCACACTGCTGTAAAACTTTTGAAGTATCTTGGTTTACTTGCTAGTAAATGCTGGACTTCAAAGGAATAGGAAATGGATGCTGAATGGCAAAGTGACCTTTTATTACTCCAGCTACAGTTTGTAACCTGGAACATGACAGAACATTTTTCATTCTATTTTATAAAAAAAAAAAAAAAAAAAAAGTCCTGCTAAGCATCACACTTTCAAAGCAGCTTCAATCAAAGCATTAGAGAGGAGTTCTGACAAGATACTGAAGTGTATTTCCTGGTTCCAGGTAAGTAACACGGACTGGGGTGACAGGAGGTTAGAGCTGTGTCTCATTGCAAAAATCTCTTTCCGGCTTCATTAGCTGTCAATATAGACTCTCTGCTGGCCTCAGATATTGCCCTCTCATTCCAGCTCCAGATGTTTTCACTGGCAAAAGAAAACTTAAATTTCTACAGGTAAGTGGCTGCCATACTGCAAGGCAGGTGACTGAGTTCTCCCCACCAAGCACGCTCTAATTCATATCTTCATGCACCCACTGTTGTGTATCAAAATTTGGTAGCCATTCTGGAAACATATTTACTTGCTTGGTGTTATCTCTTAAGAATACTCTCACCGTGAGAACAGCCACTATGACACCTTTTCTCCATGCACTTCATGAATTTGGCTTCTGCTAGGCTAATGGGAAAGGATTCTGGCAGAGACTGGAGACAAGCTGCTGCCGTCTGAGGCTCCATACTCCCACCAAATGAAAGCAAAAGCATAGCTGCAGGCTTCAAAACAGCACATAAGATACACTGTCTCATCTCAAGTGCCTACAATATTTACATTACCTTGGCACTGATAAGCCTGGAAATTAATACCAGGTGTATCAGTACAGCCCAGAAAGGACAGTGACCATTTGTGCTACTACACCCAGACTATGTTGTTTAAAAAGCACAAGACCTCCACCACTACCTGGATGTTGGTCCCTGCTTCTAAGTCTTGGCAGGATTTCTGGGCTAGGCGATACAAAATGACCAGATGGGATGCTTGTCACATCACCACTACTCAGGTAACTCAACCACAGCACCTACACCCAATTTTTGGCACACTTAGGTGTCCCTAAAGAAGCAAGGGCTAAAGAAACAGGATACAGCTCCCCAAATCCTATCCAGCACAGTAAATCCTGGTATAACTCCTTGCAGGTCCCTGCCCGCAGAGGGACCAAAACCACTCCCAAGCTCAGATGGGACCTTTGATCCAACCTCACCCACTCCACCTCTTTGTTTATCTTTGGGATGAAGGCTGCAGGGCCTGGCCAAATCCTCTTATGTCAAGGATGTAGATGAGGATGAAAATAGGATATTTAGCAGCAAGCTAAATATGGAAAAACTTCGGAGAACAGGAAGAACAAGCTGAAGCACCTATGTGATAACAAACAAGGCCAAGCTAATGAAATATATTGACAAAGAGTGGTCAAGACACAAGAAATAAAAGGAAGAGGAAGAGAGAAGCCTGAGAAGGAGAACAAAAAATGTTCAAAGGGGAAATGTTCAGCACTTTGAAAAATATGAGTGAGAAATCAGGCTAGAAAGAAATATGCTAGGAACAGGTGGGAAAGATAGGAAAAATTGATAAAAGGTCACAACTAGAAATTCATACAAATTATGTAGCAAAGTGAGAGTCTGAACAAAAAGATCAAGAAACAAAATGTTAACAAGGCTGGCACCATTTGCTGTAACCATTTTAACTGTGTTATAACTGACTAGATAAGGGCCTCTTTCCTCTTGCTTTTCCAGAAACAGAGAACAATACATGATGGCACGGACAGCTACTCCTGCCCAGGCAAAAAAGAAAACTGTTAAGCCAAGACTGGAAGAAATTGACAAAGGAAAAAAAGAAACAAAATATAGTGGGATTAAAAGTAAAGGCAGGGGGATCTAGGAAAAGGAGGAGAAGAAAAATACAACCAAACAAACAGAGCAAGAAGTACTCATCATGCAACATTACAGATTTGAAATCCTACCATCATTTCAAAAGCATACTTTGGAAAAAAATACTGATATTAACAATCACAGCTGTAAATTTCATTTCCCTTAGCTTAAGAGGTGTAAAAAGTTCCTCACCCAAAGCTTGTTCTGATGACATCTTTGCTGGATCAGGAACGGCTGTAAGGGTCTCCAACATCATTGCAAGGAAGGTGGGTTCATACCTAGTGACAGAAGAGTTGCATGGGAATTTTTAAAAAAAACAAACAGATGAGTTAAAGCCAGAGAAACCCACCTCCCTGATGGAAGAAATACGGGAAGACCACACTGCCTACACCAGCCCAGCTGAAACCAACAATTAGATACTCCACTCTCCATTTAGTCTGTGTCCTTTTAGGCAAATAATTTAAAAAGTGTGATTCTCTCTGCCTGGCGAGGAATAAAGCCAGTCTTTTGGCTGAACGTCAAAAGATTTGTGAACACGAACACAGAACCTCCATAAACAGCTTAAATCAAGATTCTCTTCCAAGCATGCTGATACTGAGAGCACGTGGGAGGCAAATTTAGACATCAAACAAGGGCCTGCACAGTAGAAATCCATCTGGCTACACTCAAAAAATGGGCATTCACTGACTCAGACGTGCTTTTACATTATATACCAAACCATTTGGATGACAGTAAAACTGAGCCAGTCAGGAACATCATGTTTATATCTGCCAGTCCTGCCAGGATAAAGTTGGTACATCATTTCTGAGCATTCAGCTTTCCACAAGGCTCACAATATGGGGAATTTATCTACGGCCTCCTGTACATAAATAAATATTGCATTATCTCCTGTGCTAGTACTACTGATTTTGTGTGGGAACAGATTTTGTCTTCCATCAGCAGACTGGTGGAATTTAATAACATTTGTGGTCATCCTGTCCAACTGGAAAGACACATCACACCCATATACTGAATGGCTCATCATGAGCTGAATATATAAATCTGAAAGAGCTGCAGACAGCAACAGAGTGACAGAATCTTTTATTGAACACGGATGCATTTTTTCTCTGACAAATGGGAGTCTCTGGAGTGTTATAATTTATTGGTTGTGCACCAGCAGTGTGCTCAGTATTGCACGGGACAAAATGAGAAGATGGCCCTGAAGAGTCTGTGATCCAAGGTACTGGAGTTTTGCAGATTCTCTGCTTGAAACATTCACGTGCATAAAACTAAACCGAGGTGTCTGGTGGATCAGGTGGTGTCTACTACCCATGGAGGAACAGAGCAAGTGGAATCTAACATGAAATACAGAACTACCATTGCAGCTGAACAGTCAGGATGTATCTCTTATGGCAAAGAATACCAACACCAGGTGGTGGTACCTGGTGGTGCACAACAGCAGTCAGTGTCTCTAAGGCTTTCTTCCAGTGTATATGAAAATAGTTTTTCCTCTCTCTAACCCACAATTCCTTCCTCCCCTGATAAATCACACTGGCCAAAAGACTGGAAGCCACCTCACAGCCTACTGAGCCATGCAGTCCTCAGGCCAAGGCAATGTGGTGATTAGACCCTATGTAAAGGTTGTGGCAAATTCCTGTTTCCTCTATGTTCCCCTAAGGTTCGAACTGATTTCAGCCCTAGTGTTTTCCTCTAAGTAGTACCTCGGCTATGGCATTTCCCCATTACTTCCAGGTGGCATTATAAGATGGTACAAATACTCCCTTGACTACAGATTCTGGTTTAGACATCAGCTGCATACTTTTGCCTCAGCTTACATCATTTCTCTTGGGATGTTTTCCTCAGCTTCTGCCTTAGGTATGCCCAGAAGGGACCAGTACAGGCTATGTTCCCAGCTTCCTTCTCATCAGGGATTGAACTTGTTCCTAACCCAGGTCTGGGACTCCTGGGAAACCAAGGGGACAGTTACTCTTTCAAAAGACCCAACTGAGGTACTTGCGTGTGGCTTTGGCCAAAGTGTCCCCACATTCTTCCCTTAATAATTTCTTGATCCTAGGTACACTTTCAGCTGGCTAAGGACTTGTCTTTTACCTCCTGCTGCCTTGCTGTAGGCTGGGCACCTGCATCTAGGAGGAAAAGCAGAGGCAGAAAATGAGGCAGAGATGCAGACAGAGCCTGGGAGGAGAAGTCAGGTTCCTGGGGCTGGGAACCACTGCCATGGGAGCAACCAAAGCACGTCTGGCAGCTGCATGGGCACAGGGAATGGGGAAGGAGGATGAGGGGAGGAGACCGAAAGATGTAATGATGGTGCAGCAGCTTTAGGAAAGACCTCATCCTACAAAAATCCCTGAGAAAGCATCCTTTGAGTTCTGTGGCTGAATAATTTCACTCTGTAGCTCTGGCATGGGCGTGCAAAAGATGTTGTGTTCCCTTCCTCTACTGTGACAGCTCAGCTATTCTAACTACTCTGAAATACTGCTCTGCAAATCCTGCCCTGGGTGCTGGGCCACCTTCTGATCTGTTCTTTGCATGGAGAACAGGAGGATGAGGAAGACCAAGTGCAAAAGCAGGAGCAAGAAAAAAGAAGTCTGTGTAAAGTCTCAGGCATTTTAATAAAAACAGAACACACCTTAGGTATAAGAATGGGTTCTAAGCTGATGTGAGCTAAAACAGGAGCCAGGTAAACTTTCACTGGTTTCCTCACAGTCCTACAATTCCTTTTCTGATTGAAAAGGAATTTCTGATGTGAAGACATCAGAAAGGCTGCTGAAGTTTGATAATACAGTAAATCTGTTTTTAAAAGAGGCTGAGTTCTGGGATCATCCCCACTTCCTTTGGAAATCCCATGGGTATCTTCTGAACCTGCAGACACCATTATGTTTTTTTAATTTAATTAACTTCCAATAAAGCTGCTTATACTGGAAACAATAAAACTCTTTCTACCATGTCGTTCTTTCTTCTTTAACACACATACAAAATACACCGAAGCCTCAAAAAAGCTCCAGGCATTCCAAGAAAAGAAATAACCAAATACCACCAAATATTTAATTTTCTGTGCCGGAAATGAGAAACAGGTGTAATTAAAATAACACTTTTTAAATTAAGTAACCTCTCTTGACCAGCCATCTGTGAAAAATTCAGATTTTTTTTCTCTATTATTACTGTAAAATTAAAACTAGGGCATATAAATGACAAGATCCTCTTTAACTATCTTTAAGCACCAGCAATATATATTTTCCACCAGTTAAAATCCTTAATGATACCAAAAATCCGTCAAGCATAACTCCCCCAATTCATTTGCCTGAAACCATCAATATTTTATCATGCATTTGCAGTTGGCTTTAATTTAACAGTCCAGGTTACTAATCAAACAAAACACCCAAGTCATTAAAAGTTAGCGTGCCATTTAGAAAGTGCATTTCACGTTTATTAAAATATCTTTCATGGAGCCATTAGAAGGCTAAAGTTTTAATTACAATCAGATATTTAGTTCTACTTCAGTTATGCTTTTGGCACTCTCTTGCAACTGCCTTGATTAATCTTCCAGACAGAGCTCATCCATTACCTCCTGAAATTATTTTCCTCTTAACTTCTTCATAATTCATCTTCTTTTTCCCCCCTCCAAACATGTAAAATGCATTAAAAAGGTGTGCACAATACCTGCCTGAAAGATAAGTCATTAAAAAGATTCCATTTCAAATGCAATTTATTCTCAAAAGTACCAAATAGCCATAATTCAAACAGATGTACTGAAATTGAAATGTAGGTTTTCTTGTCTTTGTTGTCATTTTAACTATTTTCCTACAGATGAGAGACTAATATGTGCTGCTCTTTCTCCTGTCTCAGGTTTTGAAATATATAATTCAGCTGAATTTTGCCTGGGTAATTCTGAGGGCACCTGAAGCTCACACACAGCCTCTGACACATAAAATTTCCCATCTTTTTCCTCCTCCTTAATATAATGGTCATGTTGCAATACATTTCACCGAACTTCTATGCTGAGACCATTTCGTTGGCTCTTTTCTATCTATTTTAAGTAGCATTGTGTGAAACCTGTCAGCAGCAGTAAGAAAATACTCTTATTTTGACTAATACTTCAGAGCTTCAATGCAGCTTCTGAAAGACACACTGTGTTTTACCATGATTCACCCTAAATGGAGGTAAGAATTTGAAGACCAAGGAATCAAATTTGCAGGAATGAGCTTTGCATTCATGTGAGCCCAGAGATGCTTCACAGCTTCAGCTGAGCTTTCACATTTCCCCTGGATCTGCTGTACACAGAGATTCAAAGCCCTCCTAACTTCCCAGTTGGCAGCTGGTCACTAGTGGTGTCCCCAAGGGATCAGTGTTGGGCCCAATTCTGTTTAATATCTTTATTGATGATTTACATGAGGGGATTGAGTCCATCATCAGCAAATTTGCAGATGACACTAAGCTGGGGGGGAGTGTGGATCAGCTGGAAGGCAGGAGGGCTCTGCAGAGGGACCTGGACAGACTGGAGAGTTGGGCTGATTCCAACGGGATGAGGTTTAACACGGCCAAGTGCCGGGTCCTGCACTTTGGCCACAACAACCCCATGGGGAGCTCCAGGCTGGGCACAGAGTGGCTGGAGAGCAGCCAGGCAGAGAGGGACCTGGGGGTTTGGATTGACAGGAAGCTGAACATGAGCCAGCAGTGTGCCCAGGTGGCCAAGAAGGCCAATGGCATCCTGGCCTGTATCAGGAACATTGTGGCCAGCAGGTCCAAGGAAGTGATTCTACCCCTGTACTCAGCGCTGGTGAGGCCACACCTTGAGTACTGTGTCCAGTTCTGGGCCCCTCAGTTCAGGAAGGAGATTGAGGTCCTGGAACAGGTCCAAAGGAGGGCAACCAGGCTGGTGAAGGGACTCGAGCACAGATCCTATGAGGAGAGGCTGAGGGAGCTGGGGCTGTTCAGCCTGGAGAAGAGGAGGCTCAGGGGAGACCTCATCACTCTCTACAACTCCCTGAAAGGAGGGTGTAGCCAGGTGGGGGTTGGTCTCTTTTCCCAGGCACCTCTCAGCAAGACAAGAGGACACGGTCTTAAGTTGTGCCAGGGGAAGTTTAGGTTGGATATTAGAAAGAATTTCTTTACGGAGAGGGTGATCAGGCGATGGAATGGGCTGCCCAGGGAAGTAGTGGATTCTCTGTCCCTGGAGATATTTAAAAAGAGACTGGATGTGGCACTCAGTGCCATGGGCTGGTAACCGCAGCGGTAGAAGGGCAAGGGTTGGACTAGATGATCTCTGAAGTCCCTTCCAGCCCAGACAATTCTATGATTCATCTGACACCCATATCTCACTTTGAATACTCATTTCTTGAAGAGATAGAGAGGTTCAGATTGCATCCACAGAAACCTTGAAAAGACCCAAGTGGACAGCTGAAGATCAGGATCATTCATCCACAGGCTTAGATGCTTATCCACATTAGATTTTTCAACCCCTTCTTCAAGGCTCAACCTCATCCTCAGACTGAATGGCATCAGAGAATGGTCTTCACTGTCTCTGTTTTGCAACACCATCCCTTCTTTCATAACTACAGGAAGTCTACTGAAATATAGAATGGTGAGATGTTCCCAGACCCCACACAGCCCTTTCCACCCATCTGATAAGGTCTCCTCTGCACCTGCCTCTGTGCTCACCCCAGAGGTTCCCACTGCCTATTTCCAAGTGTCTCCTGGAGCAGGACGGGCTTCCCAGGCTGCCCCATGCCCCCATCCCCATGGACAGACTGGAAGCCAGACATAAATGGAGAGAGGTTTGGCCACACTCCCAGCAGAAGCCTCACAAGAGCACCACATAAGCCTTTCATATCCTTCTCCTCCTTCCCTGGCTGGATGCAGGGCCGCATCCATCCACACAAGGAAAGCCTCTGCTTGTGTTGGACTGAGCCAAACATAAATCAGCATCTCTCCTATAACAGTGAAGCCTGGTATTCCAACCAGCAGAATACAACTGGTATACAACCAGCAGAAATTGTATAAGGGGAGGCAGGAAATGGACTAGGTCAAATTAAAGCCCTCTACCCTCACTCATCTGGTTGGCAGAATTGGTGCCAGGCATGCTCAGGAAAAGAAATGAGGAAGCATTTCAAGACAAAGATCAATTTCTTAGGCAGCAAAATGGAAGATGCTTGAAAAGCCTGCTTGCACTGTCCTCATTCAGACACTGTCTGCCTTGTACTGAAAAGCCTACCTGTTCTTTGTTTTGTGCTAAAACAACATTGATTTTTTTTCTCCTGAGCTTACCATTTTTTAATTTATAGTTTTACTGCTGAAAAATACAGCAAATTGCTTTAAACAGATCTGTTGGGGTTTTTTCATCATAATTTTCAACATTTGAAGAAGGAAGCTAAAGGGGAGCATGTAGGGATGAGGGAGAGAGATGGGGAATTACAGGAACAGATTAAAAAGACAGATGGGATATTGTGATTACCAGCAACCTCAGGTCTCCAATGAGTGTTCCATACTCCACAGGGACTGAGGAAAGACAGAATCCACAGCATCATTTGTAAAAGAAAAGAAAACAAGCAGACTGTGCTGGAACGATGTTCAGATTTGGAACTGGCCTTGCCCTGATGAAAGCTCAAGCTTAGGGTTAGAAAAAGATCTTTTTACTGTCTCCATATTTCAGTGTGGGTAGAGAAGCCCAGCTCTTTCCCGTACATTGGGCAGAAAAGGAGCTGAACTCGAGGATTTTTTTTCTCCAGCAAAGCTCAGTAACGTAGCACCATCTAGTGCCAGCTGTGGAACGCAAGAAGAGAAACGCATTTCCCAAACAACCCCGAGAGCCTTGGGTTCCCTAAAGCCAAACTCTGCTAAAGAACGAGCTTTTAGGTCATTTTAAGCATGCAACTTCATGACGGTCAGTTGGGCCAAGGAAAATTCTGACCGAGGAACTGGAAAATGGGGCTGCAATGAGCAAAACAGAAGAAAATCTGAGGTTACTTACAACTCTTCAAAAAAGTGGACAAAGTTGTGGTACTGGTGCCTGGTCTCAGGAAAAGACCTTTGTATCACTGAGCCTCCTAGACACTCACCTTTTGAAGGAAAACTTTTCTTCCCTTCAGTTTTTCAAATACAGTGCTCTGATCCTCTTTGGCATTTGGGACCTCGTCCTTGTATCAACTGGCTGTTAGATTTACTCCCAGGCAGAACACTTTAGCAGTAATAAAACAAAACTTATGTTTAAGATTGTCTCTGTGTAGGACATAAGAGTAAATTTCTGTTGGTGGAACCTTTTAAGAGCAGCTGGGGATATGCCCTTACCAATACACACAGCCTGAAACTCCATCCTCACGGGAGTGCAGTGAGTGTCAGCATTCATCTCAATGGCACTGTGCTTTCTTCTCTGCCTCCTGCATCTCATTATGGCAAGTGCCAGATGCTGATATAACTTACTGAATTCTCCAATCCTACCTACTGTCCTCATTATATTCACAGGTGTACCACATAATGAAATCTCGTGGAGCTACAGGCAGCACTGGAGAGCAGAACAGGGAGAAAACTGACTCCCTTTCATCCATGGCTTAAGTCTTGCCAGCTGACTGCTGTACTTCACTTCAGGTGAAGCAAAATCCTCAGAGAAGCAAATTGACTAGACTACACATAGAAACCATTAGGTAGCTATAAAGCTGGAAAACTTAGACTTCTGACAGCAAAATTCTGCTGCCCCTTAAAAGGGTTGAGACTCAAGGAAATAATGCTTACTTTAATCATTGAGCTTTTTTTATTTTTTTTTTCCCCTCTAAAAAGTATCTTTATTTTCTTGTAAGCAGCAGAACAAGGGCTGCCAAACCAAACAGAAATTGATTTATTCCTCTGCTTATTAAGCATCTTTCCAATGTGGTTCCCTTCTCTGTCAGACCTCGGACAGGATAAGAGTGAAAAATACTATTATTGGTGCTAATACTTATAATAATAATAACAAATGTTAAGTAAAAAATAAACTATAATAACCAGAGACAAAAAAAAACGCCAGTTGCTCTTTTGCTATAGGTGAGATATATTAACAAGAGTGGAAAGCACCAGTTCTTCCTTCTTTACCTCTTATCTTTGGTGCTAAGAGTAAAGAAGCATAACAAGAAAATAAGGGAAAAAATCTAATGTGGAACTAATGCAACATTTTTTACCACTTATCATCTGATTATTGTACTGGTGTGGTATTTCCGCTCCTCTAATCTTTAATCTTCTTGCTTGTAGACTGAAAGACCTGCAGGGCAAGACTCTTGCTACATGTCTGTGTAGCATCTAACACAGTGAGATTCTGATCCTCCCTCAGGCCTCTAGGAACTCATGAAATTAAAATAATCAAACGATAAGGGTCTCCAAGCTAGACTCACCAAATAACTTGGGTAGAACAGTACTTAGTTTCTCAGAATTCCAAGGCCTAAACAAGGGAGCTCTGAGCTCTGAGCAGAGCTGTACTGTTCCACAGACCCAGAGGTCCTGCCTGGGTCAGGGCAGGCATGGAACCTGCAAGCAGCTCTCTTGAGGAGAACAATGGGAAATGCAAAAGAGAAATGCATGTGGTAAGCCAGAGACCCACTGTAAGGAGCACTCCTCTGCTTTGGACGCACAACCTTCAGCTCTCTACTGAGTTAAGCTGCTAGCCAAGCCCCTTATGATGTATCCCTGTGGCCACCACCTTCACCTACACCACAAGAGATTTTGGAATCTTGCCTCATGTCCCTTGAGAGTGCAAACTCACATGTCTCACAGCACACAGGTGTACAACATTTAGGATCGGGGTGCTGCAAGTACCACCAGATTGAAGCCATTCTGTTTTTCAGAGAATACTTAAATATTCCTTGGGCTGCAAGAGTAAAATAAACTCCAGCTACATACTTCAAACCTCAACTTGAAAGAGAGGAACAAATTCCTCTCCTAACAATACATAGTTTGTTGATGGTAAGGATTCAATATTATAAACTGTTGTGTTTAAAGCCAACTACATTAGAGCCTTTCTAAATATTACTTTTGCACATAAATAAGAGCCAGATAGACTCCTTCAGCCTTTCCCATGTCTGATTTCTTTAACCCCAGCCATTACTCTGTCTCCACATAGCACAAATGAGTATTTGAAGAAGCAAAGAAACAGCTACTAGCAAGTGGTCCAGCAAATTGGATAATTTAAACTCAGCAACTATCTAGTCCAGACTGACAGCTCTTCTTCCTAGGTGCTTCTGAGCAGTGGGGAACACCAGATGAAAGACTGTTGAAGTGAGATAGTACAAGATGTTCACTAAACGTCAAGTAAGGTGTTATATTAGAGGCTTTCAGAAACTTCCAAAGAAGGAACACCAGCAACAAGGATAAAGAAATTACAAAAAATAGGATTTTATCTGAAGAGCAGTAAATAACAGGTTGTGCAGAAAAGCTTATGGATGAAAGAAATTCACAATGGAAGATGGTAAGGAATATTGAGGCTAGTAGGGAGTCAAAGCATAAAGAAACAATATGGTAACATTTAATTAGTCTGGAAGGTTTTTGAGATAAAGAAAGAAAAGAGAAAGTCAGGTATATGGACAAGACAGCAATACAGTTTTAACTGGGTTATAAATCATTACTCATGGTTTGCTAATGTCAAAAAAGGAAACTAGTAATAGTAGTAGACTGGATAATCAAAATGAACAGTCAGTTAAGGTGATACTAATTGCACTTGACTGATGAGAAGAGGTGGGAGAGCGAAGAGCTGGCAGAGGGAAAACGTAAAATTTGATGCCTGCTAAATGAGGCATGATGAATAATGGTCTTCCTTGTCAAAACCACTGCTAGATTCCCCTCAAGCTGCAGATGGGTATTCAGGAACATGTGTCTGGTTTTAAACAGGGGTCTGATCTTTCTCCTGATGAAGGCAACAGAAATTGTTGTAACCAATATAAACAGGAGCTGAAAAAGACCAAGAACACGTCCTACAGCTGCAAGCTGAAATTCCCTCTTATTTCACAGAATGTACATCCAAAACAAGTGAAAAACAATCCAGGAGGTTTATCTGTTATCTTGCATGAACAGCCAGCAGTTGTTAACAGGAGTTGGTTACATTTCCCATGAAACTTGGCTCAATCTGTTTTTTGTTGAAACCATTTTCCTTTCACTTATTTTTTAACAGTAAGTAGAATTTCTGAAAAGGTAACTCTCTAACCAAAGCATTAAAGGTGGGTCTTGGCTAAATAAAGTAACACAGCAGCAACGTAAGTCATTCAGATCTTAGGATAAGTCTATTTAGAAAGTCAAAATAAACACAAACTACTTATATTACTTGCTGCATCTTTCCAGAAATTGTGCAGATGTTAGCTATTCTATTTATGTAAGAAGTCCCATTTCAATATGCACAAGGCTGATTTGTATTTTGGGGGGGAAGCAGTGACAATTGTATCTGTTGGCTGCAGCCTGACATATTCTAAAACTGCTCTCAGTTTTCGTTTAATTATAAAGAATCAGGACATTTTCTATTATCACTATAATAAAATTAATTTGGGGAAGGGCAACTAATAAACCATCTCTCGCCTTAGTTTTCTTGTTATGAAGAAGAAAACACTGTCTAACTAATTGGACAAAAGCCCCAGGGGTTATGCACATAAGAGACTTACTCCACATAACAAACCAATGAAGATGCTGAAAGCCAGGAGCAGAACAGACACGTGACAACGCCTGAAATTCATTCTCTCTAAACTCCCTTTCAGACATTTTTACCTGTATCATTCCTGAAGCAAACTGATGCTAAATGTTTAACAGCAGGCTGCAGAAACAATTTAGGCACAGAATAAGCAAAGGATGTCCTGGAGATGGACTGCTCAGCAATGGGACGAACAGTCCTCTCAAAGTTCTGCTGAATCCAAAGAAGAAAATCCTCAGCAGCAAGGGCTGTGTAGTAAAAATCATCCAGGGAGGTTATGTGATCTCTACACCAAAACAAAACAAAACACCAACAAAAAAACACCCTAAGAGCCTCAGCCAGTCATCTGAATACAGAGCTCCTTGAATCTCACCCAAAGCATCCATTGCAGGTCTCCTTGGCAGATCTAGTGATAGTGTGGCTGCCATACACTAGGTACACAAAAGGAAATTAATGTTTTGAGACATAAAGAATTAGGATTACCTGCCCACTAAGTCATAGGATTAGAAATGAGACCACATCACCAGGGTTCAGGCCCAAATTCAAACTTCCCTCAGATTAGGAGGGACCGAGAGCCCGAATTCTAATTTAGGCCCATCTTTGGCTGGAGTTAAGATTAATTCACGAGCTCAATGGTGAGTGAAGTCTGTATTTGAATCACTCATGTCATCTGGGCTAAAGTGTTGCTACTGAGATCAGTGAACAGGCCTGAAGACCTTAGAGCCCTCCAACCCTTGCAGGCAACACAAGGCACAAGTAGAGGCTGAGCTAAAGAAGAAAAGGGACTTCAAAACATAAGAGGAGTTAGCTTCAGGATCTGACTTCCATGTAAATTTGAAGGTGCCACCGGTGTTCGTACTAATCAAATGGTCCCAGGAAACACGAGGTTTGACAGCCTACCTTTCACCATCTTTGCAGCAAGGTAACTGCCCAGGTCTGTCTAATCCAAGAGTTCTGCTACACTGCTGGAATACTTGGGAGCCCACCTCTGCCAAGTTCTCACCGCAGAGCTGGCTCTCTGCATGTTCTTCCTGCAAAGGCCTTGTAACCACAACTCCTCAGACACACACACCATCTCCATGACTCATGCCATCTACAGCCACAAGCACCACCCAACACTTCATCTTCTCCCTCCCTCAGGCACAACCTGCATAGCACCTGCTAAGATGCTCCAGCATCCACCCCACCATCAAGAAAAACAGCAAGAGCAGGCTTGCAGATGACCTGGAAGCACCTACCTCCTCTCCCCCTACACTGGGAGACAGGTCAGATCAAGCTGTAGTCTGGGTGTGTGCCAGAGGAGGCTGGCTTTCTGGGCAATGTTTGAGCAACAGAAGAGGCAGAAAAGCAGATGCAGACCCCATGCAGTCTGTAGATTGGTGCTCAGACCTCACTGTCATGCATAATTCAGAGCGAAGACACTGCATGCTATTAAAACATTTTATGTAGCAAAGACCATGATATGGTAAGCACAAATAAATAGTTACTCAGACTTACTACACAGGTGGTAAATAACTTGTAGTTTTGATATTTCCTATTTTGAAGAGGGGTTTTGGGTTTTTTTAGTTTCCTTTTTAACTAGCAATGCTTTTAAGTGTCACGATTTCAGACAGTAACAAGGTGACAGATGCTCTGTTACTCCCCATTACCCTTCTACGGGGAGATGAAGAGGGAAATAAGGGAGAGAAGCTTTAAGGTTAGAAGAAAAAAAAATAGGGTAGGTTTACTGAGGTAGTAATAGCCAATTACAAATGTGTGTAACAATATGTAAATATGAAGCTCACCCTCCTCAGCTGGTAATTATTTCCCAACTAGAAAAGTCCCACACTGGACTGGGCAGCAAACTAGAGTGCCCGAATCCAGCATCTTGGTGACAGCTCACAACAATCTCAGAGCAATCAAGCAGGTCCTGCTCGGGAAGGCAGCGGGAGACCTGTCCTGATGCTCTTCTCCGGTGAGGAAAGGAGGAGCAGCAGTAGGAGCAGTGGCAGACAGGCCTCAGCACAAAGAGCACACCAACCAGAGGAACCACCATTGGGCTTTCTTAGGAGCCATTTTGTACTGAGCACCATAGGAAGGAACAGTGTGACTGGTCCATTTGGGTCACCTGAGCCATCTCCTCCTCCCATGGGCTCAGCCTGCCACAGCAACAGCCCAGCAGTGGCTGGTGGTGTCCCAGACAGGGTCTTCTGTCCTGGTGGTCTCAAACCAGGACAGAATTAAAAAAAAACAACACAAGCATTGGAATGACACAAACAAACACCACATAAATTTGCAAGCAGATTCCTACTAAATGCTTCTTCAGCCCAGCCTGAAATACCCCTGCTGATCCTATGCAAAAACTGCCTGCTATTGATGTGACCTTCTAATGGTGTTAAGAGCTGAAGTGAGTAATAGAAGAGTTCAGTATGCCTCAAACAGGCACCAGGAAGAAAGCCCAGTTGTGTGTGTTGTTCAGGAAAGAGGAAGGTGCCATTAGATCCATGCCTTGCTGGAAACCAGCCTTTCATTTCTCTCTAACAACAGGGTCTCCCATTCTGGGCTCTTTCTGCAAGGAGTATACACTGGCTTGTTTGATAACATCAGTGTAAAAGCAACAAACAAAAGTAAAAGGGAACTTTCACTCTTTATTTGGTTTTGCCTTCCCTCTCTGCCCCTGAGCCTTGTGTGTTTATGTGAAATTTTTTCCCCTCTCTTGCCTTAAATCAATTTTAGCATCATGCCTTTTAATCAGAGATGCTGAAATTGACAGGGGCCTTTTGCAGTTCATCCAGTCTACCCCCCGCTTTTCTGCAGATTTCTAATCTCTGTTTCAGGCATGCAAAAGCAGAACACAGGCAGGAGGCATGCATCTATACATTTTCAAAGGACTCAAAAGGCTTTCTACCCTATTAACTTTTCCATACATTGTCCTTTTTGATTTAAAAAAAAAAAAAAAAAAAAAAAAAAAAGGGGTAGGGGGAAGGCTGTCCTTGCACAGCACTATGAGAAAGAAGGAACGGACAGTTGTAGAAAATGCCTAGAAACACAAGGACACGAGGTCAGGAATGTCTCAACAGTGAACATGCAGAGGCAGACACCCATGAAGCCTTCATAAATTGAGATATCTATTAGCACAGCCTATGGTAAAACTGTTGAGAAGGTCATAGTTCCACTCTATGTCATCTCCCAGAAGTGGCCAACGTTTGAATTAACTTTATCTGTAAATGGAAATACACCATTTGCAGCTCCACCTCCTTCCCCTGAGGCACATTGTTACAGCCTGTAAAAATAGACCCCACATAAGACATATAAAGGACATAAGAGATGTCCTTTACATCTGCTGGTGCAAGCCTGAGCTGAGGGTCTCCTTTGTGGAGGTGCTTGGTGAGGTGAAGAAGGGAGAACACTCATCCATAACATTTTGGAGAGAACTGATGGATTTTATTTCCAAGCCAAGCAGAACAGTTTTGTAGCATTAAACTGCTATGCAAAGACCCATTACCAGTCTAAGGTAAAAAAGGAGAGTGGGTAACATCAGTATAAGCTGTGTCTGAAAGGACAGACTGCAAGCAGACTGTGAGACTTCCCCTTGCACACAGCAGAGGGCTGTGTTGGGCTTAGCAGAGCCAGCACTGACAGACAGAAGACTTACTCAGGTCCCCCCAAAAAAAAAACAAAACAAAACAAAACAAAACAACAAAACAAAACAAAAAACAAAACAACCCACAAAAAAAAACAACAAACAAAACAAAACAAAAAAAAAATCAAAACAAAACAAAACAAAACAAAAAAAACACCACACCACACCAGAAAAACAACCCTACAGGCCCTAAGCAGAAACAAATCCCCAGGCCACTACAGGATGGGGGAGAGTCAGGAGGGAGGAAGGGAGGATTGTTATAATCTCATCTTCCCAGCACTGGAGGACCTGCCATCGCTTCTGCTCCATCCCAGTAACTCACAGTATGAGAACTTTCAGCTGTGCAACCCATTTTCCCTTGAAGCAAGGTCCTTTGGTCATGTCCAGTTTTAATTCCAAACATTAGTTTTGCTATACACATTCATTCCAGGAGAGAGTGACTTCCTTGATACTGCTGTATAAATCAATTGTTCAATCGGCCAAGTTCACACAGTTCTGCTGGCTTCATTACAAAAGGGACAAATCAGCACTGGGAGCACTTCTGAGACAACTGTTATGGATGACCAGAAACTCAGGAAGTATAGAGCAAGTGCAATGAAAGAGGGTTGTTATCTAAGAAAGGAGATGGATGCTTCAATATATCCTTTAAAATACCACAGATACTGTGCACCTGGATAGGACACAAAATATTTTACTTTGTGATGCAAAGAGACAGCAGCCTGGAAGGCTGTAATGAGCAAAAGCTTGAGGCCAGATTAAATACTTGTATTTTTCAGGGATAAGGGAGAAAACAAAGAACTGCAGGATTTGAATGAAGGAAAAATAGCATTAAACAGCTGTAGTGACCACTCAGCGTGAACCTAGCACCAATACTGCTTCTCCATAATGGATTTAGATTTGCTGTAATGCCAAAAAATGACCCATGCCATTATGAGGACAAGCTCTCTTTCACCTCTTGTGTGATTAAGAGGTGCTCATTTAGGGATAAGCTCTCCTATTCCTGGCATATCTTGGGAAATATGAGCCTGTTCTCATTTTGCTCACTCACGTGACAACACTCTGGATGACAAGTACTGTGGTCTAGACTAGTTTATGGCGTCTCCTGGAGGTTTATCAGGGGAGCTCTTTCCTAGCAACAACACATGAGGCAGAACACCAGAGAGGAGCTGAGTCTTTATGGCATTTAGGGTTGAGCAGGCTTAGTACCCCATTGTTATTGCCACTGTTTGAGTCATTCGAGTGCTGAGTGACTTCACAACCGGAATAATTTGTATAGCAACCAATTTGGGGGAAGAGGCAAGCTCTCTGCACAGTGACTGCACATCAGGCAACTCAGCCTCTTCTCAAATGAGTCAGAAAAATCTCCTCAGCAGGGTAAATGCCAAGATACACTGGCCATGAGTCACACCTGCCATCCTCCATTTTTTAAGGTTTGAATCCTTATGAAGTGTTAGTGGGATCGAGACAGAGGCATGACAGTGCTAACCCTGAAACACTGCAATTAAGAGCTTCCACCATCATTTAGATAGGTCTGCCTGGTAGTGCTATTTCAGGTGACGGCGTTAGCACGTGGACCATAAAGGAGACAATTTATTTGTATAGGGAAGAGCAAAACCTCTCAGTAACTCAGCATCTCACCTAAGGAGTATATTTTAAATCTCAGGAGTTATATGAGATAAATCACATTTATAGGTTGTGGGTTACTGTCTCCCTTTTTTTTTTTCCTGTACATCCAGTACAACCTAGGGGTGGAGGTTACTCTGAATATTAGCAAAGTAAAAATTAGGCAACAAGCACTGTGTGAGAAATTGCCAAAAATATTGTACATATTTCTCCACCATCTGAAAAAATAGGTTTCATTCAAGAGATGCAAATCAACAACCAAAGTCAAATTTAGGAAAGCACTGTTTTTTCAGACAAAACTGATCCATTCATGCCAGCCTAACACAGTGGTGTAGTAATACAAACCAACCACACTGACACAGTTTGCAACTTTGTAACCATTTGCAGCTAAATTCATTGTCATTTTACAATGTCACTTAATTAGTTCTAGATTATCGCATTGTATTTTATATACCTGGCTTTGTTGTAATTTCAATTAATATTGCTTACACTGTAACCTCTTTATTGTTATTATGCCGACAAGAAACAAGTTTGCACGTGTTGTCTATCTGCCTCCAGAACACCAGCTTTATGATAGGCTGTGAGGCAGGGGGGGTTAGAATTAGATGATCTTTAAGGTCCCTGCCAACCCAAACCATTCTGATTTCTGAGCTAGAAATCCCTTAATATTAAGTTCAGAAAGAAGTAAACATTTAAATCCATGAGATCTGGACAGTGCAGATTCAACCTACTCTTTGCAGTGCTGAGAGCTAACCCCATGTGGTGTACCTGTGATGTGAGCACTGCAGCATCACCCACCCCTGGAGATCCCAGGACAGTGCCCAGGCATGGTATCACCCACATCTGCTTCTCTTCTCCACAGCCATCACAAAATCCAAAAGGTGACAGCAGAGTCACTAAGGTATATTTATCCACTCAGTAATTTAAAGTATTCACATTCCTCTAATCAGGGGAACAGACTGCACAGGGATCTGATGAAATCAGAATGCTGGTGATCTCTCTAGTTAGATGGACCTCAGCCTAACTCAACACAGCAGATGCTGCTGATCTGCATAGCTGGTCCTGCACTTTACTGAGAGAAGAGTAAGGCAATGTCGAGCCTCATTTTTTTCTGGGGATCTCAGATTTTGCTATCCTAACATTGCCTTGACTTTTTTTTTTCTGCCTGTTCATAGCCAACATCTTGTCAACTTGAAAATCCACAAACATGCAGAGAAGTGAGAGCTGCCTCCCCCTTACAGTAGTCTAGCTGGTGTTGACCATTAGTACGCTGATCATTACACTGTCTTGGAAGAACAGTAAGTGAACTGTCACCCTCCTAAGAGGACAGAAACAGAAAAGGGGTACGGCAGCAGCCAGTCTGCTCAAGATCGCCTCACCACAGAAAGCACATACCATAAGGTGAAACAGTACCATTTACCAGTCCTCACTGACCAAATACTTGTATGTATTGCCCAACAGTGGCTGGAACACTGAAGATCAGGCAGTCAGGTAAAATACCTCCTGGATTAGACTTACAACCACAATGCAATCAGAGCTGTGGTAGAACCATACCCAAGCCAGACAAGCACTGGTGGGGCTGGCTCAGGGAGAGCAGTGAGGTGACAGCACAGACTCAGTGTGGGCCAGATATGCACATAAACCACCTGCACGTCCCCAGAGATGCTAAAGCTACCTGTTTGTCAAGGTCAGTATGTAACCTGACACAGAGCTGAAGGATATGTCCTCAAAAGTTCTTTTCTCCAGTGTTGTTCAGCCTCCCTCCTGAAGACTGATGATAATCATACCTTCCTCTGGGGAACGCGGACACTCTCTAAAAACCACTGTCCCAGGCTGCTCCGAGTCACCCATCAAGCAGAATACTCCCTCTAACAGAGAAATCAACAGAGGCTTCACCACCTCCTGGGACAGAATCAGAGCTGCTGAGGGACACTGGTCCTGGACATCCCATCCACAACCAGGACCCTCCACACACACTGCTGGGAAGGTATTGATGCTGTCAGCCCCAGGCTGGAAACACCAAGTGTGCTGCAGCACCAGTCTAGCCAACACTTCACAGTAATCCCAAAAGATCAGGAAGGCAGAGCTGGCAAAACTCAGCTTCAGAGATGGTCCCAGAAAAGCCAAGATCTCTGCACAGCTGGGCTTTGAAGACCAAAGGAAACAGACACTTGCACAGTGCTACAAGAGTTTAACCTACAAGGGACTTCTCACATGAAAAGGGAGAAGCTGTAGAAGTCATTTGATCTTTGTATTTTAAAGTTGAGAGCACTGTTGGTAGCAAACAAACATATTTGACACAGTAAAAAAAAAAAAAAATCTGCCAGTTTTCACCTATGATTTATGATTTTCAGCTATGATTTATATGGGCTTTTAAAGGCTACAAAAGCAGGTATTTGTTCCTTCCCCATACTAAATGCTTCTGGTAACAAGAGTCAGCAACCCGGTTGTACAAGCCTTCCCTGACAATGAGGGGAAACTTCCATCAGCATCCCAAAGCTGTGGGCTGCAGTAGGCAGTAAATAATAATCAGGAGTAATTTTATGGCAGACCAAGCCAGCACAACATCATGGATTCTTGCTCACTAGCAGAGCTCCTATGTAATCTGTAACTGGATCTCCTCTCTGCTTTCCAAACCAAAATATCTTCAGCTGCTGTATGAAAACAACCTCAGCAAGTAAGTACAACACAAGTCTAAATCTAGGTGCTGAGAAAGCTTGAAGAGACCTGTGTAAGCAAACAGGAAAAGTTGTTATTCTGGGGGGTACCTTAAAAGTCAGACCAAATAAAACCAAAACAGTAGGGTAATATATATAGAAAGGACATTATCCATAACCTAAAATGCAGATGTCCTTGCCTCAAAAGCCTTAAAACAACGAAAAGGATAAACAACCAAAGGATTAGAAAGTGGTATGACTACAGAAACATACTTTCAGTACAACCAGAAAGGGCATAAGTTTAAAACAGTATCAGAAGTGAAAGGAAAAGAGTGAGGAAAGGGACAACAGCAGAACAAAAGCAGGAGGACAACACAAAAGAGCAGTCTTGTCAAGTTTTATCTTCCTAAGAATAAGGATTCTGGTTCAGAGCCATTAAATTAAAACCAAAAAGAAATTAAAATGTGCAGGATTTCAAAACTGAAAGGACCTTTCCCTCCACTTTTTTTTGTTTATGAAGGAGCTTGTGAGCAGATCCTGCTCTTGGGTGTGCCTTGTTTGGCACCGAGTTGCAACACAAACTGCAGCTGTGATGCATCAGAATCCTAGGAGCAGTGGGGAGCTTAATGTCTAATTAATGTCTGTTTGGAACAAAAATGAGGCATTGGAGACCGCAGACAAACTTTGGCATGTAACACATATCTAAGGGGAATTAGGAACTGGATAAATATGAGTTTGTCACTGTTGTGCTCTGGATATATTTGCAAAATCGAGATGGTGATGAGATCAAAGTATTTTCTTCTGTGCTGTGCCCAGGCAGTTGTCCTTGGTGTCTCCTTCACTGCAAGAGCTATGGCTGGTCAAGGAGAGAGATGTGAATACTGTGGTTAACATACCTCCAGGTGTACCCTTTAATCATTGCAGCTATGTTCAGATTTGACTTGAAACATAAACCATCTGAAGTTTGGGTTGGTGCCGCTATAACACAGGTAGGTTTTTCAACATAGGCAAGCTTTTCAAACTAGATGTAAGTGTCTGAAAGTCAGCTTTGAGTGGGGATAAACAAGACCAGCTTTTCAAAGCTTTCATTAAGCCCTTAAGCTGGAAAATAATCATAACCTTTCTGCTCTCTGCACTTCACAAGAAGAAAACCCATGGAGTGCACTGCTGCTGGAAAGCTGAATGCAAGTCACCCCCACTCAGCTCCACTGTCCTCAAGGCACAGAGCTCTTACTTGACTCCATATTCTCCTGCTGAGGTTTCAAAGACTGAGATAAAAGCACAATTCAAGGTAGCCCCTAAATCCCATATGCCTGAACTCACAGTTCAGAAGTTGGGATCTTCACTCTTCATCTCAATACTACTCCTTACCAGGCAATGCTACGTACTTACTCACCCAGGTTTGAGCACGAGTACTTAGATCCACAACAAAAAAACATCTCACTCACCACACTATTGTGCAGCATACCTTCTACCCTTCACAAACACCAGGAAAATGTCTCGACAGTTCTGGTCCACAGGCCCCTGGTTTGGAACAACAGAGGCTCCACAGAAACCAACCCTACATTTCCCAGTGACCAGTTGGAGCCAGTTTGGGAAAGCAAAACAAGGGCTGAGGCTGACCAGGGACAGTGAGGTGGTGGTGGAAATGAGGACAGCTACCTAAGAAATAGGGTCCTAGAGAAAAACAATTATTTTGGCTTCTCTTGCATAAGAAAATATCTAAGACACACAGATTGGAGTAAAATTGCTTTCTTTCACAGGCATACTGTAGGGAATATCATAGAAATAGTACGTGCACAAAGGGCAAAAATTTATTATCGTAGTAACAAACAACAACAAAAACCAGACAATCTCCCTGTGATAAGTCAATATAAAACAAAGGCAGTTCACCCCCTTCCCAAAGCAAAGCACAATGCTGTGGACACCTACAGACCCTCAGGCCCAAACTCTCCATCCCTTAGGAATGGCATTGTTCCCTGAAGGAAAGTTTTGTATACTGCTAAGCTTGATGTCCTGGGACACAGTTAACATCAGCAGAAGGAAAGGAGGCATGGAATTGATTTGATTGGATTGGATCAGGCAATTTTTGGCCCTTCATTATGCCAAGAGACTGTGTTATGCACAAGCATAGGTCTGTAGGAAATCAGGATCTCTGGGGTTCTTCTTTCTCATTTATCCCTGGTTACCTCCACTTCCTCAGCTGGTACCAAGCTCCCCATTAAAATTAGTGAGAATTGATCTGCAGAAGGTGACAAACAGTGGAAACCTTTCTCTCTAATTTTCTAGGGCATACCCTGGTCTCACTCATCATGTCCTGGTTGCATTGCATGGGGCTGATAATGGAGCTGGTGGTGCAATAAACAGCCAAGCTGAATAAAGACAAGGTAGAGTTTTATATGGTTTTGAGAGATCTGAAACAGTATCACAGAGCTAATGGAACAAAGTCCTACGTACACATCTCTGGAGAGAAGGCAAAGAGCCTTTCCCACACAACTCCCTAAAATCAGCCCCAAGTGCAGTCTAAGCTGTGAGAAGCTTTCTGGGCCATTTGCCAGAGTTGCTCTCAATTATGAAGGATAGCAAAAGGGCTTTTGTCAGAAAATATATTACAATTTTATTTTTCATTTAAGTTCAATGCATCTGGATGCCATTAAAAAGTAAGGTAAAAAACCTCACACAGAGCTGCTCTGTGTTGCCACAGACTGAACTCTACCCCATCCTGTAGATGGCTCAGGCTATCTGCAGTTCTTGGTCCTGTGCAAAGCTGAATTGTTCAGCCAAGGATTTTGCATCAGCAGTTCCCTGGTGATTTTTCTTTACAGACAGAGATTTTCAGCTTCTCAGCCTTCAAATGGGCACACTTCATCACCACTAAATTCACTTTATAGAAGCATTTACACTGAGTGCAGGGAAAATACAAGCATTTATGCTTTAAGAAGAGACTTCTACTTATTTCTCAGAAATATCCAGCTCCACATCAGAGGATTTAGTTGGCTTAAGGTTTGGATTTTAAATGCCCACTTACAGAGGGACAATAAATACATGGCAAATACACTGCATGCAGCACACAATGCAGGAAAGTAGCATGAGCTCTCCAAACAGTTCATGCACACCAAGGTGAAATGCCCAGCACTTGGCACATCAGTGACACCAATCCCACTAACTTGAAAGGGGATGGGATTCCTTAATATTTTGGCCAGGCTAATTACTACTCTAACACCAGGGTTACCTAATCCCTGCACTAGCTGAAGACAACGAGCAAAATGAGAAGAAAAAAGAAATTAGAGCACTGGCTCAAGACAAGCACAGATCTGTCCTCTACTTACAGGTTGTTGCTGTGCCACCACCACCAAGGCACAAAGCTCAGGAGGCCCCTCAGGGCAGCACAGCTGAGCCTGCAGCCAAGGTGCTGGACCTGCTGCAAGTGTGCACTGAGCAGAAAGAGGAAGGAGGAAAGAGAAAGCAGTAGGCTTCACCATTTATTAGAAGCATCTGAAGTGATTGCACCCCCACCAGCCTCAGCAGATTTTCAAAATGAGCTACAGCATGCAGCTGCTAAAACCAATACATTCCAAACTCCTGTTTCCCTGGCCAGCTTCCATCTAGTCCCCAAAAAGGGGGTTTTCACCAGTGAGCATCAGAAAACCACCTAGGGTTTCTGTGGAATTTGTAGCCTTTCCAAATTTTTGTGAACATCTGGCAATCCTCCCAGCCTCGGTGTGCAAAGCTCTGTTCTCTGCTTCAGAGACCAACTCTGTTGGCACTCCGTGCCACTCATCTCTCTTCAGCTTCCTTACCTGAATCCAGTGTCCCTGGATAGATACCTTTGCCTTACTTCAAGCAACACTGAGCTGCCTCACTTATTCAGGTGGAGATGAGCCCTACAGAGAACATGTTTTGCTCAGTTTCTGATCAGCAGTCCTTACTGCCCTCCTTGCAGCCAGCTCTCCTCACCTTCCATCTTCTGTTTTCCCCTGATCCACAAGTCAAAAAAATCTCAGCCTTGGATCTACCTTCTCCCAGCTTCACCTGCTCAAAGTAAATGTTGCACACTCCTTACAGCTTCCAGGAAGAACAACATTTTGGGGAAAAAGAGAAGAGCATTTTCCACGTGTATGTGTGTCTTCTCTCTATACTTCATTTCCCATTTTGAAGTGATGGTTTAGTTTTGCATCCTTTCATTTTTGACTGCTGTACTGCATCTCCCCTTTAGAAGGAGAGTAAAGTGGCATGGGAAGCATCATACATCTGATCAGATCTCCTCCCTTTCTCTAACAATGCAGGCATTTAACTAACTCCGGATGCAATTTGCAAAAATTTTAAGTTGCTCTTCAGATGTTGCATACAAAGTGTTTGCTAAGATGCCTAAGTAGCATCCTGGAACAGGAAGAAGGTGCCTATCAAGATTCCATATCTCAGCAGCTGCAGTGCTGAGAGCAAGAAATTATCAAGCTTTGTAATTCATTAGGATACACAATCTATTTTCAGTGGCCCTATGATACATGTTCTCCCTTCCTTAATGACTGATGTCACTCTTCCTTTCCCTATCTTCTACTCCTTCCATCACCTGCTATGGGTCAACATTGTGCACAAGAGCTGTACACTGCTCCATAAGGAGCATGGAACAGACTGTATGGCATCTAGAGAGAGGTACTGGTCTGTGGGCCATGTGGGTTGCTTTATCACATACATGCAAATGGGCAAAGTTTCTTCTCAAAGGACAGGTAAGTTAAAAAGTAGAAAAGTTGCCATCTTTTATTTTGAGAACACTGTGAGGTCTGGACCACATGGGGTGCTAAACCTGCCCTGTGGTAACAGTGATGACTGAAGAGGAAAAGAAACAAAGAGATCATAATGAGGACTGGTTATGCTAACTTATGATTAAGTTATGTGGATGAGGCTTCCCATACACACACACCCTTGACAACATCACCCAGGAAGCAGTAATGGCAGGGAATTACCTAAAACTGGGCTACTTTTGGGAGGGGAGCGCAGCAGAACATAACCCTGTGGATGGTGACAAGAAAAATGCTTCCTCACATAGAAAGAGGAGACAGGAACATGAGGAAGGCCTGCTAGACTTGGTGCTAACATGGATAAGGGATCAACTGGGAAAGAAAGGTGATGGCAACCAAGAAGTGATTGAGTAATCCATCGGAAGGTTAAGAGGTATTAAAATCACCTTCAAGATAAGGTAAATGCAAATAAACTTGCCTGTTACAAATTCTTACTCTGTATTAAGAGTGGGGAGAAACAGGGTGACAGTTCCTCACAGAAATGACACAAAAGCTCTTTATTGATCTCAGATAAAAATGAGGATAAAATGGGGAAGTGTACAGAAAACAATCAAGACTGCTAAACATGAGTATAAAAAAATAGCAGGAGTGCCTAGGACTTAAATCAGGAATGCAAAACAAAGTAGACAAAGTGAGATGTTAACTAAGAAGGGACATTAACACATATACATCAGCAGCTAGAACACCAGGAAACTTAGAATAGAAATTCACAAATAAGCATCAAAAATGGACAAATCCAAAGCGTCTAATGTTGTAATATAGGAGTCTTCACTAGACACGTCAGAATAATGCAGATGGTTAACACAAGGTTAATACCAACAAAAAAAGGGTAAGATTACATATGGTACAGTTACTTAAACATTTGTAAGAAAAATATTTTTAATGTAAGAAAAAGTGTGAATTAATTAAAAGCATATTAACAGATTTCTTGAATTTTTAACTCAAAAGGCCAAGTAAGAAAAATGGGTTATTATAGCTTTGCCATTCATGTTGCTTGGACATGATGTTTGTTATAGAATAATTAAAGATTGGGAAAAATTTTTGGAGAACTCATAGGCAGTTTCAAGCAGACTGAAAATCTATTGCACCTCTAACAGGGGAGGAAAAGAAATATGGAAATCAGAAACTTGTCATGTTCAGTTACAAGAAAACACTAGAATAAATCATACCATCTGTAAACCCAAAGGTACTAAAGCAGATGAATGGTAAAGAACAAAACATACCAAATTAATCTAATTTCCTTTCACAACAGACCAACAGGCCTTGTGGACAGAGAAGAAGCTAAAAAAGTCAAAATTTTATTTGGGAAAAACAGCCTTTGCTGTTAGCTAATATTACAATCTCTTCAGTAAGCTGCAGAAAAAAAAGATTAGATCGAACCACCAGAGGATGGCTGCAGAAGTCATCAGAAACTATTCCTAAGGGGTAATTATCCACAGTTCCCTGTCAAAAAGGAAAGATGCATTGAAGTGGTTATTTCATGGGTAACTGCACCACTTCCAACTTCATTCAGAGCTTCCACTAATAATTTGGACAATGCAAGAAAGAACTTTATTAAATTCATACGAAAAAGTAGGGAGAAAGGCAAGTATACTGGATGGCGAGCATAATTCAGAATAAACCAACTGGAGAAGAAGTTGGGAAAAGCAGACAAAGTGAGCATGAACTTACGTTAAGCATTGCCTTTTCATAGTAACACCCAAGTGAGTAACTTTGGGACACGAAATGGCTGTTGAGATAACAGCTCTTAAGAGGATGGAAAGGCAACAGATCTCGGGCAGGAGGCAAATCAATATAATGCCACTGTGAAAAGGCAAGTATCAGACAGGGACATATGAACAAGATCATTTCATGTGTCTTTCAGGATACAATTTTTCTAGTTTAGCTGGAACTGATAAGGCCTCAAATGAGGTAACATCCAGTTGCAGAAAAGATTTGAGATTTAGCTTATAGAAGATAGTTAACTCCCTGCCTCATCTCTCCAGCCTTCAAAAACCTGTTGCAAAGAGAAAAGGAACAGTCATCTTTGCATTTGGTGGACAGAACAGGTAGCAACAGGCTTAGATGGAAGCAGGTTTACATTTAGAGATGAGGAAAATCCTTACTACCACAAGGGGGAGAGCCCTATCCCACCTGGTTCATTCTCTTACTTGCACAGGCACATGTTGCATTCCACAAGCATCTTGAAAAGATACATAAGAACAGAAGACCTTTTGGCCCCCAAAAGTGTACATGGCCTCACTGATCACGGAAACAGGATCCCTTCTCTTCAAAACCAGACACTGCTTTTTGCAACACTCGCAGTCCCCAAAATACATCTCTAATTGGAACAGAGCTCTGGAAAAGCAGAGAGCTGGGGAATCATCCACTTCCAGACAGACAGATGCCATTAACTTTCCACAAGTGCAAAGTCCCCCTCTCATCGACAGCATCCTCCTCAAAGGGTGATTCTTGGGGGTTGTCATTGGTTGATGGCTTTGTGAGAAGGCTGATTTGACTGGAAACCTGAAACTTACAGCTCATTTAGAAGCATAGCAGTTGTTGTTTGATGTCTGTAATCCACTTGACATTCTGGCTTGTTATACATCAAGCTGCTATTACAAACAGGCTAATTAAATGGAGAGCAAGGACTATTTTGACAAGCTTCATCCCCACCGTAGAGGTGAGCTCTAATTCCTTGAGTGCTGTCACTTAAGCAAGTCACTGCATTTAGAGTTGTTGCCAGGGGGGTTGCAGGGATCTGGTGTAGTTACCTTGATGTCTTAATTGAGTTGTCAGTGGGAAATCTGCCTCATTTCCAGAGTGAAATTTTCAGTCAGGTGTAAGGAAAAGCTGGAAGCTAATGCTCCTGGGGCCAAACACATCGTGTGGATTGAGGGATACCTCATCTGGACATGTGCTGGTAAGGATGCTACAGTGTCTGTGACACTGTCCTAAATTCATTTGGATGTGATTGGAGGCTGGGTTCCCCTAGCTCAATAACCATCCTGCTGCATTTTAGCTATGTAAGTAATGTTGGCAGTAACTTCAGCTAGCAAGGGTAAGTACATCCCTTACCCATTAATCCGGACATAACAAAATTCAAGTTATACAGATCCTTTATCTCAGAGCTCCAAAGAAGCTAAAAATAACCTCTAGGAAAAGCAGAAGCACCCTCCCACCATTTTCAACTACTGCAAAAGAATGTAGAATGAAGATCTAGTCTCTAACTTAAGGCACCTAACTGGCACTTTTAAAGTGTTCTCACACTTAAAAAAAAAAAGAAAAAACAATCTTTACAAAGTGCTGGGTTTTTTTTGTGGATGAAGTTCCAGGACTGGAAGACAACAGAGCATTCCTTTTTAACAACTCTTCTTAACCACACACCATTCAGCGCTTCACAAAAGAACATCAACAGCAATACTACAGTAACGAAGAGGAAAGAAAATATTACTCAATAAATGCTGACTGCAAAAACAGGCTTGTTTTCTCTTTTTACAGTTTCAGGCGTTTCACAAGAAAAATCACCTCCCATAGTAAGTCATTTTCAAGTTCCACAGGGAACACCCTCAAAACAAATTAGTGGAAATTAGATTCTTCTTTCCATTCTCTTCCAGAAGGAATACTTTCAAGAAAATGGAGATGAAGCTCTTTGATTTCTTAACCCAAGACTCATTCATGACTATGACATGTTAAGTCTCAAGTACAAATGTCACCAGATGTGGATAAGGATGAAACAACCTTTAAGCCAGAAGATAAGGCATGCGTTCCAAGAAGAAAAAAAAAAAAAAAAAAAAAAAAAAAAAGTCACTTTAATGTTATGCCATCACCAACAAAGTCCACAAGACAACTATTCTGAAAGTAGAACTCAAGAGAAGGTGAATAATTCTGCTCAGCTCACAAACTGTTTGGTTTTATAGGAAATAGACTTCCAAAATATTGAAGCACATGATTCTTTTCTTCATTTCAAACTCAGAAAATAGTGCTTTCCATTCTCTTGTTTTCAGTCTTATTAATGACTTTCATTGACTAATAGTAGCATTGAGGGAAATATAATGTTGCTGTAGACATCATCTTGAGACCACATCACTACTCACCTTTCCTGTATTTTCACTCTATCATCCTGTACATTTTTAACAATTTCAGGTTCTGTATTATTCTCCTAATGTCTACTGCTTCAGTTGCTGGGAGGATCCATGTGTATGCTTTGGTATCACTCTCCCACCTGACTTTTCTCTTAGTCTTTAAAGAACAGTAGAATAGATGATCCAAAGGAATCTCTGGAGATTACCTAAATCCATACTCTCACTGAAAGCAGGACTACTGACACCAGTAGTTCCAATCAGGTTAGGCATGGCTTTGTCCTGCCAACTCTTGAAAACCACCAAGGCAAGAAGTTTCACAACCACCTTAGGAAACCTGCTCCTAACTCCTAACCATCTTCGTAGCCTCTTCTGGATAGTTTCTCACCATCCTTTTGGAACCAAAAAGCCCAAAACAGTATTGCAGCTGCAGCCTCGACAGCATGAAGAAGATAATGTCCTTTGATCTGGTGGCCGTGTTACTCTATTGTAGCCCAGCATAGAGGCTGACACATTTATGCTGTGAAGGGGCTGTGGGCTCATGTTCAGCCCATGAGTTAAACCGTGACACCACTGTAACTCACAGGATCTCTTTCAGCAAAGCTGAGTATTTTGCAATTCTTGTCACACTGCATGAGGTTTCTGTCAGCAAAATTCCTGAACCTAGGTGCTACCTTTCAGCATGGTAACTCCCTCTCTCATTGAGGAACATTGTGTAATAATCAGGGTGACCTATGCAGATATTAAACATCAGCCCCAGTCTCACCTCATGGACAGAGTACTCCACTTTTAGCCACAAGCAAACACTGAGGAACTGACATGAATGCAGTGATCCAGTCAGCTCAACCCACCCAACAGTTCATTCACTTTACTCATGCTGCCTCTGGCCCTGATGAAAATGCCATGGGAGCCTCTGTCAAAAGCCATTCTGAAGTCAAGGTACTCTGACGTTTACTGTCCTTCTAATCTAGGCCCAAAACTATGTGAGAAAGTATGCAGTGGCTGAAACCACTCCAATGCACAATGTAAAGGGTTTATCAGTAGCTGAAGGAAGAGTTCAAATATTGCCGAGATATCAGGGGGGAAAAAAAAAAAAAAAAAGGGGGGGGGGTTTCCCAAAAGGACTGCCTCTTGGAGCAGGTAAAGCTATCCAGGACACTGGTATATCATGGGATGCATATATGTTTGCTTTAGAAGAAATAAATACATATATCTAAGATAATATTTATATTTCCAATATTTATATAATATTTGTAAAGCTAGTATTTACTAATACTTATATTAACAGGCTGAGAGAGTTGGGGTTGTTCAACCTGTAGAAGACTCTGGGGAGACCTTATAAAGGCCTTCCAGTACCTGAAGTGGGCCCATGAGAAAGCTGGGGAGGAACTCTTCATGAGGGCTGTAGTAATAGGACAAGGGGTTACTGCTGTAAATTGAAAGAGGGTAGGTTTAGGTTAGACATTAGGAGTAAATTCTATAGTCTAAGGGTGGTGAGACAAAAGAACAGGTTGCCCAGGAAGGTTGTGGATGCCTCATTCCTGGAAATGTTCAAGGCCAGGTTGGATGGGGCTTTGAGCAACCCGTTCTAGTGGAAGGTGTCCCTGCCCACGGCAAGGGGGTTGGAACTAGATGATCTTTAAGGTCCCTGCTAACCCAAACCAGTCTGGGATTCTATGAAATACTATCACCAGCAATCAGCTTAGAGACCACCAATCAGCATAGCATCTGCTCCCCAAACTGAAGTCACCAGGCAAGAATAATGAAAGGCTTGAACTACACCTGTCACTTATCTGAACAAACTTTATGATTTTCAAAGGCACAAGACAGAACACTTATTGTTCACATGTGCAGATCACATTTAGCAGAAATAGTACTGAAAACCAAGATGAGCTGCAGATGTCTAAAGGCTGTCCACCTCACACCAACCAGCACAGCTTGTTCAGGAATCCTCACAAACACTGCAGCAGATGCATGGCTTAACAGAACTGGCTTTCCAAGGAAACACAGAGAAGATGCACAAGCCCTTCCGTGGGGTACTTTTGGACCCAGCATCAGGCAGTACCACCCTGTGAAGGCACACCCTGCAGCTGCATCCTAACCCAGAAAGCCTCATGTCCATATAAGTTGTTTCCTATTGCCTGGGTACAGATACAATAGCACCTTGATCACTTGCAATGGAACCCACCTTACCATTTCACTGGATACCAGGAGTTCATCAGACCACATGCATGTTTCTGTGGTCTAAGACAGACACACTATGGATTTTTATCCTCAGTCACTTTGACCTGAGTACTACCTTTCTGTTCAGCCTAGAATACTCTGCAACCACCAGGAGCTGGGTTTGAAGATGACTTTTTGAAACATGGTTAATGACCAAGAAAGCATTTCATATAATCACCTACTGTTTCAATCTTGTGTTCAGGAACTATCTACTAATTCTGATTAAAATTCAGCATGTATTACCCAAACATATAAACTTCTTGGGTCCTGAGATGCAATACAGGGGGCTTTCTCTCCGAAACATGGAGTAAAGAATGTAGTATCAGCAAAAGAACAAGCTGTCATAAGTCTGGCAACGTGTAACTACATTCTCAAATTCAGACCAGGAGTGCCTTTGGGTAACTCCTCAGATGATCTAATAGCACAATCCCATTACGCCAATGAGAACATTATCCAAAGATGTCTTCAAGAATTTCGTAACCTTACTGGTGTGTATTAACTAGCAACATTGAAAAACATACTCTGAGGCACCAAGTTCTTGCTTTTTGAAGTATATGGAGCAGGAACAACTTGACAGAAAAACAACCTAAATGAAAGAGAGGACAACAGCTAATAAAATTACAGGAGAGGAACACAAACCTTGCCCAGAGAATTTTTTTTTAAAACCTTAGATGACCATAGAGTTTTTTTCCCCAGGCAGGCCCAAAACAAGCAAACTTCACAGAAAAGAAATAAGATTTGTCATGGCAAAGACAATTCTTTAAAAAAAAAAAATCCTTTTTTTTTTTATTTTTTTGAAGACATAAATTGTCTTGTTATTGTGAAATACAGGCCTCAAATTTCCAGGAGCATGAAATGCCAGACATGCCAACAACAATTCCAGCTGCTGATATGAGCATGAATAAAAGCCTAGACATACATACACCCATCATGGCTCTGCTTCTGGCTCTAGACTGACATTCTGCAACACTATGCTTTGGTTTCCTCTTCTGGTTGTGTCAGCTCCTAGTGCAAATGATTCTTTCTTTTAATGATTCTTTCCCCAGCACCCAGCCCTCACGTCAGCCAAGGTGCCTCTGCAGACCCAGCTCTGGAAGCTGCCACAGCCACAGGCTATGGGTGCTCCTGCCAGGGCTACCAGCACTGCAAGCCACCCCACCCAGGCAGGATGCCTCCATCCCAACACCTTCTGTCTGCCCCAGGCAGGGCTGGCTGATGGAGCTGCGATTAGCAGTTGTGCTGTAACACGGTTAACACATCTTAAAACACTTATTTCTTTTGACTTAATCTAAACCCCAAGAGCTATTATTATAAAAAAACTAACATAAACCTGCTTGCAGGGCTCAGATTTTTTTTTCTCATTTCTCACAATTGTTTTTCCCGGCTTTATCTAAATTACTGATTGCTCAATATCACCCTGCTTAAACAGAAGGATAATTGACCTCCAAATGGTACTTAAACTGCCTTCAACATCCAGCTTGCACAGAAAAAGCTTAAGGTTCTATCACAAGGAGGATACTATACCCAACTAATGTAACAATGAAGCAAACTGCAGTGGTAAAACAATTTGGTAGCCGTATGATTCATGCACTATTCAAAATTAATGTTTTTTTATTTTAAAAAAGAAAACATTCTGCTTCGTAATTACCAGCTCTTGAACCATCTCTTCACTAGATCAACTTTATGAAAAGGACATGTTGCAGAAACTTTCTTCTAGAAAGTCAAGCCCTTATAACACACAGTGTTTTATTATTTAAATTAGTCCCTTTAACAAAGTATTCAGAATGTAAAAGACCAGTCCAGAACCACAAGATTATGATTTGTTTTATAATTAAATAAAGAAATGCTGAAAAAGAGCGTACTAAAGATCGGCACATCTAATTCAAGAATAGTACTGATCAAGCCCACTCCAAAATAGTGCAAGTGATTGGAGATTATGGTTACTCTTTTTTTTTCCTCAACAAAAAGCAGACAGCTAACAAAAGCTGGTGTATCAAAGCCCTGGTATAAAACCTGGTATAAAACCTTTCACAACCAAAAATCGTGCTTAACATTACTAATGCCACAACATGGAAGGGCTTTCTCCCCACCCCACACAACTAAATCCTTTTCTCAGCAGTGGATATGTATCAATCACAGCAGTAGTTCAGAAAGAAGTACCATAGTATCTATTTAATTATTGGACAGGAAGAATTTATGCTACATTAAGCCAATAAATTATGCTCACTGTTATCTACATATACACTTAAAATACCCACACACAACTTGGGATGCATTCTAAAAAAAAAACCCACCCCCAAAACCAACCTATGTTTAGATAGCTGGTTATTAATAAGCAAAGGCACTCCTAACTTGAGTAAAGCTAGGGTTAAGAAGTTTAAAGCCCACTGTTTATAGCTCCCAAGATGACAATGGAGTTTTTAATCAAATACACCTAAGGTCTTAAATACCTAGGATAAAACCACTCTTCTCTCACGAGTGTGCATTTGAGAAAATTAAGTAAACCTACATGACAGGATCTTCATAGAGGAATTAGTTGTACAGATGAAGTACAACTCCTGATTTCAACAGAAGGTGGATAAAAGATACAACAGTACCTATTACTACTGGGCCATTTAAAAAAAAAAAAAAATCCAATCCTTTGGTCAAGTACCATTTTTCCCCTTTTGAAAAGTTCTGAGGAAAGCAAGCAGCGCTGAGAAACACATTAACTTCTCCAAGAAAGTTTTACATCCAAGTTCTGCTTTTAAACTTTTATTTCTTAAACAACAACAAAAAAAATCTCCACTTAGGAAAGTTGTCACCATTTGACATTTCAGAATACAAAACTGAAAAAAATCCCTATTAAAAAAATAAAAAAGTTAAAAAAAAAAAAGACAGGACTTCAGCCTATTCAGCTACTTACTGCTGTAGTTGTAACTCAAGTCCATTTAAACCCCCATATTTTGGTCATTTGTAGTGAGAACATTTGGAACACTAGCAGCAATAGAAAACCCCTTTAAAACCTAGATATAGTTACACTGTTGAGTGAAAATTAGCAGAAACCATGATCACTGGAACATAATAAAGCATCCTGTAAAATTACAATTGAATTGGTATCTAGAAAAACAGGGTTGATTTAAAGTGCTATCCCAAAGCCTATGTCAGTAAAGACAAGTCCTTTTTCCCCCCAACAGATAGAAGCCCAGAACCACAGCACTACTCTGAACATAACAAGTGCAGCCTATACTCTGCCTCAATACCTCATCTCCCCTGCCATCCTCCAGCAGATGGAATACAGAAACATGGAATAATTGCTAATTCCAAATTTAGGTGGGGTGCACAAATATACTGTTGAACAAAGTTTGGACAGCAAACAGTACACCTGAGTTCAGTCATACAAACTAACTTTTGTAAATAGCATTAGACGAATATATCCATGTCTCTAATATGAATCTAGATGTAATTTCTTACAAAACGCATTAATAGAAATATCCAGGCAAATACATACCATACAATAGCAAAAGCTTTAAGCCCCATTTAATAAGATGACTTTCTGATTAAAAATAGAAGGCAATTAAGATTTACTCGAAATTACAATTGAGAAAAGCTTTCACAGTGCAATATTGAAACTGTCACAAAGTTAAGAAAATACTGATATCAAAGTACAATCACAATGTTAAAGTAGACAAAACTACTATATAAGGGCGCATCTCATCAAATTAAAAGGAATGAACACAACATAGGGGACACCTCATGTCCCTGCTCTACGTATCTCATTTCCTAGTCTTCGGAGTCATAATTGTGTCTTTCTGACATCGGCAGAAGTCTTGTTAAAACCAAGAGGGTCATTCTTCTTTGTAGACCAGATTTCAAAGCTCCGTTGTTTCTTGAAAACATGTTCTTCATCACTGCACAATTTCAAAGTAGTGCAATATTGCCATGATGTGCTGAGGCATGAACACATAGCCTGTGTACAGTGCCATTCCAACTATGGAAACCAGCATGGAATCTGAATGACCGTTGAGGAAAAAAGCATTTGAAATAGAAAATAAATTACACATCATGTAACTACAGCATTAAAACTTTCCTGGTAACTGTCTTAGAACATTCTAAAATCAGACAGGGTAAACTGCATTCAGCAGTTTCAGCTACATGAAGAGCCAAATGAACACCAAAAATCACAACACTGGTAGGAGCAACTGGATGAATCATGGAAGAATTCCTTCCAAGTTAACCACTGCCTTGTCATGGACAGAAGAGGACAGGACAAAGTATGGGAAGCATGATGGAGGAACAGTTATCAGGCACTGAGAATATACAACTTCTTACATGCATCTTCCTAGGTGTTAGGCAGCTCTTGCAGAAGCCAGTCTCATTCAGCCAAGCAGGAAAATGTCAACCATCACAAAAACAAACAAACAACTCCCCCAGAAAACAAACAAAACAAACAAAACCCAAAAAATGCCACAATTTCAATACAAGTATGGGAATAGAGTGACCTAATAAATTTAATTTACAATGCACAAATCACATCTGGTGTGAAAGTTGCATTGCTGGTGTAATAAAGTCAGTAAACCTCAAATCTGTTTTAAGCTGCTAGTGTCTTCTAGGCTCTAAGTCACTACAATATTTGGTTCATTTCTCCACCTGCATGTCATCATGCTCTGATGTCTCCTCACAGGAAAGCAGTTCAGTTTATGTGTTGTTTGGCATTACCTGGGAAAAATAAACCACAGGGTGAAATGTAAAGTATTAGAATTATTGTGACATGCACCTTTGTGTCACTCACAAAGCTTCACAGCATCAGCAGGGCTTTAAGTCAATTTGTGTACCTAAATAAACAGACTTTTAATCTTTCCATCTTTAGACTGCTAGTTAAAAGACTTCAGTCTTTAACAGACTTAGTTTTATGAGAAGTTTGTTTTGCAGTGTAATCTGCTATAGTAAAGTACTATCTGTTAAACAGTCTTAAAATTACCACTTTATTAGGTGAACTCCTAACAGGGATCTTCTGTAAAACTTACATAGAGAAGTGATACAATAGCTTATAATGTATATATACAACTGGACCTTTGTCAAGCTCTAGGGTTCTTGATGCTTTATCTACAAAAATTATGGTGCAAGATTACTGAAAGATTATGCCATGCATAGTCCAGGGTCTCAGAAATTCAGAAGCACTAAAAATTAATAATAACCTCTTGATACCACCCAATGACCTGCAGAGATTCTGTAAACTTAGATGGAAACACTATAAAAAGCACTGGAGATTAACAAGCATGATAACACTGGAGAGCAGTACTCATTTTCCACAGGCTGAAACCAGAGGAGCAGCACGCACCCTGTGTCCCCAAGAAATCATGTCACCACAGCACACTGTAACAAATACCCTATAACCAACTTCCCTGTGGCAGAACAGATATTAGTTGTGCTTATTACACCATACTAGCCGCTTGGTGCATTTTTAGTCCCAGAAGATTACACAGTAAGAGATATTAAAATGAAGGTCAACTCATAAATCCATGTTTCCTCGTGAGAGCTCGCTCCTGAATTCTGGAGCAAAAGCAGCAGCCAGAGACGCAGCAGAGCCACACGCCATTAGCTCCCAAGCTTGCTGTGTCTGCACTGCATCTTTACAGCACCCAGCAGATCTGGCCCACCTACAGCCAAAGCATCCACTTTGAGGACAAAAAACAGTTTTGCCAACCCAAGATCACAAGCAATAGTTGTGGCACTCATGACACTTGTTAAACGGCAACTACTTCACCGCAGTATGAGTATTTTACAAAACATACACACTTACATTTATTTGAACATTTTGCACAAGCTGAAACGTTGCACAGCTAACACAAAAGAGAAAATACTCATGACCAACTTAACTGCAGGGAAAGCAAAGATAAAACTTCCTCAGCGATACAGACATGGCACAAAAAGAGGAAGGCATGTTACTAAAGAAAACATTTTGAAGGCGAAAACCTCTAGCTAAGCAATTGTGCACAGTAAGTCTATAAACACTAGAAAACCAAAATACTAAGTTATCTACAATTTACTGACTTCATCCAGGGAAAAAAATGCCCAGGTGGACAACTGTAATTTGGATGACCACTTCTGTATAACAAACCTGTGTTCCTCTACTGTGTACCAGTATCTCAGCAGCAGCTTCTCACTACTACTTGCACCCTTCTCTTTGTTATTTTTTCGGTTCTCTCTTTGCCTCCCAACATTAATTGGAGGTGGCTCAGGGTTATTTATGCAAGACATCATTTTAAATCAAGATCAAAAGAGCCACACTTTTAAAAATACTTGTGATGCCATAACAACACTTGAGAGAACATACTGTCTGTACAAAAGGGCTGGGTAAAGAAGCAAACCTATAAATAACCTAGGCAGACGCCTTCACATAATCATCTATCAAGCTCTTCCACTCCAAACGAGCCAAGCAAACTTACCAGCTCAAATATTAAATACTCATCTACTACAAATCATGTATTAGACATTATCAGACAAAGCACCATACAAACCTCAGCGTACACAGTTTTGCAGCGTGCACTTTTACTTTTCAGTAGGCAAAAAAACAAACTAACACAGGAAAGACACCTGTGACACCTGAGAGCTTGAGATTTCAGTCCAAAAGACAGGAGAAACAACTACTATAACTCTACAAAGCTGTCGGAGCGGTAACTTGGAGATATAAACTCGTAAACTGGGCTGGATTCCTGGGCGCCCAGTGACAGGATGCGGAACCCCAGCAGGAGGGTTTCTCCCCAGCAGCACCATGTGCGGTCCCGGGCGGAGGCTGCCGCTCCCCTGCCCGCACTCGGCGCCTCAGGCCAGCTGCCATCGGCCCGGCCCGGCTCTCCGCCCGCCGCCCNCCCGGGCGGCCGCTGCCCCCCAAATGGAGCCCCGAGGCCTGCGGGCCGCCCACGAGGCTGCTGAGTGTCCATCCACGGCAAATCTCCGCCCAGCGCCGAGTGCCGGGCCGCGGCGCAGACACAGCCCTTCGGGCCGGTACCTGCGGAGCATCGGAGCCCGGCAGCGCCTGCCCCTTGTGTCTGTTCTGATCAAACTACGTGGCCGACCGTGAAGTGCCGGTGTGACTCATGCCGAGGAGAGGGTGTGTGCTGTTCCTCTCATCCTATTTAATCCAAACGGATGTTCTGGGAATTACAGAACACCCGAAGTCTCCGTTCCATGTAAGGAGTCATCAGTGGTCAGGGGGTAAAGCCCACCCCAAAACATGGCACAGATAAATGAGATCTTAATATCACCCAGCTTTGACTAGATTAATCCCTTGTGAATGGGAAAGGGAAAAAAAAAAAACAGGAAATAGATCAACTGTTTACTCTAAGTGCTGCCAACTTTAGACTTCCCCAGAGGTACTTCGAGCCAGAAACCAGAGGGTGTGGGACACCCCTGCCCTGAGTGCTAATTGGCCTAAAATAAGGAGGAAGAAGAGATGCAGCTATAAGGCTCCTGGGTCTGGTCACCAGCCAGGACCTCTACACACATCATAGTGCACACATCATAGGCTAGAAACTCATACAGGCCCACTGTCCTTGCCCTGCCTAGCAAATAACTTTGTCATTAAGTCACTGTGCAGTGTGATTTTGTTTTTGCGTTCACCCCATCCCTATCTTCACCTGTGCTATTAGTACAAGGAAAAACAAAGATAGGCAGTCACAGGAGAATAATGCATTTGCACACGCAAGTTATTTACACAGCTGTAAAATGTGATTTAATCTACAAGAAGAAAGAGGAAAAAAAAATGCCCAGATCTTCCCCCTCCACCTCTCCCTTCTTCCCGGGCACGGATCACTTCACTGCCACCTCCCTCTCAGGGCATAGGGATGGGCTGGGGGTTCAGGGTTCAGACTCCTCAGAGCCTTCCCCTGCTCCAGCAAGGGGTCCCTTTCATGGGAGAGAGTCCTTCATGAACCCCTCCACCATGAGCAGTCCCTCAGGAACTGCTCCAGCCTGGGCTGCACACAGAGTCACGGCTGCTTCAGGCACAGGCACCTCCTCTGCCACGGGGTCCTCCATGGCTGCAGATCCACATCTGCCCCTCTCTGTGATCCTGCACAGGCTGCTGCTTCGCTTCTGCCCACCCATGACACTTCAGGGGCTACAAATTTACTCCACCATGGTCCTTCAAGGACTGCTCCACCATGGCTGCAGGGGGAACAGCTGCCATCTCAGCTGAAGGGAGGAGGGCCGAGGGGAACCCTGCTTTCCCCCTCCTTCTTCATTGACCTTGGTGTCTCTTCTCCAGCATTGCTCTGTCACTTCATCCTCTGCTCTGCAAGTCCTTTTTTTTTATTTTTGCAGTTGTGTTTTGCCTTTCTCGAAGATGTTGCAAAGGCTCATCCAGCTTCCCGTATCTGCTCGGCCGGGGCAGAGGTGGGGCAGGGACTGGAACTGGGAAAGCTTCCAGCAGCTTCTCAGAGGAGCCATCCCTGTGCCCCTCCTGTTTCCAAAACACCACTGCACTAACAGCCAAAATCTAAATGTAATGACAATTCCTTCTTTATCAAACCCACCTGTGTGCAAATCCAGTAAGTATACCAACCCAAAGAAGCCAAACATCCCCAGTGAGTGTTGTTTATCATGCACCATAGAAATGACCAATGCAGCTATGAAGAACCAGTTACTATACAGTATTTATTCTAAGCAGCAGTTCTAATACATACTGAGATAATGGGTAGTATATATACAGGGAATGATCATAATACACAGATTGTACATTATATTTACAAAATTTTAAATCTTCAATCCTGCAATCACCTGATGGTGTGAAAGAATATTGCTCTCAAATGCACGCAGTTAATTGTATTATCTTCATGAAGTTTGCAAAAATCCAACCATTATACAGTTTTGTAAACAACCATATTTTAAAAAGGCTAACATGCCTGCATTTATTTATGATATTTCACACAGTCTTAATACAGTGCAGGATTTTTTGCCTCATTTTTGTATATTAGCAGTGGCTGGCTAGAACGTTGAAGAAGTGAAAAACTTCATCTTTATCCATTACTGCCACTTCAGTTGAGCATTCAGTACACAGTACAGGATGATACACTTCTTCCTCTTCTTCATTTGATTGCACAGAGGTACTTTCTTTGCTGTGCTTCATTTTCTTACTTCTTCTCTTTACCTTTTTTCTGTATTTCAAAACCTCCTCTTTGTTAACAATGCAGTTCATCACAAACATTGCTCTATATTGTGTTTTGTAAGATTCATGCCTGTTGAGAAGGGGAGAAAATGCAGGTCATACCATTGGTAAAACTCCACTTCCAAATATTCCATTATTGTGTTTGGGTTTTTTTAATTATTAAAAAAACCATTAAAAACCAAACTTGTAGCTTTCTGTATTGTGTTTTTAGGGCTTTTTAACAACACACTGGCTTTACTGAAATAAACACCCTGAAGCATAATGAATTATGCATTGTTACATAGAGCTGATGACAGGAAAAAAGATCATGAAGTTGCAAAATAAATACTGGCATTTATATCCTGAAGTGTATTGCCAAGTCTGAAACTCCTTATTTATAAATAACAAATATTGACACATCATATTTGAAAAAACATGTCTATAAGAAAATATAAAATGTATTTTCAGCTGTCAAGGGTATATCAACTGTGCAGCAGGAGTATGTACTAAAATTCAGGGCTGCAGTTCAATTCAACAGTGTCCTTCAGGCTGCAGTTTTACAGCAGCCTAAACCAACATAACAGGTGGCAGCAGAAGTCCTATCTTGACTTCTGCTGGCTTTACTGCTTGTATAATTCTTCTCTAATTCCGTGCTGAGCTATTTCAGTTTATTAAAACCACAAAGGACCACTCTGACAATAAAAAATGACAGTTTACACATCGGATTAGCAAACTGAAATTTTTAACTACAGAACAGGGTCAAGTAATACCACATCCCGTGAAGGAAAGGCAAACAGCATCCAGTACTTGGATGACTTCAGGCTGCTGTAAAATTTCATCCTCAATCACCAAAAGTACTCAATAAACAGAGTTTAATTATAAATGTCTTTCTCCTTTATTCTCAGTTTAAGAGTTCTCTCCTTAGCACTGGTTAGCAGGAGTAACTAGGTTTGCAGTGCAGTCAAGATACAAGAGAGCTGCAAAACATACTACAGATTCTGACTTAAATGCTTTTCAGGAACTTTTAAAAATAACTACAATCACAACTGCCAAGACTCAAACCAAGTAAGAACACACTATCTCAATTTTGCTTAATCCTCCTTGCACTTTGACACAAAAATAATAGCTAATTCCGAACAAGTCTATGCCTCTAGACATCAAGCCATGTTTTTCTTTTTTAAAAAACCAAACCAAATCACCACTCACAACTCACTCGGAACTTCTTGCTCAGTCTCCATGAAATGTTTTTTTTATATAGTTTACCTTTTCTACTATGCTGAAGTTCTACCCTGTTCTTCCTCATCCCCATGTCATGGGTTAAGCTGATCTTTTCTTACAAACCAGCATTCGCCTCCAATTCTGATTAACATATATATAGACTTTTTTTCTCTTTTATTAGCTCCACCTCACAAGACAGTCTTGATGATAATGATTGATTAAGTCAAATGCACTAAAAATACAACTGATCAAAAAAGACATTGCAAAACCACCCTTTGTTATTCACTCATATACCTCTGACAGTCCAGGCATAGTGTTGTCATGCACGCAGGGCAATTCAAAACAGCATCACTATTTGGAACAGCTGAAGGCTTTGTCTGCTGCTGCAGTGGCACTGTTCTTTGATTATGGTACCTACCCATTCAAGAAAGGAGGAAAGAGACAAAAGTGAAATTCAATGCCTTGTTATCAGATATAGCAGTTCAGCCTCCAATTCTTTTTACATTAAAATACACCAGTAAATATTTGGTTTCTTCTGGACACCTTTTTTACTAACCCAAAGCACATAAATAAATACACTGGGAGGAAAAAACCCACATAATAGTATCTCCATTTATTTTGTAAAGAGGATTCTTCTTTAGCAAAACAAACATATCCAGCATGAGAATTTGTGCCTAATAACCCCATCCTCTGACAAGGCAGTTGTCTCAAGTACAGTCTCTACAGGCAACATCCATTCATGTCATCCTTTTCAACAGATTCACACAAAAGAATTTTGCTTCTGATGCCACAACCATTTTTACACTTCACTTGTCAAAAAACTTTCAGTAAAGCAGCTCTGTGCTGTTCTTCTTTTATCTGAGCATTTTGTAGATTGCTAAATTCAGTTTTCCAAAATCACAAATAAATTATTTAGCAGAAACGTATTAATTTTGCAACTTAGGTATCAGAGGATATTAAAAACTGAAAATAACAAATCTTACAACCTTCTCATTCACAATTTGATTGTTTAGATGAGATCTACAGACAAAACTGGCTTAATGAACTAGGATGTTGTGATTTTTAAAAATTTCAAGTTTTAGAATTGTGACGTTTTGCAGGCTCAGCTTCCATGACATGTGTGTAAAAATTTTACAGGCCTTTAAATTCCTATACTGAACATTCTAGACTATATTCACCATTATAATTTAAAATTTTTATTTTATGTTGAGAATCCTAGGTTTCAAGTATTTAGGGTCTCTTACCCCCTCCTCTGTGAGTCTACCCACTCTTGGTCTCTACTATCTTCTTCTGGGTCATACAGAAGTTCATCATTGGAAAGAATTCGACGTTGCTGATGTTTTCTGTTTTTCCGGACATCCGGTGCAGCTGTCAAGATTTGTGCAAGCACATGTTGTATTCATCAGACATACCATGATCCCCTGCTTAAATAATCCCAGTACCAGTTTTTCAGTTTCCCATCTCCATACTTCCAATAAATCAAACTAAAACATAAAGGTCTAGCTCATCTCTCCTCCAAAAGCACTTTACATACATTGGGATACATCACAAATTTGGGGGAACTACCCTGAGATGATGTAAGCCAGTAATTCCTCCCCCGAAAAGCCTGCCTTCAGGAACAGCCCCTTGAACCTCACGGAGGTCTCTGAGACAGTGTGCTACTGTAAAGATGTCATCTTCAGCCATTTACCTATTTTATCTTCATCTTCTGAGTCGGAATCAAAGTAAATATCATCATAGTATTTTGACGTGGTGGCAGGTCCAATCTGCCCAGTACTTGAGGAACTACCTAAGTGTGAAATTAAGAGAGAAATGTTGTAAGAACACCCTACCAAAAGGACAGCAAGTATACAGCACAGACATAACCTCTGTTTTCAAGCTACTCCATCCAAATGTGCTTTTCTTTACCTGAGTATATTATGTAATAGCTCTCCCCATTAACTCCACATCCTGATCAACCACATCACCTCTGTTATGTCATTTACAGGTGCTCTCTCAGAACAACATTGCTTACTCCCTCCAAGATGAACCTCAGACAGAATTCAAAGGAAAGTTTCTCTCAAGGTATACTCTCTTTAGGCACAGACAACAGCACATCAAATATGCCTGTCTCTGCTCTGCATCATCCACACTACCTCAAACACTGCACAAATCTCCAGTCAGGCCAAAGTAATACAGGTGTGGCACACTGCTTCAGAAACTTCGATTACAATAAAATTCACTACAAAAATCCTCCAAAATTTCAGAGCCTCAGCAAAAAAAAGACCAAGAGTAATTGTCAAGTACATCTTGTCATGGCTAGTTTGCACCAGAAATCCTATTCTGTGCCGGATGGATGTGGTGGTGTTACTACCACTACATCTTCCTAATTGCAAGACTGAAACCTACAGATTAGATTTGCCTACTAACACGGATAAAACTATTAAACCTGCTGAATGCAGAGTGCAGTCCCTACATCAAAGTGAATAATACTACATTGACTCTCCAGGAAATTAAGAACACTTTGCTAAGGGTTTTGTAATAGCTAAAAAAGAACATATGCTCTTCAAACACAAAAGCAATCCACCTCTTGCGCTCATAGTACACAAACACCAGGACATACACATGTTAGCAGTTTTTCTATTTGATGCAGCTTATAAGCACATAAGGTACGAAGAGTTTAGTATTTTCCCTGACTTTTTCCTCCAGACACTTGGGATCTTAAACTACCATACTCTTTGGCAGTTTACCAAACTCTTTTCTTCAAGAAAGGGCTCCAAATGTTGCTAGCATCTGCAGCCACTAGACAAAGGATAAAAGACTGCATCCTGCTCAAGGGATGCACATGAATTAACAACTTGAAACAGAAGTAACAAGGATATTGGAAAAAAGGGGGCTGATCCAACAATCAGAAATCATATGAAATCAGAAAATAAGCATGAGAAACACTATAACCAAAACCATCTTAGAAAAGATGAAATAGAGGGATTCTGGTGACCATTTCTGGGTAAGTAGATGGCTATTTTAAAATCCTCTGTAAGCCTCAGACACTACTGGGCTGCCACCACACAGATCTCCAGCCACAACACATTAACTCCATGCTTTAACTGGACACCACTTTACTCGCCGTTTCATATGCAATCAGATGTTAAATTCGCTTTACCTGTTTCTGGTGATGTCCATTTGCCTTCCATGGTCCTCATGGTGGTGTTCAGCTCTGCTTCCATCTCCTTTTGGAACTCATCTTCACTGGAAGACTCACTCTCCCCAGTCAGGCACTCCCGGATCAGCTTCCTCTTCTGGTCAGGAGTGCCGTGTAAAAGCACATCCACCTCATCTTCCGAGCTACAGATTTACGGGTTAGACACCTCATTATGACAAATTGAGCTCAAAACACTCACCGAGTCATCTAGAGAATGAACATCTGAACTGTGCGGGTGAACTGTGAAGCACTCACTCTTGTGTTTATATGTATTCGTAGTGATGTTTTATGAGCTTGCCGGTGTTAACCCTGTGCTTTTAACGCTTCAGCTGACTGCGGCCCACCACGCTCGGCACGGCTCCGCACCGGGAGCTGCCAACACACCGGCTCTCGCAGGGTTACCCATGGACATGCTCCACTTCCGAGCATGAAGATGGCGGCGGCCGTTGCGGGGCCATCCTACGGCACTCTCCGGCCTTGCCCGGCGCCTGGGCCCTGGAGCAGCCCCGCCGCGTACCGCAGGGCACCGCCGGCCTCTCCGGCTGCCGAGCCCGGCACCCGGGTCAC
>JAAWXA010000009.1:14212718-14243903 GCA_038090715.1 Florisuga fusca
CCCGCCCCGCCCCGGCCTCCGCCCCGCCTCGTCCCGGGGCTGGTCCCGGCGGAGCTCGGCAGTCCCGGGCACGGCCCAGCAGACCCGCAACCCCCGAGCCTCACCCGCCCCCCTCCCCGCACCCGCACCAGCCGCCCAGGCCGGCTCCTCCTTTTTCCCTTGGGAGTTTCGAGTGCAGGGGTCACGTTTCAAATACTTTTCTTCCCAGTTCAGAGCCAAGGGTAGGAGTTTTCAGAGACACACCCGATACCAAGAGGCTTGAAAAAAATTTAATGAGCTAGTAACACTGAACAACGAGGACTAACCTAAAAACTGTTCCCACGTCCTACTTAAAATATTTACAATTTTGTTAACTGTATATACATTGTAATCTTTGTCCCTTATAGCCTATTTATAGATGAGTTCCTTAGGAATTATACCTGTTAGGTCTGGAAGATGAACAGCACAGTATTATTGTGGAGACATTGCTGGGAAGTACCGTAAACAGCAGAGGAGCTGCCAAGCATCGCTGGGCACCGGGAACCCCCGCACACCCTGCACACAGCAGGTTCAGCTGAGCAACCCCTCTGCCTCTGAAATGCTCAGGTGTGCAAGGCAACGGGGAAAGTGTACTATGCTGTGCGATTCACCCAATTTGAGGGGAAAAATAAAAAAAAAAACCAAACAAAAAACAAACCACAAAACAAGCCACACACCTGTGTGGCAGTACAGGGAGGCTGTAATCACAGAGACATTGTCGTACATTGACTGGCATCTCCAAACATCCCATTCATCCAAAATTTAGCTGCTCCATTGAAGGTCTACAAAACCACATAAAGCAGCAGTCCCACTATGAAGAGCGATTCATCAAGTAAAGCCTAATTTCATGACATCCTGAAATTACACAACAAAACAGCACCTTTAGGAAATGTTTCATAGTTCAAGTAAGAGAGGACAAGCAATGCAACAAATAAAACTGGACTTACGGCTCTAAGTTTTATGTCCAGTTAGCAGAATGAGATCCTTTTCTGGCATTCCTTTATTGGAATTCCTTTATTCCTTTATTGGATATACCTTTGCTTTTTATATTCTGAAGGAAAGTTTCTTATCTCTATCAAAGTGGGGCACTATGAGCTTTCATTGATATTTCATGCACATTCTGAAGTCCCTTCTGCTACTTCATTTCCCCTTTCTGGAAAGAAACCCAGTAAGTACTCTGAAACCCTACAGCACTGAGAGTCCTCTCTCAATAAGTTCTCAAAGAAGCTGTACAGTTGGCCACCAAGCTCAGAACAATTTAAGTACACTGGATGGGAAAGTCAGAGACAAACTGACAGGCAAATGGATAAACCTGAGAATGCAAGAGAAAAATTACTGGGCAAGTATTCAGTGTCAGACCAATCCAATACGTAGTCAATGGCTTTACAGGATGAATAGAGAAAAAGCTATTAAATTAATCTGATTTACTAGAAAATATTAAGCTTACAGATGATACAATGTCTGCATAATTTTAGAAAAATCATTGATTTCATGATTTATTTTACAATAATTGGATTAGTCTACAAGTTAAGGCAAACATACTAATGTATTTGCTTTTCTTTTTAAATCATAGTTATAAAGGTTACACAAAGTTCTCCAAAATTTCTAAGAAATGTTCACAATTGAAAAAAAGATTAAGTTTCTTGATATCAGTACATGGAAAAAGAAAAACAAAACTAAGACAGCGTATACAATGCCATTATAGTAACAATATTCAAATATCTAATGGTAATATTTAGGCCATTTGAACACTGTGCTTCAAATGGTGAGCTTCAGAAATTACTTACAAAGGTAAATAAGATTGGCATCCGTATCATAGTATTCATAACAGGAACATAATTATATTGGCTATTTTCACAAAAACAGAGCATTTGGTTTCTGAACAATGAAAGCATATAATGATTAAATAAACATGAATATGTACGTGTAACAAGTATGCTGTTGCTTCATATAGTCTGGAGCTACTTTCAGGTGCTTGTTTTAATTCTTTTGAAAGCAGGAGATTGCTCATGTGCACTTTGTCAAGTGTATTCTCCAGGGAAGTGTAAATGCCTGTTTAAAGTCATGAAAACAAAATCCAGAGGAGGGCAGCCCTTGTTAGTGGGAGGACGGAGCACAGCTTATGTATCACCATTTAACACTGCCAGGCAGCTCTGCAGCAGCTGTAAGTTACCCTGTAAAAATAAAGAAAAATATGACCACAGTTCCCTACTTTCTTTTAGACTTGTGGCAATAATGTGTTTTTTAAATAGCAATGACACCAGTGAAGAACAGACAAATATTAAACTTACGCAGAAATATTTGTGTAAGTAACTTTGATAGAGTTTCTGAACAGAGGAATATTGTGTTATGGAAATAAACAGAGGCAATTTGAGATTCTAAAATAAGCCTTTAGTACGCTTCCCTTGTTTCTTTACAAGCTTCTTACTAAAGATCTAGTCTGGTCACAAAAACTACTCACTGCACTGTCTTAGCAATGAAGCTCAAAGTCCTAAAGTTTCCATTTTTTTACATCGTATTGCCATTACTCTGTCACTAGAACATTCTTCCGAAAGCAGAATTCATATATTATACTGAATTCATCAAGAATTATGACCTATTAGCAGCACTCCGTACCTCCTCACCATAGCAGCCATCTAAGATCATAGCTCTGACAGGCCTTGATTGAAAGACAAGACTGGTTTATACGCTTAGACAGATGATTTAGCCATCAGAATTCAGCCATTAGAGATACAGCACAGGTTATCAGAAGACCAACTAAACTTTACATCTAAGGCCAAGTTCTGCACTCTTTTCAAACACCTGTAGGTCACGTTTTAATCTCACTTAAAGCATTCTGATACTACCATAAAAAATACAGGTTGACTTTCAGATTTCTGGATAAATTTACAGAATTGACATTTAAGGAGATACTCCTGTGAATTAAGCAGATGTGATCACCAAGTAAGCCAGGATTTACTTTCCAGGGAAAAATGTTTGGTTGGTTGGTAGGTTGTTGACAGTGTTAAGAGTAATTCCTATCAGGTTCAGATAAAATGCAAGAACAGAACAGTCTGAATGCCCAGTTATAAACATGCTTCCTTGTAAAAATTCTTTGGATCCAAAAAGAAACCTGTGAGGACAACTTCAAACAAACAAAATCTAAACAGTACCAGTAGCTGTGATTTACATGTCCTTGTCAAACAGTCCACACAAGTACTAAAGAATTTGCAATTCTTATTTTTTAAGGTTAAAGCATTCCAAATGGTCTGTGGTAGACAGGCAGAAGAACACACATCCCAAAAGGTAATATATCGTCATTCTATCCCTTATTAAGGTTCTTATAATTCAGATTAAGCACTTAACTAAATTAAAGGCTTCAGAGTAGAAGATGCTCAGTTGTTGTCTACTGAATCCTTTTCAATCTTCTCCAGAACACAGTGATTTAAGTCATTACTTCAATAGCTTTTTGTCCTTTTATGCCTATACTGTCAGAGGACCACCACAAGCTATTTAAAAGGCTTGTAATTCCGTGAGATGAACTAGTTAAATGTACATGAAATGCATGGGGACTTGGTGGCCCATCTTTGTACTATACAAGACTCACATATCTAAGGTCTCTGTTACTGAACAGATGATTATTAGCTGCAATGGAGTAATGAACAAAATTAATTCCTTCAAGTCTCAATTCTTCAAACAGAATAATTCAGCATGAAGTATAATTGTGGACTGCATACACGTTACCTATAACAAAAGTGTGACAGTGACCTTTCAGCCATCCCTTTACTGCCCATCAGCAGCATGAAGTATACTTGGAATTCATGAGCCACTAGGTAGGACTAAAGAAAACTACTATTCTACTATTCTATTTCTACTGAAATTTTCCAAATTGGCAAATAATTCATTTCCATTAAATCAAATTTAAAGTTCCCAAGAACAACTTTATTTAAATAACAACAAATCAAGGACAGTAGAGGCTGTGAGTCATTACTTTCTGGCTGCAACATCTGACACACTTGACTTACATCAGCATAGCTCAAGAAAGTCCTATAAATTCACATTCAAAAGTTCCTGCCCAACTCAGACTCCTAAGCTCTAGATATTACAATTAGCAGAACCACAGTGACAGAAACATCCTTTTCAGGAAAGAATTGCTTGCAAAGCATTTAACCAAATCCCTTAGCACTGGGTTTTGCTTACTCCCTTTTTCTGTCAGTTCCAAACAGACATCTGTTGCTGGTAATGCAACAAATTCTTTTTCCACAAAAACCCATAAGAGGCAGCAGTACATAAAATTGTATTTGTAAAAAGAGAAGTTTAGATTTATTTTTTTTTAATTCTTTTTTTATTTGGAGGATGTGGCTATCTTACTAAGTTACACTTCACATGTCAAAAGACTCTAAAGGTACAACACCAAGGCTATAAATGCTTTAAATGTAGGATTATAACCTTACCAGTTTTACCAGCTATCAAACCTCCCTTCCTGAACATGAAGCCCAACACAGGAGCACCTCAAAATGCAAACGTTTAAAATACAGAACTGGTTTCAATGCAGGTTTTGCACTAAATGATGGAACACTTAATCAAGTCTTAATCAAACTACAGCTGCATAAAGTCATCAAGAAACACAGCTAAATATTACCTAGAGGGACAGTCAGACAGAACAGCCACAGAAAAGAAACATCAATGTGTTTAGTGTGTGTCAGAGACCACACAGAATCTAAAGCTGCCATTTGGCAGCTACTTTAAGTAAATGTATGGTACATACTACTGAGAAGGCAGCAGCTCTCTCTTATTCTCAGCCCCTCCCAACAAAAACTGTGTTTTGACACAAAGGCGGCTGTGAAAATAAGACTGAAAGTAAAGCTTAGAAAAACCCAGAGCAAATTTTAGCTCCATCTTACTACACAGCTGCACACAGAATAGTGCCAAGATAAGGGAACAGTCATGCATCATCTTCCTTCCTGGCAGTAATCTGCACTTGCATCAACTTAAAAAGATTTTTAGCTTTTTCAAAAGTCTTGAGCTGTAATCAGGAAAGGATAAGAGGATATTAGCAGATTAAAACACATATTTTATAAGGAAGTAGTATAAGCATAACTGGGCTGTCATTAGTATTTGCGCATACAGTGCCCTCAATTTAAAAGCTTGACTTCCTTATCACCCTCCAGTCTTCTAGAGGCACACAGCCAAGACACAGCTCAGGAAATCCAAGGAATGTCTCGGAACCTTCTCTAGATACTTTGGTCATTCTGACTTCAGTGGAACAACCCTTGTACTTCGGGATCTGTGTTTTTCTTTCTGCACAGAGCAAATAACAGTAAGTGACACACAGCAGCCTTCATTGTGGCTGAATTACTCCCAAAGACATCCTCTTAGGTGAGATCCAGCACCAACTGCTGCATCAGCTTCTACATCCAGGCTTTATGTGCCAGGCAACTTTGAGGCCAGAAGGCACATGGCTAGACTGATTCAGAGAAATACACATCTCAGAGAAATACACATCTGCATGACATCGAGCTTGCAGGTACTCATTGCAGAAAAAAAAAATAGTAAGACAAACTACAATAGAACACTTGTAGCAAAAGCCTGTAGCAGTGTTATCTGTTGCCCCCAGCCCCTGCTCCTGTTAAGTTTTTACTTAAAGAAAGAGCATTAGACCTAAGTAGCAAGTTATGCTGCAAAGCCTGAGAATGCTGTGCTCCACATGCTATTGACAAACCAAGCCATTTCCAAGTTGAGGGCTGCTGGAACTTCACCTGCCTCCAGTAGCTGCAAAAGCAGCAGGTGAAGAACCTTGGAGCAGGGGGATTTTGGTCAGACTTCATTAAATTATTGCCTACATGAAAAAGTAACTCTCTTTTTGCTTTTATCAGCCCTCACTTGGCTTTACTGCAAGAGGAATTAGGTGTTTACAAACAGCCCAGGACTACTTAGCTTCCCTGAAATGGGAGTGATATTCATTATTTACATTGTAACATGCACAAAAATGTCCATTGCTCTTTGCACATCACGAACAATGATATCTCAAAAAAAAAACCCCAAGTCTTTTCATATCTTCTTTCTCCTGTTTATGGAACTACTTGAGAAAGTCTCCACCAAAGCATTTAATCCTTCAATAGTCTGTACAGACTAATACCTATCCATAAGATTATCTCAAATTATGTTGATTATAGCATAGTTCATGAAAATTTCCCATTATATAAAATTGAAAATATTACCTACTGCACGTCTTAATTCTGTAATAATCCAGATCAGAACGTCTACAAAAAAAAAGCACCAGCAACCATACTGTCCATCTGTAGTAGCTTTGTCTTAATAAATATGAGACACAGGCTTTAAAAAAACAACTTTCAAACCCAGGGAGAAACAAAATATCCTTTCACTCAACAAGTCACAACACTTGTAAACATTTCAAGCATTGTCACTCTTAGTCAAAATGACCTTTTATAATGTAAAGCTTTAAGTATTTAAAACTGTCTAGTCATTTTTTACAGTGCTCCATGATAAAGCAGGGGAAATGATCAGCAAAAGAAAGTTCACCTTCAAAAACAGGACTGCAGTTCAAAGCTTCTATTAAAGTCTTGTTAGGAAATATACTGAGACAAGCTGTCTCAGACTGAAACACGACTTTTCCAGATAAACTGAGGACACCAGAAGCACAAATCAAGTACACTGAAAGCAACAGAAATTAAGCATTTCCCCTCTGCTTCTGCAGTTACTAGCTGTCAAAAGGTAAGACATTTTTTATGCATTCTACACCAAGACATGCAGGGACCTCAGCAAGGGTCAGTTACAAGACATTGTGAAGAATCCATGACTGAAGCAGGACAGAAACACTGTGGATTAGTTCCCTTACTTAAAGCATGACACCTCAAATCAATAGACACTGTTGTAAGTATGACTGTTATGACTACTTATTTTACTAAAACAAATAACCAGTACATTGATAACCAAACATGAGGATTTCAGTGAGACTCAGGGCTGGATATAGACAGCTGTTAGAGAAAAGTAAGTAGGAAAGCTGAACAGTGCAAAAGTATTATGAGAAGTTTAAGAATTTAGGGGAACTACATCTGAATTTCTGACATAAAACATAAAATCAAGCACCGCTCATCTGAAAAAGAAGCCAAGAATTCCACACTGATTACTAAGTAATTCAGCTGATTACTTCAGCTAAATATCACATCAAGCTGAACTGATACCTACAAAGATTTTAAAAAAAAAAAAAAAAAAGGCCCTGTAACAACCCTTTTTACAGTGCATTAGTTTTCCAAAGAATGGGCTTGGCAGAATGAAGAAGAATACCATTAATACTACCAAAAAGAATCTAAAGCAGCAACAAGTTAACTCAGCAACATTATGGACCTCTTAACTAGTCAACAGATGTATTCCAAGTAAATTCAAAGCTTGCTAGTCAGTGCACTTTAAGATTTGTGATAAGAAAGATGCTAAAAGAGAAGAAACATGCTAAAAGAAAAGTGCCTCCTGCTTTAGGACTGTTGAAATAAGGAGACTGTTATACTTTTCTATTAATCAGAGAGGCTAACCTGATTTAACTAAAAATATGAATTTAATGTGGATTAAAAAAAAATATATTGTGAATTTCAAAGACTGTACAATTGTGAATTTTAAAGATAGTACAGGTCTTCTAGGTTTTTTTCTTACAAAAATTTATTTTACTGAAGAGGCTATCTGCAATATTCCTTTTTCCTTAGCACTTTACATTTTAAAGCCAAAAAGGTTCTAAAAGCATACTCAGAGTAGCATTAACACTGATCTGACTTCGGGCCTGTGTGATCTCATGCTTAATAGTTAGCCTACCCTACATATCAGTCTCCAACATCTGGGCAACAGTAGAAACCAATTCCCATCTCACAGCCAAACGGTGAGATAACATTTCAAAAACAGGCAGGTACTCAAACTGTGCAGCTATGAATATCAAACAGACAACTATAAACCTAGACCCAGAATTGCCTGAGAGGACATGAGTTTTCTAAAGGCATCTGAAGCATTATAGTCCCTCAGAGATGTTTCACCTATACTTTTTTTTTCCCCTTCTCTCTATTATTCAAGAAAGTTCACCTTTCTGAAGGATGCCTACCTTCAGATTCAACTTCCTGGATGTGAAGAGCATATCACACAAAACCACTGTAGCCATTTCAGTTATTCAAGCATATTATATTTAAATCAGTTGAAATATAAGGAAAAAAAAAAAATCACAATTACCTTAGCATGCTTTAATTCCAGTTCTGCTAGTTCCACCAGATTTTTTCTGAATGCTGCAACTCTTCTTGTCTTAAAGTCTATCAGTTCTATAGAAAATAAATGTGGATTAATTAACCATACTACAGCTAGTGCCCTCAACTATTAACAGACTTTCCTTCAGGATGCAAGAGGTAAAGAGTAAGTGAAGGTAACAGGAAAAAAATTAACTTTAATCTCAGTACATTCCAGGCTAACAGATACCACTGCACTGTCAGATGAAAGGAAATCATCACTACAGTTCCTCATCTCTAGCTAACCTTTTGTGGACACAAAGCTCTGTTGAAAAAATACTGCAATGTGGATACTCTTAAGCATTTAATTCCCTTATGCCATGTGCAGTTTTCCTTCATATATAAAAGTCACCAGGGAAGATACAAAGCTAAAACTAATGTGAAGACCAGAGGAAGCAAGTATGCTATATGGATATACCTTTGTGGCTAATAGGATTGCCCTTCCTTCACTGCCTCACAGGAATCAGCCAGATTTACAGAGTCTCTTAAATGATGAATAGAGCATGGTGTTGAAACCTTGAACAAATCTGCCCCAAATAATGAGCCAGATGACTACTAGATCACAACAGTTTTAGTTTAAATAAAGATAGTAAGTTTCCAGGAAAAAGGCAACATGTAAATAAGGTCCCTTTTCTCTAGAGCTACTGTAACTCTGCAGCTTAAGTGAAATCTCATTTCTAGTATCATCTCTGTGACAGACTGCTGCATTCAAGACGAATGCATAAAACCAGAAGGGGAATTTCAATATTTTTTAAAAAGATTACATTTGCCTTTACTGCTATCAATTATAATTTTTTATTCCATCCTTTTTAAAAAGTGGTTAATTTGCACCTACACTTTGCTCTGCCTAATGTCGCTATAAGGAGCCAAATGAAAATACCATTTGAACTTTTTAAAACAAATAAATATTGATTAAAAGATAATAGATCTTCTTAGAAAACAAACCAAAAAAATCTATTTGCATTAATAGTATCTTAATATCTATTTATTTTCAAGTAGCAACACAGGATCAAAGACCACCCAAATACCTTGTTTTGCTGACTCAGATATTTTCTCAAATTTCTGACAGCATATTTGCTGAGTAGTTTCAGCTTGCAGCACATCTTTATTTTTTGCTCTTGCTTTATCCAATGCCTTATTAGCATTTTCATAATCCACTAGTGACCTAGATCTTCTATACAGGAGATCCTATGAAAAAAACAAGAAGCATAAAGACTATGTAGAGTTTGTAAGAACTTACCCAAGGATTTTAGTATTTACTAATTAAAAAAAAAAACAAAAACCAGATTAATTTTAGTCTCTTTTGCTGTGTTTCAGTTCTCGTAAATTTATTTGCATTCACTTCACTTCATCCTGCAAGACACAGGAATGTACATACTGGATGAGACGTGTAATTTAATATTGTTTGATCTGAATCTTGTCTGACACAGGCTAGCACCAGGTTGCTTAGATGATACTTCAGAAAGCCTCAGAAGGGGCAATTATAGGAAATTTCAGTTTCTTAGATGAGAAACAAACTATATTTAGATAACCCCAGGCACAAATACAAGCTGGTGAGGAAATGGATAGCACAGCTGTGAGGAAAAGGACTTGGGGTTGGTAGTAGATGAGAAGCTCAACATGAGCCACCAGTGTGAACTCACAGCCCAGAAGGTCAAACTGCCTCCTGGGCTGCATCAAAAGAAGCATGGCCAGCAGGGTGAGGGAGGTGATGCTGCCCCTCTGCTCTGCTCTCGTGAGAGCACACCCGGAGTTCTGTGTACAGCTCTGGTGCCCCCATCACAGGAAAGATACAGAACTGTTGGAGATGGTCCAGAAATGGGCTACAAAGATGATCAAAGGGCTGGAGCACCTCTGCTGTGAAGGCAGGCTGAGAGAGATGGGGTTGTCCAGCCTGGAGAAGAGAAGGCTCTGGGAAGACCTTATATCAGCCTTCCAGTACTTGAAGGGGCTACAGGAAAGCTGGGGAGGGGCTTTTTTATATGGACATGTAGTGATGGGACAAGGGATAATGGTTTTAACCTGAAAGAGGGTAGAGGTACATTCGATATCAGGAAGAAATTCTTCACCATGAGAGTAGTAAGATACTGAATAAGTTACCTAGGGTGGTTGTTGATGTCCCCTCCCTGGAGGTGTTTAAGGCCAGGATGGATGAGGCCTTGTGAAACCTGGTCTACTGGGATGTGTCCCTGCCTATGCAGGGAGGTTGGATCTTGATGATTTTTAAGGTCCCTTCCAGCCCAAGCCATTCTATGATTCTATGATCATGTTTTAGAAATACACACAGAGCCCAAGAAACATCATTTTTTGTGCAACAATGATTGCTGTGATCTTCTAACTGCTGATAATTTCCATAAAATGCTTCCTCCTTCCATCATGTTACTTAATCATCTTACAACAAGCAACACTGACTGACATTTTCTGTAGGTACAGAATACCAAATTTGACTCACATGATTTTATATCAGCCCCTGCAGCACATCTGGAGTATCCATTTTTAATATTAACAAGAAATGTAGAATTGCTGGCAGTTTACAACCAGCAAACACACTGCAAACACATGAACAATTCACCAACAGCTCTTCCACTTTTTACTTATACTGCACGATCTGGTCTTGATAAACGGATCACGCAGTTCCAAGTATTCAGTCTCACAGTCAGCAACTGCATTGTCTTTTGTTACTCCACAGTTACACCTGAGATTGATGTTTTATAGTTGAAGGAGAAACTGCATGCTAGAGGTGGCAGCCTTTTAGCCTGTGTACTTCTCATAATGATAACCTTATCTCACTTTCTTTTTTTTAAACACTATTTCACCAAACATAACATAAATTCACCTTAGCAGCTTGAGATTCCCTTAGATAGTATTTCAAAAGATCAGAAAGCTTAAGATCTTCATCAGCAGATACCCGGGCCTCTATTTTCTAGAAAAAACAGTAAGTAAAAGCATCAATTTAAAAACATACAGACTTTGAGCATTCACTTAAATGATGTACATGCAACATAAAATATACAATAGTACATGACAGATTGTCTTTTCCAAAAACTAGAATCATGCATTTGTGACAGAATACTAAAAAGATGCATCATGAGAAGCACTATTAGGATTTCATATTAAAATGTGAGCAATAACCAACTGTGCAAGCGGTAACTGACAAGTAACTTCACATTCTAAACAATGCCTTCTTCAAATTTCAATTAAATGTATAATATATAAGAAAAACAGCAGAGAAGCAAAAACGTAGAGTCGCACAAGAAGTTTCCTGTTGTTTTGGATACCAAAATATTTGCAGAATAGTTTTGTAATTGCATGTATTACATGGTTCCAAATACCTATAAACTCATTCGGTTGTATTTAAAATGGGTATTTCTGTGGATTTAGAAAGAGTATGCAAGTGTATGCACATATGTACACACATATTTTTCATTCAAAGGTTTTCCTGATACAAGGCCTGCATCTTCTGCTCTACCAAGCCAAACAAATAAGACAAAAGAGACAAGATATTTAAAGCCTGGTTAGGAGCATTGGCAACAGTATTTTTGAGTGAAGTATTTGCAAAAGCAGATCTTGGTTCCAGAAAATAAACAGCACAACCACCATTTTCTTAATTAAGGACTGCATTTCTTTTTTCCATAATCACTTCTGCCATGCCCAGTATCAAGTACAAAAGGCCTCTGAGCATTTTAGAGGAACAGCAACTTTACTAGTCTGTGGCATAGGAGATAGGAAAACTTCCTAGAAATCTTTAGTAGACTGAAGACTCCTAAGGATCAAACATTTTACAAAACAGATGACTAAAACGTTACACTTTTTCATTCATTGCTTAAAATGCTTCACATAGAAGCATCCATAAAACATCCACATATTAATGTCTAATTGACACCTAGGATGTACACAAAGAATATGTCTAAATTTTGCATAGTACATACCCTTGTTTTGTCAAATAACTCTGATACCTTCAGAAAAAACCTGCACAAAGGAAAGAGCTTATATTACAACACTAATTTGAACAGTCTAATTACTTTCTAGAACTCAAAACATAATTTGTGTCTGACTGTAAAGGCTGTAAAGGCACTGCTTTGTTGTAACTCATGGAACACAGAGAACATAACTGTTTCAAATTGTAGCACTTCAAACATCTGGGAAGTGTGCAACTTCAGAAAAGGTATGGGACAAACTAAACATAACAGACCGGTGGTTTTTTTACTGCAGAATAATTGCACAGCTCCTCAGGGATTCTTTATGTTTCTGCAAATTAAGTCCCAAACACTGCCACCCTGACTAATGGCCCTACACTGTTATCAAGCGTCCTTCACTCTAATCTGAATGTACTTTTCTTTACACAGTAAGCATGATGCACACCCCACTTGGAGCTGAGGGAGGCTGGGCAACAAAGTGCTGCACCGTCAGCACAGGAGACAGTACAAGGGTTCAGTAACAGCCAAATCATGCTATTTTGACAGAAGACAGCTGTGATTTCTGACAGACCCTAACAGGCTCCATCAAATTTCAATACTATAACCAAAGTAATTGGTATGCAAGCTATGACACCATTTGGAAGTGTATCACTGTATTGAGGTAAATTAATAAAAAGAAGTTAACTTTCATACCATCTCCTACCTGTGGTCACATAACTCTAATAAGTGTACATGGTCACAAAGCATCAACAACTTTAAGCTAGTAAGAAACTTTTACTTTCAAATGAAACAAACTTAATATTCAGGCAAGTCACTGAAAAATTAAAGGAGAAATATACTGACATAGAGATCCTCTTCTATTTCCAAAGTTATAAGGATCTCTCTAGACTCCTTTCTTGTGCTAAAGGCAGTAAGATTGCCAGAAAGGCAAAAACTACTTTTCACAAAGTTACAGGGAACACCCACACAAATCAGTATGCTCACACTGGGATCTGCTCTTCCTGCACATGTCAAAGCACTTGAAACACTTCAAAACAAACTACAAAAACGAACTACAGAAAGCAGCATTTTTTTTTCCAAATACTAAAGCAGCCTGTTACAGAAACAAAATACTACAGAAGAAAATCACTTCTTGTGATACAACTGTAACAAATTCTGTTTCTCATAACAAGAGAGCTACTGACCTCCGCAGGTTCCCATTCAGACTGCTACTTACCAAACTATCCCATAAATTATTAACAATATCTTACTTGCATATATCTGTGGAGTCCTGCGTTCCTAACGCATATAACGAAGAACCAATTCTGTTATAGTCATCTGCCACATCTAGAAAAATAAACAAGAATTTGTTTTACTATTTCGTTCCTCTTTGTGCTGAAAATTTTGAAGTTCCTATCATTTTTTCATGAGGGGGTGCTTTTCTAAAAGTAGGAGGCTTTAACACAAAAGTAGAAATAAAATTTGAGTCTTGTCCCTTATTATGAAGGGTAACTGCACACAATAAACATGGCACTCTCACCACATCATGAAGTCTGTAATTTATCTAGGGATATTTAATACAACTAGCACCTGATGGATAAATACATTGTGCAACTTTGTTAGGTTTTATATTGGTGGAAGATGTATGTGCTCAATGGCTGAATTTAAATTTGAACCTTAAGTCTAAAGGTATTTGAAAAAAGAAAAAAACAACAACAACAACACATAGTCTAAGAACAATGAATAGTAAAACTATGTGCTTGAAAACAGTTAACTGAACTCAAGCTGCCAACTACCAAAATGCAGTGCTACATACTCAGCATCTTCTCTAGTCCACGCCTGAAACCCTCACCTCAATTGGTCATTGGTTTAAGCAGCATTAGTGCTAAAGCATTTTTAACAATGAAATTAGAAGCACAGTTTATAAAGAAGGCTGCATCATTTAACTAGTGAGGTATTGCTAGACAGTAAAAAACAAATCTTTGCTCAGATGGGGTTTTTAAAGTGCTTCTGGTATACATGCAGTGTATAACAAATGTATGATGAAAATGCTAACAAATCCAAGCAATGAACAGGAAAATACTTCTATTTACTATTGTTGACATTTATATGCCTTTAATCAGATTTTTTTTTAAAAAAAAAAAACAACACAATCTTGTTTTAACAGATTGAGTGGGTCACCTTCCACCCAATTCATGGCTCCATACACCCCAAGGGAATCTGTGCCATTGATTACAGTGAAAGCTGGTATTAGGAAGCCATTAACCTTCCCTTCTATTCCTCTCATTTAAACATAAAAATAGATTTTCTGCTGGAACTAGGGAAGCAGTATCTTTGCAAGGCCTGTAGCCCTCTGTCAACTGTTAAACTACAGGTTACCCATTTCCAAAACAGACTTCTGAGGTCACTGCTCTATTTCTTTAGACAGAATTTCAAAAGATGCCATTTGTCCCAGTTCGTAGTTTGATAAAAGCTGCCAGTAAATATCCTAGATGCTCTGAGTCTGAAAACCAGCAAAGCTCTGTTTGATCAATCCTTTCCCATCAGATCCTCCAAAATCTCATTTTCAAGTTTTCCTGGTTCTACAACCAACATGAAAGGCACTATCACTACCTGAAGTCTGGCACCTAACTACCATGAATGAAGTTCAGTGTTAATTTTAAGACAGCAAACAGACTCCAGAAACCACCTCAGGTGGGAACTGAATGAAGACACAGGGTCCTTTAGTACTTCCTTAAGACTTTCTCATTTCCTAGCATAGACATTAAAGTTACAAGAAACTGTCTTCATATAACAGCAAGAGAAACATCTGCAGAGCTCAATGAATTCTTGATTTAATGTCTCATTCAACATCCACTTCAGAGTCCTTACCCATGGAGATTCATAAAAGGTTTGTGGCCTGGTTTTGTGTGAACTATATTACCATAGGCAGAATGTGTGAATCAGACAGACTTCAAGGTTGAAGTACACAGAATCCAACACTTCAATTTTTATTTATCTAGGCACAAAGACTTAAAAATCAAGGGCAATGAAAGTCAACTTCTTTTGGAAACACATAATGCTAAACCAAACACAGTAGTCCTAAACCAAAGATTTTCCATTTTCTCAAATAAACACACTGCACTTGAGAAGACACTTTAGAGCTTCCAGGAATCACTTTAGGTAGGAAAGAGATGGAAGAGAAATTAATAGCTAAGTGAAAATCTCTATCAGTAAGAAAAGGGGGACTGTAAACCAAACTACTGAATGTAAACCTTCCACTTTCCATCCTAAAAGGCTGAAAAATGGAAACCTGACTTTCTGGTCTAGAACTAATAGTCCAAATAGGAGTTTGCTGCTCAGCAGGGCAATGCAATGCCTAGTGTGCCAAGACATTGCACTCTGATGAATGCAAGATCATCTAATCAAGAGCAACTTCATCAGGAGTAAAGTCACATATACTTCTATATTATCCACCTTACACTTCAAAGAATCAGTCTTCAAAAATTATGATTACATAAAGTGTGTTTCCCTTCAAAGGGACAGTATGATGGTCTTAAGTTCTGCCAGGGAAGGTTTAGTTTAGATATTAGGAAAAAATTATTTACACAGAGGGTGATCAGACATTGGAATGGGCTGTCCAGGGAGGTGGTGGATTCTCCATCCCTGGAGGTTTTTAAAAAGAGACTGGATGTGGCACTCAGTGCCATGGTAACCACAGTGATAGTGGATTAAAGGTTGGACTTGATGATCTCAGAGGTCCTTTCCAACCTGGATGATTCTGTGAAGAATCAAGACAACTTCAGGTTGTTCTTACCATCTAGACTATCTCAGCAAAGGCTAAACTATGAAAGTCAGGTTAAACTTCTTTAGAGAAACAGAAGACTGTGCTTGGAGTCATATGCAAAAAGAAAGCTAAAAATTATTGCTCCTCATAAACCACTTCCACACACTTTAACTAGTACTATTTTCACCCTGGAAAAAGAACTCACTTTTATGTGATCTTGTCATTCTATCTGATTTGGCAGAGGCATCTTTGACTCGGTTGTGATATTCTACAAGGAATGTTCTTTCATGTTCAAAGAAGTCATCCACATCCTACAAAAAACAAGAACAACTTAAAAAAACAGAATTTCATTCCCTTTGTACAAAACTATTGCAGAGTAAATTTGCATATATTGCTGTTGCTGTGACACAAAACACATCTACTTTTATTGTATAAAACACCATTTAATTGAACAAATTTCTTCACTTATTGTAATCTAATGTTTCGTTAAAAATTTGTATCGAGCATGTTACAGGTTGAGACAGCTAAACCTGAAGTGGGGGAAATAATTTCACAACTATTTACCACTCTGGCAACAGAAAAATAGAATGTCAAGTACTTAATAAAATTACAACTACCTATTAAAAAAGGGAGGGGGCAACTGGACAAACCCAGTTGCAGAAATTGCTGCAGTCACAGCAGACAATATAAACTCCTACCTCAGGAATGCTGATCTTGATGACAGATTTCTTTCAAGTTGGTAAATGTAGTTAAATTTTAACATTTCCTGTATTACAATTTCAGATATGTGGTTTATATTTATTTTAAAATACCTCTGCATTAGCACAGAATAGCCTACAACATGGGTTTAAGCAATGTGCTTACAAAACTGCCTGACATTTGGACTTTTTATTTTTCTCTAAGCCATTATTAATCCATGGTTGTACTTCCCAACAGCTTTGAAACTCCAGACTTGAGCTCCTCTAAATTGTTTGCAAAAGGAAAATTACCACTAGAAAGAAAGAAGATCAAAATAATCTGCAGAATTTATGCCTGTTAATTTGGAAAAGTAAAAATTGAACTGAATTATTAAAGTTGTTGTGGGTTTTTTTGGCCTCAGATACATTCTTGCATCTACTGGGAAAAACAGTACCACCTCTACAGCTGCTCCTACCTTTGAAACACAAGGAGGATGTTAGAAGACTGGTAAGAGTTGCACTGTGTTACTAACTTCTGAGGTGCAGCAGCTGTCAAAGCTAGCACACCTTCCCACTATATAAAATAACAGGCCAGAACAGAAAGCAGATTATCAATTATCTATGGATTTTTAAAATGCTTAATAATATAAAACAGGAGAAAGACTACTGAAAGGCCTCTTTCACAAGAGCAATCAGAGGGTTCTCAGTTATCTTGCGTTCAGGGCCACAGATTCCTTCCCATGCTCTGCCTCTAATTCCCAAGTTAGACATTACTAAAAAAGAAAATCCCTTTTTTGTAACTACGCAAAATTCTGCTTCATTAAAAAAAAGGAGACACAGATGTTAATACATCTTAAATCCTGATATATTAAGCAATAATCACCTTTACTCCTGAAACAATAACACCATCTGCTGATTTAACCATATTTTTGAAGAAGTCTTCAAGTTTCTCCTTCTTATTTTTTCCACGAACACTCAACTGAAAAACAAATTCATTTATCAAGTTAGTTCATTTTCTGAAGGCAATAAAATTATTTTTAAAAAGAAAGAAAAAGAAAAAAAAGAACTACATACCACAACTTGCTACTCCTAAAACAGTTTTCCTGCTCTCTCCTTATAATCATCATTAATGGGGACAGGGCACCCTGCACCCAGACTGACAGACTACCTCATTTCCTAGACTGTTCTTCATCATCTAAAATACTATTCCAGAAAAGAAAAAAAAAAAAAAAAAAAAAAAAAAAAAAAAAAAAAAAAAAAAAAAAACCACACACAAAACCCAGCAACATTCTAGCACCTAGAGGTAACACCAATTGTACAACGTGCACCTTTCAATTATAAATAATACATTATTTATCATTCACAGTATAGCTGCTGAGTTAACCTAACATAAGCAGGCTTTGTTTTTTTAAGTGCAGACTGGCAGATCTCCAGCTTTCAGAAATTCCAGATGCATTTACCCCTCACTGCACTGAGGATAATGTTGATTTCAGCCCCCTCACACTCCTCCTGTCCATCTCAATTTGGCCAATTTAGGTAAACTAAGTTCCTGAACCAATAAGCATTTCTACATCAAACAACAAAAGGATCCTCTGTAATACATGTTGAGATTAAGCACGTACTCAATTGAGCCAATCTTTGTAATGATTTCTTCAACATTCAATGCAATTTAAGCAATGTTAAAAAGCTACTAAAAACTGCTAGTACTTTATGATCAATCACTAACTCCGTACTATCTCCGTTAACTCAAAATTAGATGCATGTATGAAACTTGTGGATAGTCACACTTGTCCAATATGTAGGGAAAAAAAATTTACATTTTTATCTACATTATCAACAGAAAGGCTTTCCTTATCAGAACATTTCATTAGAAATCCTCTCTAGTTTTGTTGGCAACAGAATTTAAATTATGGTTCCAAAACCTTAAAATTACCTGTGTTGTATCATCCTTCCCCACAAAAAAAAGTAAAAAAAAAAAAAAAAAAAAAAAAAAAAAAAAAAAAAAAAAATCACCAGCAAAAGCTAATATTTTTAATCCAAAACATATTGGATTTCCATTAATATTTTTGATTCTGATGGTTCCCCGGGTGGCCGCACAATGAACTCCTAGAGACAAAATTAATTTCTAACTTTTACAATACAAATATTTCTGGTATGAGGGAACTGATGCAATTTGCTCCAGGAGGTAAAGCTCTCTTAATCAATTTTCCATTCAACCATAAACGTACATCTTGATTTCTCTTGCCAGCAGTTCAGTTTTCAATACTCACATCCTGATTATATTCCAAGAATACATGGAAATTTAAATCCTTTCTCAAAATAGGATGTGCTGCCACACGACACAAAAACACCTCATGCATTGCAACTGTCTTCTTGAATATTGCCAAATATTCACTGAAAACAAGAAAAAAGACAGACATAAATATTTCACAAGAAGCAACTAAGATAAACCTAGCAAGCAACTCTTACGATATCCTCATTAAGGATACACAATTACAGACTGGTATAGGAAAGGTTATCACTCTTATATTTGATATCACAGAATCACAGAATGTTAGGAGTTGGAAGGGACCTCAAAAGATCATCGAGTTCAACCCCCTGCCAGAGCAGGGTCACCTGGTGCAGGTCACAGAGGAACATGTCCAGGCAGGTTTTGAATGTCTCCAGAGAAGGAGAGTCCACGACCCCACTGGGCAGCCTGTGCCAGTGCTCTGTCACCCTCACTGTGAAAAAACTTTTCCTTTCCTTACAGAACCTCCTGTGCTCCAGCTTGCACCCATTGCCCCTTGTCCTATCATTGGACATCATTGAGAAGAGCAATACACAAACAGTAAAATGTTTATACTAGAGGGAAATTCAGAGTGCTAACATACCACAAGAGAGACTTTTAACGAAGATTCAACATTCTAATTTTTAAGGCTAGCTAACACAGACCTGTTTGCTTAAAGTGTAACCTCATTTAATTGTCCTTTCCCCAACACCCCAAAAATCATGACACTGATTTAGGCTACAGTCACTGGGCACTATGTAGCTGATGTGCAAATTCCTTCCTCCCCACCTCCATCCCCTTGCCTATTTGCACCCTCCTTACTTATTTAAATGTTCATGTAGTTTTGCTAGCTCTTTAGATAGCAGGTTTTTATTCCATGTCAAAGCACCTAGCCTTTTTGGGCTGAAGCTTATGTGGATGTCTTGCTTCATAGTGGTTCTAAAAGTGAATTTAAGTGCTGCATTTGGTAGATACAACAACAACAAAATCACATTGCCCAATTAAGCCAACTCAACTTTAAAGCAATTACTCATTTGTGATTTAATTAAGAGAAGGCATTCTTATCAATACAAATTTACTAGAATTCATTTTGCTTTCCAAAGTCAATGGATAAGCTGTAACTTGTCTAGGAATGAGGAAGGGGCTCTTCCCCATTCTGAGGTCAAATGGTGAAGTGATAACCAACACTTTTGCTTCCACTATGTGCAAGGAGGTTAAGATTTACATACCAGCAAATCAGCAGGGCCAGTGTTGGGAGATGTTTGATCTCAGTGAGAGTAGTAGTCATTCAGTGAAGACAAAAAAGGAGGATGCAGAGGATGGAGGTGGCAGTAGAAGAAACCCAAAGTTTTCTGTGTTATCCAACCCCTAACCAGACCACAAGAGAATCATGATCAGGGCCGCTGGAAAACCAGATTAAAATCTATAGTGTTTTGCTGATTTCCAGTTTTCTGCACATGAAGTGTATATCTACTCTGCTATAAAGTATGTCGTATGTAACACTAACACAGAACTTCTTAAGACATTAGGTCACAGAAGCTGGAGTTCAGAGAGAAAGCAGCAGTTCTAAGATTTCTATGTACTTTTCTTGCCAATTCACAGCTCTTGATAGAAGTAGGCTAGAAGCAGTGTAAATATACACTTGAAAACTGAAACCAATGACAGGAAAAAGATCAAAGAAGTGAATGCATGATAAGGAAAGTGGATGAAGCAAGGAGAAACTTCACTCAATGTGGAACAAAAAGCTGTAGAGCAGGTATTTCAATACACATTAAATTCACAGTATGGGAAAATACTACTTTCAGGAAGTACATTCTCCTTGTGCAAGAAAAAATGAGATTGCTAAAAGATACTTTTTTGATGCTTTTTTTTTTTTTTTTTTTAGTTCAGCCACTACATGTATAAACCTTCAAGTTTTATTACGGTTATAAAATGTGGAACACCAGAACTAAAAAAGGTAGATGTTACCTCCTCCCTTTGCAAGTATTCTGTGAAGAAAAGGATCTAACTTTTTTTTTTCCTTATAAAAGAATGCTCACAAACAAGCTGGCTTTTCCTGTTTCAGAAGATTTTCCATGAAATCATTTCTACAATTTTCCTAATGGCTCTGATCATGATCATGAAGATAACCCTGGTTATGTAGCAACTAGATTCTCAAGTCTTTATTTCACAAAGAACCATTACAGTGAAATTAGAAACATAGGAAAGCAAAAAGCACTAAAAGTTGTGGGATTAGTTAAAAAAAAACAGTAGTAGTAATCAAGTTTACATACGCCTCCAGTTCTTGTTTCATCTTGGTGAATTCCTCTTTAGTCATTGATCCTTCCCCTTCTCCAAGTTTCTGCAGCTTCTCCCTTGAGGCATCAAAGTCAGGCCTGGGTGGTGCTGGTGGAATCTGGAATTCAATCATATTTTTTTTAATTGCTCATAGTCAAACAACATCCACTCCATACAGGAACTGCAGATTGCCTGCAGCTTTTTCATATATGGCTCTCTCTTTCATCATTCATTACAGCATTTATAGATAAATTCCCTCTTCCATGAGTTAAACATGCTGCATTACTACTAATTTTGGCCAAGTATTTTTAAGATTCCTGAAGTATTAACTAATGGCTTCAGTAGTTTAATTACAGCCAAAACCAAGTAATACATAGCTTTCCCAATTAAAATTTGAAATCATTATTTTATATTTAATTTTGGCTTAGCTTATTTGGTAAGGACCATCACTTGTTTAAGGAAGAAAAAAAAAAATCCACATCATTTCCACACCATCCATTACAACTCCCCAAAACTGTAAATGACAAAAAAAAGCATTCCATATTGTTTGCAGGCATTAGTTCTTTTTTGCAGCACTGTTGACATTAAAGATACATCTGTTGAAATAACAAAGCACACACTAAACAAGTCATAACTAAAAATTATTCTTGAATGTAATGTCATTATGTAATATAATTTTAGAATCTGAAACCATGGATAATTTAATGAAAAACTATAGTGATATAGTGAAGAATCCTAAAGATTCTACCTGAAAACAGGCCAAAAAGCACTGGAATAGCATGTCAATACATGAGTAAAAAAACCCATCATTATCTTTTTCTAAGCAGTTTTTTAACTTCTTTTTATCCATCCTTTTCTTAAGCACAGCAGCAACACAGTTTCTTAAGAATGAGATAATCCTACTTTCCCATTTCCTTCAGATTGTGTTACACTTTTTTCAATAAACAGTTTAACAGTTTTCTACATAATTAAGAAAACATTCAGTGCACAAACCCATGCTTTTACCTTTGTATGGACAGTGAATTTCACTTTGTCCCTCTCACTGAGTGCATCTNAAAAAAAAAAAAAAAAAAAAAAAAAAAAAACCAAAAAACCAAACTCAGAATAAAACAAAAAAACCCAAAACCCAAGATTTCAAACTCTTCAAAATCAGCATGAGAAATGTCTAACATGTAAGGAATACAGAAAAAAAAAAAAAAAAAAAAAAAAAAAAAAAAAAAAAAAAAAAAAAAAAAAAAAAAAAAAGCATCAAAAAAGTATCTTTTAGCAATCTCATTTTTTCTTGTGAAATAGAAGGTTGGCATCTATGTTTACAGAACTCAACCACATACAAAAATCTCTAGTTCAGCCACTACATGTATAAACCTTCAAGTTTTATTATGGTTATAAAATGTGGAACACCAGAACTAAAAAAGGTAGATGTTACCTCCTCCTTTTGCAAGTATTCTGTGAAGAAAAGGATCTAACTTTTTTTTTTTCCTTATAAAAGAATGGTCACAAACAAGCTGGCTTTTCCTGTTTCAGAAGATTTTCCATGAAATCATTTCTACAATTTTCCTAATGGCTCTGATCATGATCATGAAGATAACCCTGGTTATGTAGCAACTAGATTCTCAAGTCTTTATTTCACAAAGAACCATTACAGTGAAATTAGAAACATAGGAAAGCAAAAAGCACTAAAAGTTGTGGGATTAGTTAAAAAAAAACAGTAGTAGTAATCAAGTTTACATACGCCTCCAGTTCTTGTTTCATCTTGGTGAATTCCTCTTTAGTCATTGATCCTTCCCCTTCTCCAAGTTTCTGCAGCTTCTCCCTTGAGGCATCAAAGTCAGGCCTGGGTGGTGCTGGTGGAATCTGGAATTCAATCATATTTTTTTTAATTGCTCATAGTCAAACAACATCCCTCCATACAGGAACTGCAGATTGCCTGCAGCTTTTTCATATATGGCTCTCTCTTTCATCATTCATTACAGCATTTATAGATAAATTCCCTCTTTCATGAGTTAAACATGCTGCATTACTACTAATTTTGGCCAAGTATTTTTAAGATTCCTGAAGTATTAACTAATGGCTTCAGTAGTTTAATTACAGCCAAAACCAAGTAATACATAGCTTTCCCAATTAAAATTTGAAATCATTATTTTATATTTAATTTTGGCTTAGCTTATTTGGTAAGGACCATCACTTGTTTAAGGAAGAAAAAAAAAAATCCACATCATTTTCACACCATCCATTACAACTCCCCAAAACTGTAAATGACAAAAAAAAGCATTCCATATTGTTTGCAGGCATTAGTTCTTTTTTGCAGCACTGTTGACATTAAAGATACATCTGTTGAAATAACAAAGCACACACTAAACAAGTCTCTGGGTAATCTTGTAATATAATATATTAACAGTGAAAGAGAAAACATCACAAACTAATCTTGAATTCCTATAAAAGGACATGGAACAAAGCTGAACTAAGCTTAAATCTTAGTTCACTGACATTTGCCCATTATATTAACACTTTGGAAAAAAGAATAATTCAATACTACGCAGTCAACTGTTTGAAACTAGTTATTAACACACTGGAAGCCTAGTCACTTTAAATAGGTTTTCTGACCAAAAAAAAGACTAACTCAAGAATCACACATCACAAATTATATTAATCATAATGTACTCGCTAATCAATTAGAAATATATATTTATCTTCTTAATCAGTAGGCACCACTTCCAAACAAAATGAATAGATAAATTTCACACCAAGGTGACAAATGTTTCTAATTGTGATTCAAGTATGAACAGCAGCACCCATTCTAATAGGCAGTATCATAAGGTGACTACTTTGGGACTTCTGCTCCCCAGAGGCCTGAAATAAACTTCAAAACATAAATCGTGTGTTAAGGTTCTCTGTGCTCCCAGATGGTATTTGAATTGGGGTTTTCCCCCCCTCCCACTGATTTATGGCAAAACAATTCTGATTTTCATAACTAGAACTGGAAGTATCTAATTGCTAGAGCTCAGTTACTTCACTCTGCCATTCCAGCTAAAACAAAGGCAACATGAAACTTGTAACTAAGTTAAACATCAACTTGCAAAAACAATACCACCAAGTTACATAGTTCACCTGCCTCCCACACTTTTAACACAGTGGACTAGAAATGCACTTGGATCCGGATTAAACTACTCACTTGTTAGGAGCAAAATGCAAGAATCAATGACAACCCCAGTAACTTTTCTGCAAGCTTGCTGCAAACATTACTTCTGTGTAATGGCATGAAGTGAAGTACTTGAACACATGATCGTAGAAAGAATGAGTATCCACAACTGAATTTAAAAGCAGTCACAAGTACTTTTGATACAGCCTACAGAAAAAAGTGTACATAAATAAAAAAACCCAATACTGTAATACTTACAATATAGCCAGCATAGTCCTCATTCTCAACAAAAGAATCATGAAGCCAAATAAACTCTTCATGTTGCCGGACAACAGAAAATTCATTCTGTTTGAAATTTGGTAAGGAACTCTAGAAGCAGGAAAAGATAAAGAATTATGAAAAAAACCCAACAAAATGCCCAGACGCCCAACAAAAAAACAAAGTCAACCAGACAACAATGTTTTTCATTACTACACAAAACCCAACAAAAATATTCAAGTCAAAATAATCTAATCATTCAAGTGAGGATTTGACCAAAAAAAGGTTTGTACAGCAATAGTTACCCCAGTCCTAAATAGTGCAGCAATCAATTGGAACAAGTTGCCCAAACAGGCTGTAGAGCCTCCACCCTTGGAAGTATTAAATCCCCCAAATGGACAAGACCTGAGCAGTGTGCTCTGGTTCACCCTGACAGTGGGAGTGAGGGAGGAGATGAAATTAAATAATGTCCAGAAATTTTATTCAACCTCAACTATTCTGTGATCCTGCAATCAATAAACATGCAAAACCAAAAACAAACAAAAAAGCCATAAACAAGTCATAACTAAAAATTATTCTTGAATGTAATGTCATTATGTAATATAATTTTAGAATCTGAAACCATGGATAATTTAATGAAAAACTATAGTGATATAGTGAAGAATCCTAAAGATTCTACCTGAAAACAGGCCAAAAAGCACTGGAATAGCATGTCAATACATGAGTAAAAAACACCCATCATTATCTTTTTCTAAGCAGTTTTTTAACTTCTTAACTTTTTATCCATCCTTTTCTTAAGCACAGCAGCAACACAGTCTCTTAAGAATGAGATAATCCTACTTTCCCATTTCCTTCAGATTGTGTTACACTTTTTTCAATAAACAGTTTAACAGTTTTCTACATAATTAAGAAAACATTCAGTGCACAAACCCAGGCTTTTACCTTTGTATGGACAGTGAATTTCACTTTGTCCCTCTCACTGAGTGCATCTGAGATATCCACCTGAAGAGCAGCATCAGTCTGGAGATCTACATTTATTGCTCGAAGCTACACAAAGAGAAAATCTATTTAGCTTATATTAAAAAAATATATAAATTTAATTACATCGCCCTTATTATTCCCTTGAGAAGAGCCCTTATCCCACAATGCTAAACATCCTTAAAAGGCTGAAGATATATTTCAAAAACACCCCAACACTAAAAGATAACTTCCAGTGGCAAAAAGAAATTCCAGTAGTATTCCTCACGGCAGACGTGACCACACAAAAAGTTTCCTTTACCATACTCTTTGTAGTGCATTATTTTCATTTCTGTGTATTGTTGTTGACTTGCTACTGGTTGAGATAGTCAAGACAAAGTACATTTACAGACAGCAGCAAGTTCAGTAGGTTTTTCTCTTTTCATTCACCCCACTGCCCCTAATCAACAACCTGCTGTAAGTGAACATACTTGTAAAGGTAACCACAAGGGTACTAACAGTTGGAAAAGTACTTTTAAGGAGAAAAACATTCTTGTATTTCAACATATTTCAAATGAGCAAGAGCTATTAAAGACCTTTTTTACACTATTTCTTCTGTTTAACATTTCCCATGATATACTGAAAAAGCTTAAATAAAATAATATACTGAACTTTGCTGAACTAAATCTTCTTGGAAGTATTTTTCTGGAAAAAACTAACAAAAACAAAACAAAACAAAACAACAAAAAAAAAAAAAAAAAAAAAAAAAAAAAAAAAAAAAAAAAAAAAAAAAAAAAAAAAAAAACAAAAAAAAAAACCCAAAACCCAAGATTTCAAACTCTTCAAAATCAGCATGAGAAATGTCTAACATGTAAGGAATACAGATATTTTTTCCACATTTGGAACCTGAACTGTCTCACAAAATAATTCCTAAGTCATATCAAAAAGAAAATTTGACTGATCAAATATAGAAAAATTGGAAGATTATCTGAGCACTGCTATGTTTGGCTGCAATGGGACTAAAGGCTTCAACAGTACTTAGTGAAACTAACCTGACCCAGACCACAGCTCCCTCACCCTCACGCCCTTGTTCTAAAGCAATCTGTCCCTTGAATATTTCATCATCACAATCAACAGACATTCAGAGTATTTTACAAGTACTAAGGCTAACTCTGAAATCTTCTACTATCACACTGAGAAAAATATTTCAACACCATGCTCACGAGGCTTACTTTTTACTAAGACACTGTGTTTGACACTGCATTTTTTCTAGAAATATCCTATTTTACAGTTTTAAAATGCTTTGCCATACAGTGAGAGACTTTTTCCCACAGAATTTTTCAGGACTGCATTCTAATGTCTGTACTCAAGTGCAAAAAAAGTATCAGCAAGACACAGTATAAAGGTTACACATGAGCAGATTTTGACTGTAACACTGCAGAGCACTGGAAGAGCACTAGGAGAGAAGCATCAATTGCCACATCTTGTTTTCCACCAGCTACCTCAGTCCCTTCTCTTAAATCACAGTGGCCAGCTCCCACTCCAGTTTTCTCATTCACCCCAATGCATGGACAACTCTGCTGCTGTCCACCAACCATACTAATTCACTAATTCAAAGAAAAAGTAAACCAAAGTCATTCGGGCTAGCATATTCTGCTGGGCTAGCAAAATATAACAGTTCAATAGCTATTACACAAAATGTGATAGCTTTTCCTTACAGTAGTCATTAAAATCATTGCAGAGTAACGTATTCACAGTGGTGACTCAGGCATAGTGTTTTGTTTTCCCAAGGTTTAGGGGGTTGCTGCCTCACACAAAGGCATATTGTCATGCAATGATCCATTATAGATCCCTTCCCAGTTCCCAGAGGCAGAATCTCCTAGCTCCTACTGAGCTTCCAATGAACTTAACATCTAATTCAGGAAAGAAAAATATATTCTGACATACCAAAGTCTGCCTTATGTCATGACACCACATTTTTCAGCTTGTAAAAATGTTCTTAGTGGTTACACTGTCTGGAGTACTGTTTTTCTCCAGTTCCCTAGAATATACTAGTAAACAGAGTAATCTCAGCAAATAATCTGGATTATCCAGGTGGTATTTTTGTCGTCTTTCATGGGTCACAAAAGTTCCTACTAAAACCCTTTCTCCCTGGTACAATGCAAAATTTGAAGATTGAGCATAACAACTGTTCTAGTTTGTCACCAGTGTGTATGCAGTCCTTACTGCACTACGGTAGGGACTGCATAGTGCAGACAGTGTGTACTGTCCCCACCCTGGTTGTATGCAGTATTTGCAATTTCAGGAAAAAAATGCTTTTCTGTAGTGAGAAAATTAAGAACTACCTAAACATGACAACTTTGCTCATGAGATACAACTGGAAAAGGACTATTTGTTTGATTTACACTGAGTTAAGTTTGTAACAGTTTTGCAGAGTTTAATCGTATGTTAAATTATACTCTGTAGCCTGACTGCCAACAGGGAACATTTTCATCTGCAATGGTAATGAAGCATTTATGAAAGGTGTCAAAGACAATCAGAGAGTTGAAGGATTTTAAACATATTCATGTGACAGTATGGTTCACGTCACATTACTGGGACTAAAGTCACAAACAATATCATCACATAACTTAAGCAATCTCTTCATCACTATTTCCAAGAGAAAAGCACCACCATTGGATGGTTTTCTAGTCATGAAGGGAGTTGAAAATTAAAATGCTACAAAATCTGATTTGAATGAAATCTGAAAATAAAGCACCTTAAATTCGGGAAAAATGCAAGTAAGATACAGTCCCTTTGTATCTTGCCCTCCTACCCCCCGGTCTAATCCATACAACACAGCACAATTATTTTATGCTTAGATACATGCTCCACACCCACACTGAACAATTTGCAAAACAAAAGCTAACTTAATGTAGCTGCTTTATGGTTTCCTATGCAACACCAAGAAAGTCCCTGCTTATTCAATAGTATAGAAAATACTAGAACCCAAAACCAGTGCTAGGCGATGTTACAATACTAAAAGAGAACACAACTCAAAGAGAGGATTTATCACCTAGCTCTTACTTGATTATCAATTATACTTCAAACGATACTGGAAGGAAGCTGGTAGAGGCAAGGGAAACCACCAAACCCTAAATTCCAAGGTAACACCATCTGTTAACAACAGTAACTTCTATACTCTAAGCTCTTTCAAAAATGTTAAGAGAAAAAGCAACTCTTTATTCAGCAGGTTCTTTACCGACAGATAAAGACAGAGAGCAAGGGAAACAAATGATACTTCAACAACAAAAGATTAAAAAACATCATCACAGCATTAGGTTTCAAGCAGACCTGTTCTAGAGGGTAGCTCATTTCCCCTAAATGAGTAGGCAAATGCATTAGCCAAGTCAGCTAAAGTTTATATAGACATAAAATACACAAGACAGTAGAGAAATAGTATACTACCTTTCAGACAAGTATTGTTCAGACAGAAAAAAAACACAACAGGAACCTAGTTACTCCAAGCAAACTCGTATCTTCCGAAGAGATTTAGAATAAGTTCATTTTATGCAGACCATTTCAAGTTCCTTTTACAGACCACCCACTTCTACTTCCTCAAAGATGACTCTCACTGCTCTGTTTTACAATTCTCCAGAAAAAGCTTTATACAACACAATTATTTGAGAATTACTGTTCTATGTGGCAACGGCATAATTTCCAGCTCTCTTTTCATTCCCTCACACCCATGATAAACTTCACACGACTGCAGCTGAACAATATGATTCTGAAGAGTTGAAAGTACAGTTGTCACGGCAATACCTGAATTTTAGAGAGGGAAGAGCACTGATTTTCAAACTTAAGAGCTCAATTACTCTAGCCAAAAGTTGTCATCCATTCTTCCAAATAAAGGCTTCACCTACTCTTTTTTTTCAATCACAGAGGAAGATGACAAATCAGAATGAGGGGAACACTTTAGGAAAAGCTGTTTATTTGTCAAAACTTACCATTTTGAAGGTTAAAGCAGAAATCGACTCATGAACAAACTGACAGTATGGCTTTTGACTAGATTTTCCATATCACAATCAAAATCATGCAGGTAACAACCTGTGTCTTAACCCGCAGGATTTGCACAGCAGTGAAAAAAATTTCAACCCCAGAGTGATTGAAAATAAGATGCCTAAAAAAAAAAAGTGGGGAAAGCAGAAAGGACACAGTTCTGGTTTAATTCCCCAGTGCTGGATGAAGATGGGGGAGGGAAAAAAAAAGGATTGCACTTGGCCAACCAAGATGATGTAAGCTGTCCAACAGCACAAACAAGACTGCTAAGAGATTTCTTAAGGTTTTCAAATTACCTTGTGAACTCAACTAATGATCAAACAAGTTTCACACAGGATCAGATCTGCATCGTTATGTTTTACCTGCATCTTAGATAAAGACAACTGAACTGTGCTCTTCAATGTCTGTTCCTAAATACCAGAGACAACCTATGTAAAACACAACTCCATAATTAACAAGTTCTTCAGTGCTTGTTCTGAAGACACTCAAAAGGACCACAATTTCCACCTTCTTTCTTTTTTTTCCCAGTATTCTTACTCAAGCTGCTGTGTAATTAAAGGCAAACCTCGACAGTGGCCAGGATTGGCCTAATAGAGTATTATAATTCGTTTTTCTACTTTCTGATCATAAACTGGAATACAAAATGCACTGAATTCCTACCACCTGCATTCAGTCAAAAACCACTTGGTACTTAATGTTATATTTCACATGTGAGAATGGTATGGGTTGTTAAAGGATATAGATCAACACAGTGGTTTTCAAATTTTGCATATTTTGTAATATACTGGGGATGTAGCCACTTTAAGAACCAGCAACTGCCAAAGCAAATCTCAGAAACCCAGGAGCTGCTCTCCTACCACACTTATCGAGTCAGTGTTTCTCAAGATACTAACCAATAGGAGCAATCAGTCTGAGTAAGTTATACTAGATTAGCTGATTTGTTGCTTAAGTGAGGCAGGCAAGTTAAAGAAAAAGATGGATGCAGCCGCCAGAAGAGAAATGAAAGCCAGAAACAGCAGGGAAGAGGAGGAGGTTTTCTCAGTAAGAAATATAATCGTGGCATCCTGTCCCAATAACAGAACTTCTTTTCAATAACGAGTTTATTATGCAGCGTGCGCCTGCAACGTGTAAATGTTTCATTGTTATCTACGGGAGAACCTCTATGGCCTAAAGAGAGAAGGGAGGGCAGGACCGTTCCACCTAGGCCCTGGCTCAGGACTGAAGATGGAACCTGGTGCTCTCCACAAGGCGGGTCAGCCTGGCCAGGACATCAGCACAATCCGAGGTGTGGGGTCAGCGGGGGCAGGGAAAGACACGGTGGAGACAACACGAACCTCCAGCAACACACACAACCCCCTCCCCTAAGCTATGATGAGGACGAAAGAACTGCCCGGCCAAAACTTGGGTGACGGAACAATGAAAAATTCAAGGCAAAACACAGGCGCACAGCCCCCAGTTTCAGAAGGAGACCGCGCTGTTTTCACATCAACAGCCCCCGGACCCTCGCCTCCCGCCGCCCCTCGGCATCCCCCGTCTCTCCCAGAGCCCACCCGGCGGGCTCGGGCCAGGCAGAGCTGGAGGGCCCCCCGGAGTTCGGAGCGCACTCCCGTGCCCGCCGCTCCCTCTCCAGCG
>JAAWXA010000009.1:14243912-14255490 GCA_038090715.1 Florisuga fusca
GGCTCCGGGGGGAGCCGGATCGAGCCGAGCGGCGCCGCCTCCGGCGAGGAAGTTTGCGGCCGTGACCGCGTGTGTCGCAGCCGTCTCGGTTTTCCCCTTCGCGCCCCGGGCGTGCGCCGGCCTGTCCTGAAGCGGCAGCAGCGCTGTGAAGGCTCGGGGGTGGGCCTGGCCAGCACCGAGCCCCCGGTGTTCCAAGGGCAGCCGAGCCCTGCGGTGAATGTCGGCGTGCGCGCATTGCAGGAGGGGGAAGTGAGCCGGGCTGACGCGTGTGGCAGTGGAAAGGCTCGGCACGCTGCGAGCAAATGTGCGAAAGCCCCCAGAGCAGAACTTGCCCGCTGCCATCCCTGGCCCGGGCTGTCCTCTCCTGATTGCCGTGAGGGGTGGGCTTCGTGCCACCATCCCCTCCCCCCGCGCGATTTCACAGGCGTGTGTGTGTGTGAATGTGGAGTTACACACCGCTGGAGATTCAGTGGTTCGTGGTAACACCTTGGCTACATGGTCAGTGACCTGACTAGGGTGGCTGTCATTCACCCAACTGAGAAATGGAGTCGTTAGGTGTCCCTTTGTGCAATAAAAGAAAAATATCAGCGTTCACAGACTAAATTGAATGTAAGTATGGAGAATAGGGAGTCCATGCTGCATTTTTCAGTGAATCAGAGAAGTGCTGAGAGACAGCCTGGGGGTGGGGTTCTATGATAGCCTGACTCGATGTGTGACATCGCTGAGAGATGGTGGCAGGTGTGGACGTCAGCACTGCCATGGGCCCATAGTCAGACATGAGAGCATCGATCCCGCTGCAAATTAATCCTGTAACAAATTACTGGATTTTGTCCAAATCAGTTCCATAACCCAGCCAAGCCCATCCTTACACAAACACTGAGAGGACAGGACCGCTGCTTGCCATGTTGACATCATGGCTTTTTACAGGACTAAAGCTGATCAGAAAACTACACCTTGAGAAGCGCTTGCAGCTTCAAGATAAGTGAAAGCTTTCCGAGCTCTGTGCTGCTTGGAAGTGTGCTTTGGAATTCAGAAATGGAAATTGTCTTTTGGAAACTGTTCTTAGCACAGTTGCGGAAAGAGGCCTCTGAATATGTAAATAATTTTAAAATCTGGTTTTTAAACAATTTTCATTCACATTTTATGTCCAGTTTCCATCTTGATACACAAGCAACATCATCCAAAGTCCTGGTTTACTTACTCAGGTCAAGAGAGGTGTTTTGACTTCTCACTTGGTTACTTAAAAAATATTTTAAAATATTTCCATTTTACAAGATACTGAGGAAAGAGTGCACGACCCTTGTTTAAACGCCACCTTTGCCATGCTGAAGGAGTAAAGACAAAGTTACCCAGGAAACTGATTTCTGGGCGTTCACCTGCATGCATAAGCATCCTGTTTTGTGCACAGTCTAGCCTCAATACCGTACTATCACTTCACTTAGCAAACATCTGTTTTTCTGGAAAAAACACAATCAGTGACAGAATGAGCAGGGGACAGATAAGTAGTCCAGCTGACTGGTATGAATCCAGCAGGATGACCATCTCTGGTCAGATGAGATGGTCATTAAAAAATGAGCTTACATGGCTTTCCAGTGGGGGTCTTGGAGCAGTTCAATCATTCTTTGTGTGGCACAGAGGTTCATGAGGGACACATTCCTGAACAACATCAGTACTGTGGCTCTAAAGGTGTTCTGTATCAAATGATGCCAAAGCTGCAATGCTGCCCACCATAATAATCTTTTGTCCTGTCCTGCCCTGCCCAGCTTCTCTCATCTCCATGTCTTGCCCTACTTTTGTCCCTGTGCTCCTCCCCACTGGCAAAGCAATGCTTGCTGCATGATGTTTCTGCTTCAGGAGCTGAGAGGCAGATTGTGTATGCTGTAGGGACATTCTGGATGGTAGGTGGGTGAAGAATACCTTTTCTCAGTGCTCTTTTGTCAGGACTCAGTTTAAGAAGCCTGCTCAGAGACTTGTTCCTTATTCCTCACATTCCGTTTCCTTTTGACAGCTAAGTCCACCCCACTTAGGGAGCTTCCACCTTGGCTGTTTACACACTCTGGCCTATGTCTACACGACAACAGTAAACCAGACCAATGTACTAAATATAACCCAACGAGAGTGAAATTATAGGTTGCAACAGAGGCAATCTGACAGCCCTGTGGTACCATCACATTCCTCCCCTCTCTCTCTGCACACCTGACTCTCTGCTTTACACCAGCTCAGGTCTCCAGAAGGCCCAGTCAGCCTCCTCAACAGCAGAGGAATTACACAGGAAGAAGGAAGGGATCCCTGTTTCAACAGCTGAGTTGCACTGATTCTGATAACTGTATGGATGGCCCAGAGGAGGATGCAGGAAAAAAGGGGAGCCTTTGGGCTCTCAAATAACACCCTGAGCCTTTTCCAGTGATATCTCGCTTTTGCTCCAGGACATGCACTGACTCCCTCAGCCACTGATTTTTTTGTCTCATTTTTCCTCCCTTCCCCCCTCATTTTTTCTTTTTGGATGCTGCGTTTTATTTTGTCTCATTTTTAACTGCTAACCTTTTGAGGCAAGGAGCATCACTGACCTGAGTTTGCAGCTCCCTAAGTAGAAAGAGGGGAAAAACTCACAGATCTTCAGATTTTTTAAATAACTCCCCTGCAAAGACTCTCTACGTCAGAAGATGGTGCTATATACACATTTTTAGGAATGCCTTTTGGCCGAGGTTGACGCAACCAATAACGTTTCCTTTGTGTTTGACTGTGATATCTCTGGAAACCTAGAAGCTACCGCGTTTAAGAAATATTTGGCTTTTCTTGGGGAATCACTGCAGAGATCTAAAGGCCTTCCCCTCCTTGGCATCATGTCAAATAGTACTACCTGTGCTGTGTGACTACAGCGTGATGCAAGGTGCTGTAGTTCTGGTATTTCATTGGCAGATGTATATTTTTAAATTTTTTTTAAAGCGTGAGGAACTGTTCTTCACGCGTTTTTCTCTTTTGAGAAGTCGTTCGACTTCCCTCTCTAAAGCCAAGTACTCTCAGTTTCCCTCAACCAGCCTCGTGTGCTGTTCATGTGAAACTCAACTACAACATCTTGCAGACAAACTGTGGTCGTAAGGACCAGCTTTCCTCTGTTTGAGTGCCAGATCGATTCCTCCTGTCGTTTCACCTTTGAGATTAAAATATTTTATTCCCTTACACAATTCATTTAAATTTTCTCTACTGCTGCTAACTGAAACTGTGTTAAAGAGCCATATGATTAAAGCTACATTACAAGACTTTTTTGTAGCAGACCAGAAAATTACATTTAAAATGATTAATCAATATCTACCTTTTATTGCTGTGGAAAGTTTGAGTTTTTAAGTGTAATATTTTCAGCAGATGAGGTTTGAAGGAGAAAAAGGCTTCAAAATCTTATTACAAAACCAGTCAAAAAACTCAGTTATCAATAGTGGCTTTTTACCTGTTATGGAGACAGATGACTTCACAGCAAATAATTACTACCTAACTGACCATACTCCTTTAGGAACACAAAGAGGGTGTGAGCTGTAGGATTAAAAGAATGGAAAGGGGAAATTCTGTAAAATGTTCTGGAGAAGAAAGTGAAATACATCTTAGTACAGTATGTGCCTAGTAACTTCTGGCCACTCTGAAGAATAATAATTTCCATCAGACAAAAAAATTATCTGTTTCTTAATGTGGAATAAATACACTTCTGTGAATTCCGAAGCATAATGGAGCCATATGCAAATGCTAAGGATGTGTGGGTTTCTATTCAGACTGCAGGGACCGTGAAAAGGCTCACTCTGCAGTTTTAAAAATCCTGGCCTCCTTGTGCCAAATGCTGACTGTACGTATGCATATACATTGTAATGTAATCCAGCACACTTCTTCCTTAGAAAAGAATCCGACTTTTTCTTTTTGCCTTTTAAAAATTCATTTACACTGCATTATAGACATGTTCTATCTTTGTCTGCCATGAATGACTTAATGCCCATATATAGTGACACAAAGTTGAACTGGAAAATGTTGAACGAGAGAGCTGAACTGCTTAAAGCCTCATTTTTCACCAGTGCTATGAAATAATGCAAAGAAGCTGCCAGGGGAGATAAAAATCACTTATTCTGAGCTCTGAACCTTTTGAAGTTTTATTTCTTCTTTGAATTGCATACTCTTATTAGCCTAGTTATCATATTTCTATATAAGATTGTAAGGAATCATTTTTGCTGTACAGAAATACTTAATTCCTACTAGGCACAAGGAGACTGCATCTACCATAGCTCCTATGAGACTGTCTAGGAAAGAGCCTATAAAGAAACTGTCTCTTTCCCTGGCACTCAAGGAAGCATAGAAGTGTTTATAAATAAAAGTACAGGCTGATCAGCATGTACTGTGGATTTAAAGCCATTTAACTTGTCTCTTTTCCTCTAACTACAGTCCCTTCTTTTTAAAACCACCTGAAACATAGAGCACTTCTTGAGAATTTTATGAATCCTTTTTTCTCACTCTTTCCGATTCTTAATATGTTCTTCTTTAAGAGAAACCTAGAATTTCTAGCCTAACCTCTATTTTAGACTAAGAGTTTTATTTGTACGAAGTACTGGCACAAAGTTTTTAAAATTATTATAACCCAATTTATTATTATAATTTTTTTTTTTACATCACAGCTGGAACCAGGGAGATTATTTTCCCATGTTGCTTCTCAATTTTTTTTAATTTTAGAGCTCCTGGTTTAACCTCTGGGTTGTGGAAGGCAATAGGTATACCTTGGGATAACAGCCTCACAGCAGAGTTTTAACTCTATCGATCAGTACTAGCAATAGTAAGAGCATTATGGAAGACTTCTCCAAAGCAGTTTTATTACATTTTTTCATGTCAGACAGTTCCAAGGTAAAAATACCAAAATATCATTTACTCTAGCGGTTTCATCAGGGCTGGCACTGATGATTCTTGTCAGGTCTAGGGAATAGTAAAATAGATTCAGGGGGAAAAAGATCAGGATAAATAAGGCCTTGTTGATGAAAATGTGACCAAGAAGGATAAAAAACAGATTTGCTAACACTGTTCTCATACACGTCATTCCTCAAAGGCCAGCTCTGCCCCAGCAGGGCAGCACCAAGGGGAGCAGACAAAGCATCTCTTGTCATATCTTGTCACTGGTACAATAATGGGGACCAGGAAGGACTGCACAATGCTGCTTATTTTGCCAGAACAGACTGAATGACACTTTCTGCCTAATTCAGTAGATATCTATTGTTGGGGACTATTGGCCATTATTCTTTGCTTTTGCTCCCCGATAACTTACTTCCTTCTCTCCTAATGCTTTTTTGTCCTTCAATTGTTTTTCCCTCTTTTTTTTAATATTTAGCATTTTTCCTTCCTTCTCTCATTCCCCCTCTAACCTCTTTCTCTTTCTTTGTTAGATCACCCCATTCCGTGCCCCGATTTCATTTGATCTTACCTGAGGGCAACTGTCTGTTCTCTCCAGCTTGTCACAAAATGACACCTCTTCCCTCACTCCCAAGCTGTCACATCCTTTTTGTCATCAGTCATAGTTCATTCTGTCTTTGTCTCTCTTCTAAGTCTTATATTCAGTCTTACGTTCAGTCTTCTCCTTCTTACTCCCTTTAATTTTATTGTTGCCCTCCTTCACATCTGGCAGGTAAGCACACACTTCTGAGTTATCCCCTGAAAACCTGCCATGTCTCCTAGCACGTTGCATGAATGCAAGTAATATTAGAGCATCACTTGCAGCATGAGAGAATATGAAAACCCTAACCTGGTCTGCTGGAGACAACATTCACAAGCTTGCCAAACAATAACCAGGTGTCCTACATGAAAACTGACCAGCTTCCTAAAGGTTTTGTGACCAAAGGGGTCTCATTCAAAATGATCAAAGATAAGCCAAGGAAAAAAACCCAACAAAGAAAAAATCCCACCACATTTCTGATATATGATTACCTGAGGAAAAGCAGAGTTTGATAGGTGCAATCAACTAGCAGTAAAACAAAAATCAGCTGAGGCATTATTGAATGGCCAGGGGCAGCTCTTCAAACAATGTCTGAATCAAACCCAAAGCTGCTTACATGCCCAGGTGAGTCTGTTCTGGTACTTGTATTACAGCACAGCTGCATGGGAGCAGCCATCTTAAGACACATCCTATGTTTCATTCACAGTCTCAAATGGCAGCTTGCTCAGTGGTCCAGCCAAAAAAAAATTCTAAGCTGCATCCAGATTTTTTCTTTCTACATTATATCTTCAGTATCAGAGTCCTTAGGACTGGCTTGACTTAAGGGATAAGTCAGAAAACATAAATAAATTGGCAACATTGACATTGGATGGCCAAATATATCACCTTCTGGGCTCTCTTTTCCTGACTTAGCAGCTATGGAGATGCAGACGCTTGTTATTTTTAAATTGTGTTGCAGTAAGAGGTATGGGTTAAGATGCAGCTGCACAAAGCACCCACTGTTAGCCTGCATTGCAGTTTTACTCCCAGCTGCTTCCTTTGGAGTTAACGTGTCCTGAGACAGCTTGACTTGACTGATGGTGGTCACACTGCAACACAGCCAAGATGTTCAGGGCAAACATAACAGCTGCATCAAATAACTAATCCCTACAGTGTGACCATCAGCACTTGAGCTGCATCCCATGCTTCCCTGGCTTTCTGTCTGGTTCATCACACCATCTCTCTGGATCTGGAAATGCTGAACATGAAACAAGCATAGAATTGAGCCCATCAAAGGTTATGCTGCTCCTGGAGGGGAAATCACACCTCCTGCTGCTCCCCAGGGGCAGAGAGAGACCGGAGCTGATCCAATTTACCTGAATTTCTTGCATGACCAGTTTCCAGCTGACTTAATTGAGCCAGCAAGATGGAACACAGGGAGAGTATGAAGGGTGGCACTTCACTTTCCAGCAGCACTGCAGTTTTAGATTGGCTTAAACCAATCAGGGAACCTCTTGGGGCATTACTAACATTATTTCAACCTGCACTTCAGCAAAGATGAGCTAACAGGTGCATTACAATAAAGCACCCTGCTGTGAAACTCAGTGACACACCACAAAAAAAATAACGTGGTTCCCTGTTACAGTTCTTTAGAGTGGTGTGGTGTTTTTCACTGATGGACAGGACATCCACTGGGAAAATGCACCAGGCTTGTTTCAGCACAAATTCAGATGGGATAGCTTGCATCATCATGGAAGCTGCACAAAGCATGCCTGGCTGCAGACAATAAAAGAACTTGTCCTTCAGCCTCTAGCCAGCACATTATGATGTTGAGCAGACCAGGGTATAATCTGGAATGAAGGCTAATGGAACAGCATTTGGATCTCCATTAGCACTTTATTGAGTTGCAAAAGTCTGATGGGAAAAACAAAGATAATATGATACTATAAGAGGCTATATTAGTAGGAAGAAATTAGAACTGTAGTTTTGTATTTGAGAGCAAATTTGAGAGCACACACCTCGAGTACTGTGTCCAGTTCTGGGCCCCTCAGTTCAGGAAGGAGATTGAGGTCCTGGAGCAGGTCCAAAGGAGGGCAACCAGGCTGGTGAAGACTCGAGCACAGATCCTATGAGGAGAGGCTGAGGGAGCTGGGGCTGTTCAGCCTGGAGAAGAGGAGGCTCAGAGGAGACCTCATCACTCTCTACAACTCCCTGAAAGGAGGTTGGAGCCAGGTGGAGGTTGGTCTCTTTTCCCAGGCAACTACCAGCAAGACAAGAGGACACGGTCTTAAGTTGTGCCAGGGGAGGTTTAGGTTGGATATTAGAAAGAATTTCTTTACGGAGAGGGTGATCAGGCATTGGAATGGGCTGCCCAGGGAAGTAGTGGATTCTCCGTCCCTGGAGATATTTAAAAAGAGACTGGATGTGGCACTCAGTGCCATGGGCTGGTAACCGCAGCGGTAGTGGATCAAGGGTTGGACTTGATGATCTCCGAGGTCCCTTCCAACCCAGCTGATTCTATGATTCTATGAAACAAGCCTTGTGTTGTCATGTGGGGACCTGAAGCGTTCAGTACTTGGGACACTGACCTGTGCTGCATGTGGTCAGAAAAAGAGCTATTTGTAATGTTCATGAGGACCTGCTCTTCAGAGAGGACCTGAGCACTGTTGCAGGATCAGGCCTTCAGCGATGAACCGATGTTATGGATGCCTTTTTTCCCAGTTAGTCAACATATGGTGGAGGCAAGAAACACCAGTGCTTTGACTTTTTGTTTTTTCACCCCTATGCTTTTTGAATTACAGACTTTTTCGTTTGAGTGGGTGGATCTGATGCTGAACAGGTGAACCAGTCTCACTGAGAATTTTACACCTGACCGAAGGGAATGCTGGGCCATATGGGTGGCTCTTCAAGTAGTAACTGAGCACTGGGAACCAGCCTAGGAAATACTCCCAGTCCTCTCACTGGCATCAAGCTCTCGTAATCCCAAGGTACAAAATCAAATCCAGAACATTATAAAGGGTTTGTGAAGTTCAGCTGTGTTATCACAACTGCTGTGTTCAGATCTGTGCACAATCATCCCAGCAACTGTGACATGTAGGGTCAAATCCTGCTGACACATGGAATAACATGATCGGCAAAAATCCTCCTGTCGGGGCAGTGTTTGACTCCATGCAAAAGGCAGGGGGTTCAGTGTCTTGCTTATTGCTGCCGAGTTCCCAGGCCTCCCTGTTAGATCCCTGCCACTCTAGTAGACACTGTACAAGTTCATAGAGAAATACATACCAGGAGGGCAGCAGGGAGCTGTGACTGAGGACTGGTGAAGCATCCTCATCCAGGCTATGGGAAAAAATTAATCCTGACCCTCCTTTGGAGTCAGTTCCTTGCACTTTGTGCTCTAGGGCTGTCAAAGACATCTGTGGCACTGAAAGTATAAGGACCCGCAAAATGAAACTATAAAAGAATGACAGACCTTTAATAATCTTTATTTTTTAGAATTATTTCAGGGAGATTAGCTATATGAGTGATGCAGTCAGGAATGCACCTCCTTCCACTCCTCTCTTTTGCTAGAGCCAATCAATGTTTTTCCACTAAAGTCAATGGATCTTTGCTGATTACATGGGGTCATTATGTACAATTTATTGGCTCCAGTCATTTGATAATACTCTGCAACAGGGAATCTTTTACCTCTGCCTCTTTTGTAAAAAACAAAGGACCCATACAGTTTCAGATCATTATAGTTTGCTCTGGTCCCACCTTCTCAAAAAAATTCCTTTTGTTATATTTCACTTGAGGGGGCAGCTATGACTAAGTGGCTGAACAAAACCTTCAGATTTACCAGACCTGCAATGCAGTTCATTTTCCACCATTTAAGGCAATGCTATTCTTGGAATTCGCACTTTGAAATCTCCCCACCCGGAGAACCAGTGCTTTAGGACAAAGGTAGGCACCAGTGTAAGTCCTCATTGCAGATGAAATTTTAGGTTAAATTTGCCTTTTGAATCTCAAAGAAAATTATTTCCTTGCTGTATTTCTTATTTTACACCTCTGTGTAATGAGGAGTTCCAAAAACCCGTCCTGACAAAAAAATCCCACTCCCTTCTGGGCTGAGCTTTCTTAGCTAGGGACTTCATGCAATCCTGCCTCCCAGACATACAGTCACAAAAATCAGATCTGACCCTCTGACAGCCAAGACTTTTGCTTAATCATGACAAGTCTGTGTTAGAACGTACCTTCATTTCTGCTCCATAACACCCCCCTGTGTGCTGTAGTGGTACAATACTGTATCAAATCCTGCAAGCACAACAGAATAGCACCAAGTTGCTACCTAATGTACAAGATTAAGGGACAGGACAGCACAAAATGACACACTGGTGATTCATTAGGTGATGTTCTGTCCTCTGCAATGATTCTGAATCAAAGCCCTAAGGTATATGGGGCTATGACTTCCACTTAAATCATAAAATGTTCTGACTGCTTGAGATGTGATTGTGTGTGACACGTAATCCTTGCACTGAGCTAATAACAAATAAGGCTCAATCAGGTTCACTAGTGCTCTTTGCATTACAATCCACACATTTTCAGCTCAAGTCTCCTCCTAGGATTCTAGCAATTATTATTCTAACACGCTCCTCTTTGAGTCACCTGCAGTTCACATCTGGTTATGAATCTAAAACACATTAACACCGAAGTTTATTTTAAGGACCTGCAACGTCACAGCTTAGTCTGACGTGCTGCCAGCTATTGATTCCTTTTGGGCACCAAGGCTGATGTTAAGATAACAGCATGCCCCATAGCTGAAATTTGACTAAATGATGCTTACAGAATTTGTGAATGCCACCCACAATACAGCTTATACCTATTTCATTGTTTTAATGTTTTTTGTATATTTCTGACACAGTTTTATAATTAATAGGCTATTAGAAAACCACTTAATTTGTTATCATTCCTAGCATCTTTGTTTTGACTGAAGTACCAAATATTTGGGGCTAATTTATTAACAACAAAGCTGAAATACCAATCTCTTAATAGTAATCTAGAGGGATATACAAGAAAGGAAATAAGTGAACAAGGCTGCTGCCAAAGCATGCACATCTCAGCTGAATAATGATCAGGATTTTGTGCCACATTTGGAAGGCAAACATAGTAAAAGATATGGATACAGAATAAAAATACCCTCTTATTGATGATAAATTATTCTAGACCTATTTGATAAATTATTTAATAAAATGGTTGCCTGTTCTTTACAGAGATAAACACTAGACTTGCAGGACTCCTGAATGTATTTTTATAATATTAATTAAGATGAAAATCAAGGCTAATATGGGAACTGTAAAACATGTAAGCAACTAACTGAAGAGGAATCTTCTGTCAGGAGAAAATGGAATTAGTAATGTCATTTCCTAGATTCACGCTGGGAACAATCTTATTTAATCTTCTCATTAACTACCTTGGCACAAAAAATAGGAAGTAAATGAGCTAATGGAATCTGCTGATAATACAAAACTGGAAGGTACTACTGTTTCAGAAGAGGACAGGAGTTATCACATCATGACCTTGAGGACAGCAGTAACAGAAACAGGATAGAGTTTCATAGTGAGTAATGCAAGGTGATGATCTTAGGGGCCAAAGACCTTTCTGTAAGAATGAAGAAAGAGCAGAGGAGGTGGAAGAAGTAGATGTATCAGTCACATTATATGTATCAGACTTTAATGAAGAAGGCATAGGATCCTGCAATGCAGGAAAAGGAATGCATTAACATCTTGATAACATGCAGTGATAAGGCCTGGTCAAAAAAATGTTCAGGAAAGGCAAATTCAGACTGGACTAGGTGCCAAGAGGTTCTGCTAAGACAGAAGCTATGGCTATGAAGAAAGCTATCCTACCATAAAGATCTTGGTGTAGACAAATGAAAGAAGAGACAATAATATGAGGGAATAAAAATAGGGAAGGCTGTTCAAAATAAAGAGCAATATACGTACAAAATAAAGTATCCAAGAAAATATATTTAGGCTGGAATTAAAATAAGGCTTCAAAATACCAAAGATTCTGGATCATCACTTCCATCATATTAGTAGAAAAAAAAAGTAACTAATTTTAAGGTGAGCTTGTGAAACTCAAGGCAAACAAAAGGTGGGGCGGGGTTGGGGG
>JAAWXA010000009.1:14255509-14275873 GCA_038090715.1 Florisuga fusca
GTACCTTCATTTCTGCTCCATAACACCCCCCTGTGTGCTGTAGTGGTACAATACTGTATCAAATCCTGCAAGCACAACAGAATAGCACCAAGTTGCTACCTAATGTACAAGATTAAGGGACAGGACAGCACAAAATGACACACTGGTGATTCATTAGGTGATGTTCTGTCCTCTGCAATGATTCTGAATCAAAGCCCTAAGGTATATGGGGCTATGACTTCCACATAAATCATAAAATGTTCTGACTGCTTGAGATGTGATTGTGTGTGACACGTAATCCTTGCACTGAGCTAATAACAAATAAGGCTCAATCAGGTTCACTAGTGCTCTTTGCATTACAATTCACACATTTTCAGATCAAGTCTCCTCCTAGGATTCTAGCAATTATTATTCTAACACGCTCCTCTTTGAGTCACCTGCAGTTCACATCTGGTTATGAATCTAAAACACATTAACACCGAAGTTTATTTTAAGGACCTGCAACGTCACAGCTTAGTCTGACGTGCTGCCAGCTATTGATTCCTTTTGGGCACCAAGGCTGATGTTAAGATAACAGCATGCCCCATAGCTGAAAGTTGACTAAATGATGCTTACAGAATTTGTGAATGCCACCCACAATACAGCTTATACCTATTTCATTGTTTTAATGTTTTTTGTATATTTCTGACACAGTTTTATAATTAATAGGCTATTAGAAAACCACTTAATTTGTTATCATTCCTAGCATCTTTGTTTTGACTGAAGTACCAAATATTTGGGGCTAATTTATTAACAACAAAGCTGAAATACCAATCTCTTAATAGTAATCTAGAGAGATATACAAGAAAGGAGATAAGTGAACAAGGCTGCTGCCAAAGCATGCACATCTCAGCTGAATAATGATCAGGATTTTGTGCCACATTTGGAAGGCAAACATAGTAAAAGATATGGATACAGAATAAAAATACCCTCTTATTGATGATAAATTATTCTAGACCTATTTGATAAATTATTTAATAAAATGGTTGCCTGTTCTTTACAGAGATAAACACTAGACTTGCAGGACTCCTGAATGTATTTTTATAATATTAATTAAGATGAAAATCAAGGCTAATACGGGGACTGTAAAACATGTAAGCAACTAACTGAAGAGGAATCTTCTGTCAGGAGAAAATGGAATTAGTAATGTCATTTCCTAGATTCACGCTGGGAACAATCTTATTTAATCTTCTCATTAACTACCTTGGCACAAAAAATAGGAAGTAAATGAGCTAATGGAATCTGCTGATAATACAAAACTACAGTTCTAATTTCTTCCTACTAATATAGCCTCTTATAGTATCATATTATCTTTGTTTTTCCCATCAGACTGTTGCAACTCAATAAAGTGCTAATGGAGATCCAAATGCTGTTCCATTAGCCTTCATTCCAGATTATACCCTGGTCNGGAGGGTGGGCTATGTATCTTGATAGCTGTCAATAGCACCTGGTTGGAACAAAAGCCCCATTGGGTGGCATCAGGTTCTCCATTCCTTGTCAGCCAGTTATTCATAGAAAAATTATGTACAAACTTCCACATGTGCAGCATGGAGCCCTGGTCTGTACATGTGCTTACTGCAAGTTTGGAGCTCTGTGATCAGACTCACAGACATTTCAGGTCCTGTGGGACATCATACAGCCAGAATATGGGTAAGGCAAGTTTGTGTTCCTTTGGCTGCACAACCCTGTGCTTCAGCAATACACAGGACCATACCATTCCCCGGAAAAATTCCTACAATTCCTAGGAAGACGTGAACAAAGTAGCTTTGACCTGTCCAGCGACTCCACTTTGCAAGCCCTGGCAACATGGGTGGTGCTTTATTTGCCGCAGGAATTGAATTTTACAGAAGTAGCTTACAGGGACACACCTCTCTCTCTTTTCCCAGAATGTGAGTTTGTGAAAATATTTCTTGGTATCTTATCATTGGAGCTTAGGCCAAGAAAAACATATTCATCTCTGATCAAAGACAGTAATCTGAAGATGATTTCTGGAGGAGGCAAATTAAACACACAGTGATGTTATGCCATGCAGATAAAGAATTTTTCTTACAACGGATCTGATTCTTAAAAAAAAAAATACCCACAAGGCTTATTAACCAGAAGTACTAAACAGATTAATAACATGAGTAAACCATGTGTTAGATGGGGAGCTGTTCATGTTATAATCTCTAAGAGCTGGATCTACAGAATGCAAAGTCCAGTGGATGTGATGATGCATCATCACCATGATGGTACAGCCATCACCGTGTTTGATTCCTAGATATCTGCTCCCTAAGCAGTAACAAAAATTAAGTGGATTTTGTGCACATACAGAACACAAGTAGACAGTACGTGAGTGCTGATCCAAAAGGTTGTAACAAATAAAATGGCCATATGAAAACCCAACATCATTTATAATTGCATTTCTTGCATTTAAAAAGCGAGCACTGTTAGAATAAATTAATAATGCATATTTAAAACAACCTTTTGATTGAGAGTGTCATGCATGCATCTCTTGTATATATTGAGACTCATCACGTTTCTAATCACATTTCAGACTATCATCTTTGTTGTCTAAAGCTATAAATCTGTGGTGCATGCTCTGAAACATGTATCATGCTTGTAAAATATTAGTCTTCATCTACTGTACACCCAGAGCATTCCCTGCTGCCATTACCTCACTCCGCACTGTTGTAATGATTGTAGACACTGATGAACTTGTAATAAGCATTTCTAACCTCCACAGATTTTAATAGAAATATCCATCATTATGCCTGTATTACATCAATCCTGACATAAAAACCAAAAAAAAACAAACAAAAAACCTTCATATAAACTTAGCACACGTGTGCACCAGCTGAACTCCAAATTCATATCAGGTGAACTATCTTGCATATTACTCTTGTTTTCTAATTAGTCTCTAATAAACTAATCATTTACTTCTCCACTCAAAACACCACTAGAAACAATTCAGCTGTGACTCTAACAGCTGAGGCTGGATAAGCAGAGTTCATCTCACTAGGAATTAAATGAACAAAGCAAAACTCAAAGTCTGTAGAAGTGCTGGCTGTTGGATATTCAAAGCTCTGAGACATGCTGTACATGGAGTATGCTTGCCTACACCCTCAGGAATACTATGGCATGGCAGGACTCCCAGTCTCTGAAATGCTTGTAGTCAGCACTTCAGAATCTGAGGAATTCAGTTAATTCATACTGCTGATCTTCATGGGGGCAGGGTGGCCAAAATACTGTTGGAGTGAAGAGGGGGAGCAAGAAAAGCAAGAGCTGGAGTCAGGCATGAACATGTCTGATGCAGTGCAGCTGCAAGTGTTACCCTGAGTTAAACATTAAAATTCCTTTAAGTGTCTTGTGCAGGGTTACCAGCATCTGAGGACTAAGGGACTGAATTTCACTGCTGCTCTGTATCCATACAGGAGTGACAGTGCTAACAAATATGCAGTTTAAAGTATGTTCATGGCAAGAAGCCGAGATGCAAAAAATCACTGGGCTTTCCAAATTTTTGCCCAAGATTTGCCAGCAGAGAGAGGTATGGCTATGTCAGCATCAGCCGCTGCCTATCACAGACACAAATATCTGATGCTGTTGATCTATGTTTAATGTATTGTGAATGTACATATCTACTCTGTAATACACAGGTAGGGAATGTCCAATTCTTTCTGGAAAAGCTGGATTTACTGTACAAGATGTATGTGACACAATAGCCCAGCATTGCCTGGAACTGCACAGAGCAACATGCAGGAGCACAGTGGCTGCCATGGACACCAAGTACCTTTAGCTCCACCATAGACACCCTACGTACCATACACTGAACTAGCAAGACTGAAGCAGTTCTCAGAAATATCTAAACATATCAGGCATTGTCCCTTCCTAAACAAGCAGAAAACATAACCTTTCCAAAACAAGTGAGAAGTGTAGATACCTAAATTCACTGAATGGTTGGATGGGTGTAAGCATGAGTAGGAAAGAGGGTGAACAATCAGCCCAGCTTCAGCAGGAATCCCTTTCCCATCCCACTAGTGTCATTGGATTGTCTTTACTAGGCTGTCAAACAGCACCCTCAGATGGCCCTCTTTCATATATCTCATCACAGACTTTTCCCCTTCAGATCATGAAAGGAAATAAAACATCACTGCAATGCTGTTGGTTTCTAGTGTTGGTCTCCTAGAATTAGGAGATTAATTAAGTGTACTACAAGGTTTCAGAAAAGGAAGCAGATTTAAACTCTTAAAAGATACTATACTAGCATAACTTCTGATTATACAAAAGGCTACTTCTTGCCCTATTTTTTTTTTCTGAACATGTAAAGTTGGTAACATGGCTTGTAATCCTTGTGACAGTTTACTGTATGCCTTAGAATACAGAGATTTTCTTGATTCCACTATGAAGTGGTAACCAACAAGCCATGCAATTAACTTTCAGGTTTCTGTCTTGATACACAGTTTTTATCACACTCTTTCTACAGTCTCAGTTTACAATGTACCATAAATTATATATAGTACACCAAAATCCATAGCATCTCCCCATATCGTAATTCTGTAGAAGTTAGCAGCTGGAATCAAATGCTTTAATTTCAGAAAGGGACAGCTGAGGCTTCTGACATTGAGGAAAATAACCCAGTGCAGCAGTTCCTCATCTAAGTGGTACAGCTGTGATTTCTGAGAAAAACTCCATGAGGGAAATGGAACTGTTCAAACATCTGGAGAGATTATTTCAAAATCTTTACCACCTTGATAAACTGCAGTCAGATTTACTCTTCAAATAATTTATTCGTAAGTATAGGGCTACATATTTTTGACAACAGAAACCAGTAAATGGGTCAAAAGAGGCTTGTTCTTTTTTATTGTTCACTCTATGTTTATGATAAAGACTAAACAGGACCAGAGGAGAATGAAAGGTAGCAGGGAGTACAAAGGGTGGCGATGAAAGGAGGTAAAACAGAGGTAATTAAGACAAATGGGAGGATTGGAGGAATTTCTGAATTTGGTGAGCAATTCCTGCATATGGGACAGATGGGGGGAAGATGTTTTGGAGGAAAAGGGACACAGAAAGCAAGTCAAAGGGAGGAAAGAGGCTCAGTTTTGTGATTTTCCTCTTTAAGGAAACGGTGGGACACCATAAAAGACACGGTGTAAAAGACACGGTGGGACACTTATACCTGTTCAAAGAGAGTGAAATTTCACTGTCCATGAAAATGACATATTCTGATCTAACAGTATTTTTTATTCCTTTTGCATACAGCATGATTAGTAACTGCATTACTATTAAATGCATTTAACATCAGTGATACCTGATACTATGGCATCACAACACCCTTTCCATGCACTCTTTCACACTGTGCCCAACAGATGGAAGAGCAAGTCTGATAACATTATAGCAATTCCCCAAAATAGATTAAGTGAACTGGCTGCTTCTATAACCTTCACTTTAATTTTCAGCCCCTTACAAGGACATTGAGGAACTACATTTCCACTGGCTATGAATCATCTTTTTAAAAATCACAACATACATGAAAACATTGAAACATTCATCATAGGTATAAATATGCTATTCTATATTTATCTGGAGAGCTCCAAGTTTATAACAATGGAAAATTATCTCAGACTAATACCATAAAGTAGCTAGAATATTCATCTCTTGAAAATGCTGGTGCGAGGTTGATGAGATGGTCCGTGATTATTTCAGGATTAAGAACAACAATAATAATCCCACTCCCACTGAGCACTCCTAAATACCCTCAGCAAACCCATTCGTTCCTTAACTGTGACCCTATCCCTGCAGTGACAAATAGCTCCATAAAACTGGGTCGAGCAAACAGTTTACTCTTTTCTACAGTAACTGTATATTGCATATACATAGTATGCCCTTCCTTTGATAACAACCTAATCCGGTCCATACTAAACTGAAACATGATGCAGTCTGGGGAAAGTGAGAACACCAAAACCTAGTAAATAACAAATCAGAAAAAACAGATCTTCATGGGCAACTTACAGCATAAAAAAACTTGTTAGCAGACAAAAATAGAAGTTTTTTAAATTACCCATTTCTCCCCCAGATATGCCCCTGGGTTATTAATTTTTTTCTCTCATAGCTCAAAAACATGTGCATGTTCATATTAATGCTGCAAAATGTGACTTTAAAAAATGTATGTTCTTGTCCATTAGTGACCCAACAGGGTCCAAACACTATTTTATGAAGAAACTGAGAGGATCTGTATTTGCATATAACATAACAGAAGATGCTGATGCAAAGACAAATAAAACTTCTTATTTACCCACAGTTTTCTATACAGTGGAAAGACTGGTTATTAACACCATTTCTTAAAAAAAAAAAAAAAAAAAAAAAAAAATTTCCAAAGAAAACAAAGAAAAGGCCTCCAAAAGTAAGATTCTGAATTACTGTCAGTGTGAAATATACTTTTTGTCATTATTACTTTGTGCACAGGATATTTGCAAATAAACACAGAGAAACACACTCCTTGAATCTGACGTGCACAAAGCTATTATTGGAAAGCTCTCAATTTTATTTTTCACTGTCAGCACCATCAGCAGTCCTAGTGTTCTCAAAGATATCTTGAGCTTTTGGTCACTGACTTATGAAGCAGGGTAGAGCAGCAATGAGAGATTCCTGAAAAAGAAAGTCTAGAGAAGGCATACAGCCTCCTGATGCTACAGGGGCACTGCAGGGACAGAGCCAGGGTGCCCGACACTCAGAGCAACCACAGCTCCTTTCTGGAGTCTACCAGGATATGTGCACAGCTCCCGGTTTGGCAAGATCACATTTTCTATCTGCTGCAACAGCCACAATAACTGAAAGTGGTTATCATGCCCTGATGCTGTATTTTGGCCTCTCGCTGCACAGTGCCGTGAGAAGCACTGTTTCCTCTTCTGTTAATCATGACAAAAATAAAATTCATAGCCAAAATGGCTGACTGTATTCCCATAAGCTATAATTACAGTCTGTCCATTCTATTCAGAATTTAAAAAGAGGTTAAATGTTTTAGACTCTGACGTCACAGTAACCTCAGAGTATGCCAGGACAGAATATTTATCCATCTATGCAAGAAAGCAAAGCAAACTGTTCTGATGTGAATGCTGCAACACTTCTCCAGCCCTATCATGAAGATCTATGGCAGGTGTTAAGTCAGGAGCTCACTGACTTAGCAGACAGAAGACCACCTGACTTTTAAGAGAGTTGCAAAACTGAGACCAGGCTAAAGAATTAAAATTTATTTAAATTATTGCTAACTGTGATGATAATTTTTACATGTCGTTTATGCTGTGTTGTGAACATTGTAATGGTAACACTGACCTTGAGGCAGTTAAAATTGTAATGGAGTTAACCTGGGTGAATAATAAAGGTACCAAAGCAACTACCAGACTTCTTGAAAAGTTATATATCTAAACATAGCTTCTCCTGAAGATATTTCCAACCATGACACCTGTTGAAGTGTATCTGTAAGACTTGGTTAGAATCAAAGCCAGGTGTTTGTCAAACCAGGTGAAAAAAACAAAAGTGGTTAACACTGTGACCCTGATAGCTGCTTTATTTGGCCTTACCAGTGAACAAGGCATTCAGCCAGCTTACTAAGCCTTTACCTGAGAAAAATTAAGACATCCAGTTTCCACAGATTTTCTGGGTTGGGCTGCTACACACAAACCTGAACAGGTTATTCTCATCAGAATAACCCAAGAGCCAGATATAGTGCAAACATGTTTAGTGGCCACATAGGGTGATGCCATTCATTTGTTTCCTATGGGTGTTCTACAAGATGCCTTTCTACTTTAGTCACACAGAAAAAATATTGTTTAGGAATTCTGGTTACTTGGAAGGAGAGTTCTGGGAACCGATTTTGAAGCATGGATACAAAGAAATAATGCAGCACTGCAAAGGGAATTCACCAACTCAGAAGAATAAAAAACTTCAGGTGACAGATGCTTCATCAGTCCACGCTACTGTTTCTCAAAGATTTTATGCAGGCAATTAATTCTGTGAACCAGGAAGTGTATCGAGTCCACGTCATGCTTAAGACAATACTGTCAAGGCTCCAAAATGTGACCATCAATTACATTTGTCACTTGCAGTCACCTAATTAAGAACTACACCAGTTCATCCTCCCTCCCCACCTAATGGCTTGATTATCGTTTTGGTGTAATTAAAAAAAACATACATTTTTAAGGGGTTCATGCAGCTAAGGTGCACCTTCACCACCTCTGTATCACTAACCAGAAGTCCCATTATAGCATGGCTTTGATTTTATAGGACTAAACCAGATTTCACTGATACATGTTCGTATGTTCACATTTCACTGTTTAAAAGCATTGAGCCAGCTGGGACTATGGAATCAGTATGTTCAGACCTAGGAAAAGATAACAAACTCAGGCTTTACAGTTTCAAGCTCATGCTGAAATTAAAAGGAAACAGATCTTCCACTGTAAACTCCCTGCCCCAACATAGAAGTCTCTATGAAAAAATGCTGCTTCTCAACTTTCCTCTGCTTCCTTGCACCTTGTTTGCTTCATTCAAGTTTCTCTTAAACAGCTAAAATGGAAGCTTAGCTCTCATGTTAGTATTAATAGAAGGTCAGATGAAAGCAGTGCTGCCACGAAAAGGAAGCAAATACAAATAAGGCTCTGTAAACCGGTTCTCAAAATCAGATCTCTTTTTCAAGCCAGTGTGTACCCTGCAGCTGTGCTCACCAAAGAGTAACTGATGCTTTTAACTTTATGCATAATGGAAAAGCTTTTGAGGAGCACAATATTACAGCTTTTAATTTTTCTAAATCAAATCCCTACAATCACAAACAAGGGAAGGGAAAACCAGATACTAAAAGGTACAAGTGGAGATTGTCCGTAAAGCTTTACAGAAGATGGTGGGCAGATGGTAGGGATTTGCAGTGACACAGCTGTTTTTAAAAATAAAGAGGTGGAAGAGGAGAAGGCATGATTACAGCTCTGCACACATTCCTAAGCCTGTTAACACAAGAATAAAAATTCAGCTCACAGCAGGAAATTGAAAATAGTATAATTTTTTATCATCTGAATTACCTTCAGAAACGTTTAAAATAATCAGCCACACTTTCAAGTTTCTTTTCTAGTCATTTTCTAAGTAACTACCAAGTACAGCTGGCAAAAGAAGTACCAAACTACAATATTTAAAAGACAATGTAAAAAATACTTTCAGCACCTCCAAATTTTTGTGCACAAAAGTGTGCATTTTTTGCTGTAAGCCTTCCAGTACAAAACAAATATTATATTATCAAATAAACAACATAAATTACCTTACCTGTTTGAGTTTCCTATAAGTTGCTTTTTCACTTTTGTATCTTCTTTGTTGTTGTTGTTGTTAGTAGTAGATAAGCAATGCAAGGAATAACAAGATGTAGGGAGATTATTGTAGATTTTACAATGTGAGGGGTGAGGCAGGGAAACGGCCAAGTTCAACAAGATATCAAGCACTGGATATGAATATAGTAAGTACAGGACATTTATTTAACCAAGCAGTAACTTGGTAAAGATACTTAATTCATAGAAACCTCTGACTCATTTTTAGTGCATATTCTCATATATAACCCCCTGCAGCCACACACGAAATTTATGCTGGGTAAATATAAACAAGATTCTACAGTGTAAGATTCTCTGTCTTCCCCAGAGAAACCAATGAAGCTGCTTCTTGGCAGCTTTGCTTACAGAATTAACTCTCCTCCAGCTAAACTATTGCTAGATCCAAGAAATTTTACATTAACAGGAAAGATACCAGTGATACCAAACCAATTAATCTTTTGATCATTCTTCATGGAGTCACCTTTTTCAAACCACATCAGCTCACTTTCTTCCAAGTACTAAAAATGACTTGTCAGTATAAACAAGCCCTTTGCTATTAAAAAAATATCTCATTGTCTGAACATATGAGCTGGGCCTCAACACAAGACAATGACCATCAAGCATCAACCCACCAGAAACTACTTCACACCTCCATCTGGAGCCCCTGGAACTGGCTTTTGCTACAGGTGGGTATTAAACTGCAGAGGAAGCAGGTGAAACCCTTGACATTAACACTTATACTCCACAGTCTGCTTTCAGTGCCTGGGCTGCTGCCAATCCAAAGACAACAACAAGGTGATTAGCACAGGTGCTACCTAGCACACAAACACACCAGACATCTGAGGACATTTAAATTAATTTTATTTATACCAGGTTTTCAAAATCAGAAATATTTCAAAAGAAATTCAATACTTATAGACAGGTGCTACATTGATGATCTTTCATCCACCATTAGTGCCATGTTTTCACTCTACAGCCATCAACTTACCACCACAAACTAAGGGGAATTTACAGAAGTTTATAAAAAATAGGCAGACATTAAAATTTGGTTTATACTGGAATTGGCATAGGAGCGTAAAGCTTATTATCAAACTGTGGCAATTGCTGTATTCCATCACTTGTTCAGAGGGAACGGTACAGAGCAGAAAAAGCCTCTTCCACTTCAGAGAAATGCTTTGGGTTTTAACAGAATGTACTCAAAATCCATTTAACGATTGGACTAGGAGCAATTATTACACTGAAGTCCATAGGGATTTAAGATTTGCATTTCAAAATTGCCACAAGCATAAACCTCACCTACTCACACTAATCTTGGACTGATTTCCCTTTTCAAGGAAATCAAACCCTTATTTCTATACCTCTTCCAGGATTTACCAAATCAAACAAAACAACTGCTGGTTCTGAAGTTGTTTTTTTTTCCTTTTGAAGAAAAATGCCATTTCTGCACAAGCTACTCTCATGAAAATTTTATTTAACGTTTCTTTATCAATAAAATAACTGAAGCCAATATACCCAAGTCACATCTACACGGAGACACAGAAGATACTCAACTTGAGAGGATTTTCCTCCTCGATCACAATGAGGCCCTCACCATTTTGCATAATAACAGAAAACAACAGCTGACAAACCATTTTGGAACAGATGCCAGCTGTCTCTCATTTGTTTTATAATTCAAACAGTAACAGTTCTGTAGCACTTTATTGGTGGGGGTTTTTTAATTTTATTTATTAAAGCAAGCCATCTGAATTGGACCTCACATCAGTCAGTCAGTCATTTCATGGACAACTGAAGGCAGGTTGATCCTTTTGGATCCAAAGCTTGGTTTTGGTAGGAATCTTACATAAATACAGTTTGTGCTTCAATTTTATATCTACTTGGACTGAGTGAATATACACCTAAGCTAGTTTTTTTTTAAAAAAAAAAAAAAAAGGTAACCTTGAATATTAAACTTGGAAGCTACAGACATCTTTACAGATTGTTTGCAGCAGAGACAAACAATAAATTTAAACACAGTACTGCTTAAAAAAGTTTACTGTCTAAAACGAAATTCAAATGGTTTATCAAAATTTAACATTTTCAGATTTGGCTTTTCTCTAAAGAAACCATTTAAACCTTGTGAAAATCAGTTAAAAGATCATTTCATTTTACTGTACTGAACTCAAGTCAAACATAAAGCACAGAGTAGATTTTTACATTAAACTGGGCTTTGCACACAACGTGAATAATCAGAAATAAAGAGACTACTTGGAGGAATAAAAAGATTTTTTTTCATATCTAGACAACATGCATACCATCAGTTATTTCTCAACCTTAAAAGGTACCTGAAAGGAGAGTTTTGTAAAACAAAACCAAGACTCATTAATACACTTAGTAAGTCAGTGGTCATCATGCCTTTTTTGTTAAATTCTAGTATAGTCTACATAGAACAGCTAACACAATGAGGTGTGCAAGTCATAGGGACAGCCAGAAGCCTGAAACAAAGTCTTAAAGTTCTACAGGACAAGAGAGCCAGAACACAGTACCACTAGGTTATTTAAGCCATTAAAAGAAAGAAAAAACTATTATCTCCTTCCTTGTTGAAAAAGGGCTATGAACTGAACATGAAGGGCCCGTAATTTAAAGTTCCACGGTTCTACTCTTCCAACTTTTTAAAATAAGGTAATGACAAAGAGCATTCCTTCTAGCAGCATGTACAGTTTGGTAGTGAGTGGCTGCCTGACAGCACTCCTTTCTGCATACCAGGAGAATCGTGTCCAGTTTTGCCATTTGTGGATAACGATGACAAGATACAAAAGCATGTGTTTGCCATAAATAGCTCTGGCTAAGGGAGGATTGCTCACAGAGAGCAGATCAAATTCTCTATAAGGAGAGCATTATTTGGCTCCCAGCCAAAACATGTCCCCAATGCAAGCCTCAGTAGCAGCAAACACTTTCCAGTTCTATTTACATAGAAGCTAACAAGTAGAACAGTTCATTTAGGCTGTTTCTTGTACCCAATCCATCTTAACTGCAACGCTCAGGAAAAAAAAAATAATTTACCAGATTTGTATTTGCATATTATTAACTGTGACTACACATCAACTCACCAGAAGAGCTGACAAGCTGTAAGATTTCGTGCACGGTTTTACTCTGACATGTAGAACTTTAAGAACATTTAGGTACGAAACACACTGCGTGGCTAATCGGTATTTTTACACTTCTGACACAAGTGTTTCATGGAACTAATGGTCTCTAGTAGTGGTAGCTTCTACTTGAACAGTAAACTAGGATCAGGTCCTTTATCAAATGATCGGAACAGAGCCACAAAGTATTATAAAGCAGTGCCTAAATCATGACTAGGAACGAAAAACTTGCATTATTTAAGATGAGATTAACAATTGTTTATCTTTACAATACTTTCCACAGAAGTTATTTGAAATATGCTTAAATTAAACATACCTAAAAACTGTATTTTCCAATGAAAACAAGGCAACGTTCTGTAATAAGCCACAAGTTTTATTGCAGCGTGGCCAGTTTTTGATCTCAAAAAAAAAAAACAATGTTCCATTTAAGGCTCTTTTTAATACAGAAATTGCCACCATGACTGATGTTTTACAAAACTTTAGTGTTTCAAGACTCACATGGTAAACAGATAACTTCTACTCCTGTTCAGTAGTGTACATTCAATGGAAAACGAAAGGCATCATACAGCTACTTCAATTATAAAGATATGCATGTAACAGGAATGAAACTGAGGTACTACGATAATCTGATGACACAGTTACAGCAACTTAATTGGCATCCCTTTGGGGGGAGGGGGGGCGGGTCAAACATATTACAAAAAAGTGCTTTAAATGCATAGTGTTGTGTGCTGCCATGTCACAAAAATAGGCTTGTCAAGGCAGGTGAGGTGTATGAATGCACAAGAGCCTCATGGAACTGCAATCAAGTGCAACTGTAAGTAATACTGTATAGAGTCTACCATCCGACCAGTGGACAATACTTTCAAGGCATTCAATTAGCTTACCCTTTGCTGTCTGCTAGACTATTCACATTAACTATCACATTCATTGTACATGTTGCAAGGAATGCCTGCAACGTCAGTTTTGGCTAAGTGTATGACGTGAAAGCATTCCTTGGATCCTACATAAAACTACCAGGATTAAACAGTCTAATGGCAATCACTGGTAGACTGCTTAACAATGACATCTCCTTCAGGGGCATTAGGAAAGGGACTTAATTTTTGAGGAGGGAACGGGATGGGGAGACTAATACTATTCCAATTGAACGAGCTGCAGAAATGGAAGCTCCTTAGATCCAGATGGCACTTGTCTGTCTTTTTATAAGGGTTTTCCTTCAAGTGAAACTACCACGTTGCCTCCCAATTTCTCTCCAAGTGTTGAACGGTCCTTAATATCATCCAAACCATTTACTTGCCACTCATGTTTAATACCTGAAAGACAGATGGACAATAACATACTTGTGAGAACCTCAACAGCTAAACAGCATTGTAACTAATGAGCAAAACATTCTTAGGGCTGTACCTGTAAATTTCTTTTTAATGGCATCTTTAGAGCTTGCGTAGATCATCTTGCTTTTTAAAGGTGCGCTTTCAGGAGCCCTTTAAAGTAAAGAAGAAAACCACAACATAACGGTTATTCAGTCATACAGCACTAACTCCACAATATTCGATTTTAACAGCAAGCTTTGCCTTTACACACCAGAATATAAATACCAGGTCTTCTTTCTTGGATTCCTTTGTCTCGTATGTGGCATCATACAAAGCGTATCGGCAATCGTTCAAAGGTAGCAACTTGACAAAGGCTGTATAGGGGTCCTCCACAGTATCTCCAATGTCACCAACCAGTATCTGCTTTGCCTCCTCTACAATTATTTGCTTTTTGTCATCACTTAAGCAGAAGAGAACGGCTTTCTTTCTTTTTTTAATCTCCTCTGGGGTTGAAGATTTCCTTACTTTCATGTCATTAAAAACCTTTATGACTTCATCATTCACTGTTACTCCAGAAGCCTGTAAAATAAGATCAAAGGAATAATTTTAACAGCAAAAATTAACACTCACTAGACAGGAAGATAGCTCACAGTGCTAGACAAAGAAGTCTGCCTGCCCCCATAAGAAAAAAAAATACTGTATTCAACCAGAACACACTGTGAATTTAGTAATTTTTGCAGGACTGGAGCAGAAAATATGAAGGTGTAAATTCTGTACTCTCTTGTTGTAAGATACCAGCCTCTTCAGTTAGGATTCTGGATAGGAGCTTCATACAAGTATGCATACAACTGTACTAGTACTCAAGCAGTTTTCCAGCACCTTAGCATGTGCTTGGCTTAGCTGGGGGGAGGGGGGCAGGAAGACTGCGGGGCGGTGGGAACTGAACATAGGAGGGGAGATCGTAGTTTTGGGTTAGGATGGGGGCGGGTTTTTGTTTGGGGTTGGTTTTTGTTTTTTTTTTTTTCTTAGCAGAACAAATGTTACAGCAGCGGTTCACATCCAGCACTGTCATAACTCTCATTTGGTTGGGTGATGTAAGGCACCACAAGCAGCAGAAATGTTTTCTGCATTGTGTCAGCTACCATACAGCACTTTAAAAACTCCAGAATTTTATTTCTTACTACGCTATGAGTATCATTTGATTGTTCTCCCCTCATACAGATATACCAGACATAATGCTACCACACCGCCTAAGGCAAGCAAGCCGTTCAAAACCCGATCCTAAACCAGCGAGAAAACAAAACACTGACAGGGCAAACGGAGAGCTCGGGACAAAAAGGAAATAACGTAGCAGGCCCCACGGCGAAGGAGGGAGGGAGGGAGCGAGCGAACCCCATCCGCAGCGCCCCAGCTCCCGCTCCAACAACCCCCTCAGCAGCGGCGGGCGCTGCCGGAGCCGCCTGCCTGGGAAAGGCGGGCAGGTGCACGGCTCCCTGCGAGCCGCCGGCTTTGTCCCCACGGGAGCCCGCCTGTCCCTTTCCCCGGCTTTGTTCGCGGGAACGGCGTCCCACAGCCCCGCGTCCTCCAGCCCTGCTCTTCCCTACCCTCGCTCCGGCCCCAGCGCCACTCGCGCTTCCAGCGGATCGGACCCCCCGCCGGCCGGGGACAACCCTAGGGCCCGTGCGGGCCGCAGCTGCGGTTCCCCGGGGCTTCCGGCGGGAACCCGCCTCCCTGCGCCCCCGGCCCCTNCTGCAGGCAGCGGAGTTGCCCAGACCTCCCGGAGGAGGTGTAAGGCCTCCTGCTGTCGGCCTCGCAGCCTCCGGCGTCCACCCTTGGCCGGCCCCAGGCCTGTCCGGGCAGGCCGCCGGTTGTTTGGGGTGCGACGCAGCCCCTCAGCTCGGCCTGGAGCACAAGCAGCCGGCAGTCGCGTCAGGTCGGGCACGATGGCGGCACGGCTCCTTCTGGAAGCGCTCGCCACCGCCCGCAGCCTGGCTTGATCCCTGCCCTGTCCTGCGTCTCCTGCCCATGTGGCTCCCCTTGCTACGGTGCTCGCTGCTGCTCAGTAGTCGCGGCTTTTGCATTCCCCGCTGTTGAGGCTCCATGGCCAAGTGGTCTCTGCGTGTCAGCTGCCAGCACACACCTGAGAAGCACCGGCACAGGGGGCATTTCGTGGGTGGTGTGTGCTGTGACTCCTGGTACCGCTGGGACAGGAGCTGTGGTGCTGCCAGGGCTGCCCTGGGTGTCTGCAGGGAAAGGCCGGGAGGTCTGGTGCAGAGGCAGCACCTTCTGTGTAGTTGAAAGGATCACCCAGAATCATCACAGTTGAAAAAGACCTCTAAGATCACCGAAAAAAAAAAAAAAAAAAAAAAAAAAAAAAAAAAAAAAAAAAAAAATCACCTGCTAGAGCATGTCCTGAAGTGCCTCATCTACATGGTTTTTAAATAACTCTCAACATGGTGATTCCACCACTCCCCTGAGCAGCCCACTCCAATGCTTAACTATTCTGTCAGTAAAGAAATGCTTCCTCATGTCTAGTCTAAACCTCCCTTGGTGCAACTTCAGGCCCCATTTCTTCTAGTGTTATTACTGTTCACTTGAGAGGTCAGCACCCACCTCCCTACAGCCTCCTTTCAAGTAGAGAGTGCTAAGGTCTGCTCTCATCCTCCTTTCCTCCAGACTAAACGTTCCGAGTTCTCTCAGTCTCTTTATGCAGGGCTTATACTCCAGACCCTTCACCAGCCTGATTGCCCTTCTCTGAACTCTGTTCAGCAGCTCAGTGTCTTGTAGTGTGGGGCCCAGAACTGAACACAGTAGTTGAGGTGCTGAGACAGTGGAGTGGGACAGGACACAAAGAGTGGAAGGAGCAGCATTAGAAGATGACTGACAGGAAAACCCTCCCAAGAGTGTTCCACCTGTCCAAACTGAGCTGGATGGGGGTTCAGGCACAAGACACCAAACACAGAGCTTTTTCTCTCAACCCCATCAAAGTGTACAAGAGGACCATTAATACTCTACAGTGCTCTGCACCCTGAAGTAGTGGGTCTGAAAGCCAAGAGCTCCTAAACAAGCAGGATCTCAACCAGTGGTTCTTGTGAGCATCCAGCCTGTGTTGTGGTGGCTGCCAGCAGTCTCTCCCCAAAACACCTAAATTGCTGATAGTGCCGTGGTGGAAACCAGCAAAGTAGTGTTTCTCCACACACTTATGTTTATACACACACAAACACATTCATACTGCACAATGTGAGGGATGTGGGATTTTTTCCCACTTTCTCTATTGTTATATGCCACCATAATAAGTCACTATGTTTCCAAGTCTCCTTTGTGAGTTACACCCCATCCTCTGTATACAGAATTCATTGCCTACCCACATGCGAAGAGTCAGCCATTACCCAGTTCAGTTTTCAAATACAATATGTGCTGCTTTTTGATCAAACAAGTAATTAGTTAGGTGAAACATTGTTATAGGAATAAATAGCACAATTTCTAAACTGAGTGACTCTCGAGACAGTTCTATGATTGACTGAAACCAATGTAAGTCCATGGCAGTGTCTTGAGAGACCTGTTTCTGGACATCTGCTGCTCCACAGCTTCATGGACTGAGGTGGACTTCAAAGGTTTCAGATCCTTATCATCAGGATGGTTTAATGTATCCCAAAACAGCCTTCATGATATTGCAGCGTGTCATGGCACATTATGCATGTCACATGCCCTTCTCAGTGTCCCAAGCAGAGGTCTGTGTTCCTGCAGCTGCACACAATGCCAGGAGGCCACTGTGGCACGTGGCAGCACAAGGGTTCCTTCTCCTTTATAGGAAGGGGTAACCATGCATGTGTGCAGTACATAGAATCATAGAATGGCTGAGGTTGGAAGGGACCTTAGAGATCATCTACTCCAACCTCCCCGTCATGAACAGGGACACCTCTCATCCAGACAAGGTTGATCAAAGCCTCATCCAACCTGGCCTTGAACACCACCAGGGAGGGGGCAGTCACAACTTCTCTGGGCAGTCTGTTCCAGAGTCTGGTCACCCTCCTACTGAAGAACTTCTTCCTAAGATCCAGTCCAAACCTCTTCTCCTTCTGTTTAAAACCATTTCCCCTTGTCCTGTCACTGGACACTGATGAAAAGTCCCCTCACTGGCATCCTCCTGCCACGGGCTCAGCAGGCTGCTTCTAAGGCTTGTTCAGTAGCACAGAACTGCTGTGTGAGTGCCCTTATCTCGTGCCCTTGCAGTACACCCGCAACCACCCACACAGGGCCTCTGACTGCACATCCCAAACTCATAAAATGGAAGGTGGAGAGAGTTACCATTTCCAGAGTTGCACAGCCAGGTAGATACTTCAGGGATGACACCTCCAAAACTGTGCATGACTCACCCTCCATATTTACTACCATGGAAACTGAATAATGAATCAGAAGTACTTGTTGTTCTCTTCACCTTGCAAGATGCATACCTGAGGCACGTGGGGCTGCTGCTGCACATTGCTGAACCTGGCAGTCATCAGAACATAAAGCACAGAGTCAGAGTACAGAAGAAGCAACAGCTGAAGAAGGAGTATTTTATGACTTAGTAGAAATCTCTTGAGAAAGAATGAGTTTACCAGAATTGGAGAAAATCAAGAAAATTAATGATGAACTCCTCATGACTGTAACTGTTAGAGAAAGAACTTATGGTAGTGCCCAATGGTGACCTTGGAGGCTACTGAAATGGCCAATATCCAGCCACAGGCTGGATCTCACTGATGGAGAACTCTCAGACAAAGCTGATTCCCCACCTTGGAATCTCACTGCACTCAGGAAGCATTGAGTTTCACTACCCGTGTGCCACAAGACCTGCATCCCACCAGGCACCACCAAAATAGCCCTATGATTCAGAGAGCCCAGCAGCAGCACTGAAAGCTTTGTCAGTAATACCCTCTGCAGAGCACATGCCTCTGAGGAAGCCCTCCAAGCATCCCCTCACCCTCCGTGGATGGAAGAAATGACTCACCATGAGGCACAAGGCACTGTTTGTTTGGATTCAACTCCTGTATGCTCATTAGTAAGAAGTGATAATAATGGACTAAATTACCTATTACACTGAAGCTCTCTGAAATTGTAGTCCTTCTTTTTGTACCCTGTGCATCCTTTTTGCTTCTCTGTCAACATCAGTAAAGCAAATGTTACCATTTCAGCCTCATTTCCCATGGAAACAAGGCCTCTGCTTGGCCTCCTTGGGCATCCCCTCTTGCTTGGGCTAGTTCTTGTTTCAGTGATTCTTTAACTTCTCAGTTTATTTGACTTAAATCTGGCAGATGGATAGAGGTCACAAAAGTAATTAAGATCATTAATTAAGTAATTAAGTTTCATAAAATAATAATTTGAGATAGAAAGTGAGCTTGTATGTCTACCAACCAGTACAACTCAGGAGCTTGTTGGTTTCTGCTAGAGACATAATATATGGTGTAACCAAATTACATTCAGGAAGAGGGCTACAAAGTGAAAGCAGAGGAGTTTGCATCAGTGTGCACTGAAACAGCAGAAAGTCTTAATACCATTCAGCTAAAAAAAAAAATCAATCATTCAAGAGAGAGAAATCTAGAGGAAACTGCCTTTGATGAGATCCACTGCTCAGGTCACTTCCTTTTTCCCTTTGCTCTCCTGTGCACCTCTGGGAAATGTCCAGTTTCTCTCCAACAATTCTGTATGTTCAGTGAGAGTGCAAAGAATGCCAAATAAAATCTAAGTTCTTCTAAGTGTTAGGGAAAAAACCAGCAAAGACAGACAGGGTTTTTGATGTCTTTCCTTACACTGCAGGTACATTTCTTAAAAAAAAACAACTACACGGTACATATATTTGACTCTAAGTGGTGGATCCTAGCGCGAATTTGCAGGAAGTTCCCAGCCTTGCAGTGCCTCCCGTGGGTTCTCACCCTAAAAGCCTGCAGCGAGGGGCAGGATGCTGCAGAGTCCAGATGCCCATCGAGCTCTGCTGTCGGACCAGGAGACGGATTTCCCCCTGAGGGAAGCTCCCCCCCCCCGCTGTCATTGGCAGGGTCCCTTCAACTGGTTTAAGCAGCTTTTTCCATCAGCGTGGTCCCCAAATCCCTCTGGGACTCCAAGCTATCCGTCTGCCTCTCGATGGCTCGGGCAGGGCGGAGTGAGGAGGAGGGAGGTTCCGGCTGCCGCTGCCGCTGCCTGAGGAGCTGGGCCGTGCCCGCTGGCCCCTGCCCACAGCAGCGGGGACTCAGCCGGGACCATTGCATCACCCTCGCCGGGCGCCCCGGACTCCCGTGCCAGGACATTCCTCTGGCTGAGTCACGGCCCTGAGCTGCTGCCCTGCTGCCCCGCTCCCCCGCTTCGCTCCCCCGCTCCCCCCGGGCTCAGCAGCCCCACGGCGGCACCGCTCCTGCCTTCCCCACCGCCAGCTCCCCGGGCTGCCGCAGTCCCACCCTCCCGCTGCCAGCCAGGTGCTGCGGTGCCCCCTTTGGTTTAAGCAGCCCCTTCCCCCTCCAAGCGGAGCTGCTTTTCTGCCCCAGCGGTGGTGTGGCTGTAGAAAGGTACCTCCCCTCTTACCCTCCTCATCCTCCCCCCCCCCCCCCCCCCCCCCTCCCCCCC
>JAAWXA010000009.1:14275878-14349207 GCA_038090715.1 Florisuga fusca
TTTTTTTTTTTTTTTTTTTTTTTTTTTTTTTCCCTTGGAAAGCTCTTCGACTGTCCGCGTTCCCTGGCCAAGCTCACCTCATGGCCATGGGCCAGGGGAGCAGGCACAGGGAGCCAGGAGGAAGCAGGAGCAGTGTGAAGCCAGCACAGATGCTGGAGGAGCAGCAGCCATATGTTTTGGGGGGCAGGGTGGAATTCCCCCCTCTGCCCCTGTGACTCCCTGCGCCGGGCTGGTAAGTCACACTTGCCAGTGAATCATAATGCTGGGCGGCCACGAGCCTGTCATTGGTCGAGGGACAATAAAAGGGAGATTTAATTAAAATGTTATGTGTCGTGTAATGACATAACTTTACAGATGGTATTTAAACATAATGAAAAAGGAAATAAAATTTCCTCCTGTGAGAGCTATGCGGAAACCAATGGCAGAAAAACCACTAAACGGAACAAAAAAATTCCCCTGACGTCTAAAACACAAGGAAACTTTGCTCAGCCTTATTAATAAAAACAGCAGATAAAAATTACTTGGAAGTAATTAGCACGTATTTGACATTCACACAGGTTTGCACATTTATAGCACTAGAAAAAGTAGCTACTGATTACTCTGACAGCCTTCATAAATTTCCCTATGCCCTGCAAAATGCATTTTCTCCAGGAGCAGTTTCTTCCCACATCTCTCTCTAATTGCTGCCTCCATTTCACAGCTGAGATAAATTTACAGCATAATCTCAGGTAAAGAAGGATTTATAAGCCTGGCCACTGACTATATCTCAATTACTCAATGTATTACCTTTTTTTTCCAGACAACTCTCGCTTCCCTTGTAAAGATAGTATATTTATTTATTTTTCACTGCTACTTGTAGCATTTTTATTCTGAGGTCTCAAAGCTCTTTATTGAAATTATTAATGAAGTATCCCCACCCAATGAGTATTATTTATCCTATTGGATGGGTTGCTGGAATCACCTGGGAAGTCTGTGGTGAGCACAGGCACAGGCTTGTATCCCCATCCCTGCTTTAAACCACAAACCAACTCTCCTAAGAAAGGAAATGTAGGTCAGCCAGAACAATTATTTTATTGAAACCTCTGTTTCAAGCAAACAGCAAAGTCAGAAATTATTTCTCAGTAAGCATCCTGTGACAACACCAGGTCTGAGGAGTTTGATGTTGGCTGCTACCTCCAACTAACAATGTGTCAGAAAGGACAAATTTATCTGTGCATCCAGTGAAGCAGAACCCCAGCTATACAGGAGACAGAGATGCAGTATGCTAAATCCTGTCTAAAGACAAGCAGTGTAACAAGAAGCAGTATTTTCTGGGAGGCACAGTATTTGCTGTGTATCACAGAATAATGCTGTTTATAGTGAAATGGCAAGAAGAGAGCCAAAGTGATCTTTAGAAAACCAGGTGTATATAGCTGACCTATATGCTTGGTAAGTGGATTAGGGGAAAAGCTGACAGAGTTGTTTGCAAGAATAGGGTGTAACACTAAACAAAATATACATTTTACTATTTAATTATTCTAATAAAACAAAAGTCCAGAAATATTCTTCAAGCAGCAAAGCAATGATAAACACCTGCTTGTCATTACATGATTGCCTCTACAAAAATATGGTCTGTTTTCTTACTGTGAGTGCTGTGGCTCAACAGTTGCTTCTTTGTATGCTTGCAGTATGTAAAATTTAGTACATAAATATAAAACAAGGAAGAGTAAGGTAATAGTAGTGTCACCAAAATAAAGTCCGCATTTACAACTTTCCCAACAGGGACTTCATATTGTTTAGGTTTCTAAAAATTTGTTCAGCCACAGATCAGCAACTTTTCTCAGCAGAGGAGCAGGACAGCTGGAAGGTGTAATTTCTTGAACAAATTCAGCCTGGTTTTCAGGAGGAAGACTGCCAAAAGTTAGGAGGTGGTCAGACCTCATCAGATGACACAAAACTGGTGCACCTCCAGTAAAAGGTGGCATTGGTTTCAGAAAGCTCTTTCCCTGCATTATATTCCATGTAATGATTCTACTTTGTTATGCTCTTCTTTACAGAAGAAAAGAGAGCCTCAAAAGTGGGCCCCCTGAGACAGCCAGGGTTCCCGGTGGGACAAGGAATCCTTGTTTTCCTATGGCTTGACTAGTGCAAGGCAGCCTGCAGATTAGGGACGCTAACCCCAAGTCTTGCATCCTTGGCTTGATTCTGCTACTAAACTTCACTGCTCTGTGCTTTCATCCTATCGGGGTTATGACATCACGTTGGAATAAAGTCCTAGGAAAATGGATGGTTTCTAACCATGATTGGCAGTTCAATGACATTGTAGGTCTGATTTAAGGAAATATCTTTGCAATACAAAAAATAATCACCAGGAAAGGATCAAACTGTCTCCAGGATATGGAGGAAGCCATCACAAAAGTGCCAAGACATTGGAGAGATTAATTAATATGTCTTGTTTAGATTGGAAGTCTTAAAGACGAGACAAAAAGGAGGACAGAAGCTTTTGTTTCTGAGGTCTTAATATTACCAAAATTCTTCAGACACACCTAGGACTCAGATTGCAGAATACTGAACATTTGAACAGAAGGAAACCGTATTTGGTGAAGGCTGAATGCAAGGACTGGCTCTAAGAACCCCCTTAGAAGCAAAGATGAACAGCTATGGAAAGAGGATGCACAGATAAAACCTACTGAAGCATTGCAAAGCCCCCTCACCAAGTACACTGTTTAAGAAGTTGATCTTGCCTTTTAAAACTGTTAAGTTTTTCTTTTTCAGATATCAATCTAAAAATAAAATATTAGCTAAGCCTAACATGATAAATACATGAGTTGAGATCACTTTCTGATGGTTGAGGATGGGCTTTAGGATGACTGGGACACAGGAATATTTATAACCCTTGCTGGATCGCTGGACCTGTCGGTCAGTGCAGAAGTGTCCTCTGGTGACAGCAGTGCTCGCGAGTGGTGCCAGGACTGCAGAGCCCAACATGTGACTCCAGTGGTAGGATCTGCACAGGAATGCTCACTAAAAGCAGCTACGGAGCCCTGATCCCACAAGCAAATCCCCACACTGCCCAGACTCAAATGCGAAACTGCCATCCAAACCCCAAACATTTCGGTATCCCGGCTCCCATTTCTGCCAGTTTAAAAGCATGATTCACAGGAGCCAAACAACAGCACAACACATGTCTTCAAAGTCCTTTTCTCTCTGAAATAATTTAATCTGTAAAGTGAATTAAAACAGGAAAGCACAGAGATTATTACACATGTTCTTATAGGACTCAATCTAGAAAAACAGCTATATAAACCCTAAATAAATGGGTCATCTAAGAACAGCAAATGAACAAAACTCAGGCTAGACTGGGTATTGCCTTAGCACAGCAGGAAAATCCCTGCAAGACAGCTTTGTTACGAGGGACATTACAGTGCAAATGCGTTGGTTTCTGTTCCTCCTCACAGAGAGCTCTGTCAGGCAAGCTCTGTCAGGCAGTACCAGCTGCAGGCAGTGTCAGGCTGCAGCAGTGTCAGGATGCAGCAGTGTCAGGATGCAGCAGTGCCAGGATGCAGGCAGTGGCAGGCTGCAGGCAGTGGCAGGCTGCAGCAGTGGCAGGATGCAGCAGTGGCAGGATGCAGCAATGTCAGGCTGCAGCAGTGGCAGGATGCAGCAGTGGCAGGCTGCAGCAGTGGCAGGATGCAGCAGTGGCAGGATGCAGCAATGTCAGGCTGCAGCAGTGGCAGGATGCAGCAATGTCAGGCTGCAGCAGTGGCAGGATGCAGCAGTGCCAGGCTGCAGCAGTGGCAGGATGCAGCAGTGTCAGGCTGCAGCAGTGGCAGGCTGCAGCAGTGTCAGGCTGCAGCAGTGGCAGGATGCCTCCGCGCTGCGACACGATGCTAGCGCAGCGGCACTCTGCTACTAGAATAAAGACCCTTACATGGTTCTTTGAAACAAATCTGTGAAAAGAAAGGTGAAGGACTGTTAAAGAGAATAAGTGAAAGCTGATCTTCGGTGGGCAGTGGTTTGGAGAGTACACTGTCATCCCTGTAGGAAACTTGGCCCAACCAAACATTTTTATCATCAAAAACAAGTGACCTGAACAGCTGGATGCGCTCTGGGAGCAGCAGGGAGGGCACAGGCAGAGCCTTTGTGCTTGCTGCCTTCTCCCCCTTCTGGCAAAGGGTGAGGGACTCTTGTATGGGGACAAACACCTGCGACCTGGGGGAGTATTGATAGTTGGACGCAGTGATCTTAGAGGTCTTTTCCAACTGCGACAATTCTGTGATTCTGTGACCTGGCCAGGGCCATTCCTGCCATTCCCAGAGCTTCTCGCAAGGCAATGGCTGATATGCTCCTTTTTTGGAGGCACAGAAAATGTTGGGGTTTTTTCCTTTCTTGTTTTATACCTAAGTAATTTAAAATATGAAGTTGTAAGAAAAAAATATCTAAAATTAATTTCAGTAATTTTCCAGAAAAGATGCACTACAAACCCAGGAAACTGATATATTACAGAAGAGAAATAAACCTGAAGTTAAACTCGGTGCACTTTCTGAAAAATGCATGCAGCCTGTGGCCTTCTGCAACTGTAAGCATTCCAGTTACAGTTCATATTGATCCTTAGGATTTTAATGAACTGCAAACATTAAAAAGCATTGGTTTGGAAATGTATTTGTTTGCCAGAATGCAGCTGCAGGTGCATTGCTGAGGGTGGAATGTTTCACCAACAGGTCAGATTTGTTTGATTCCTGAAAACATAAAACCAAATTTAAACACAGAACCCAGCACCATGTTGTTGCTGATGCTCAGCCCAATGGATGCTACTGGGAGCTGGAGGAGGCATCAGAAGGGTAAATCAGAGTTTTACCAGCACTTTCTTGGGTAATGGAGATGGACCTTTTGAAGACACAGAAGTGCAACATTCAGGGACGGTAACAATTACTTTAATAATCAGTGGCTTCCAGCAGTTAAAAATACAAAACTTTGCACAAGTATATACATATACATCCACAAATAAAAAGACACATTTTAGGGATGGAGCTATTTCAGCATCCTTACTAGGAAACAGATGGGAAACAAGTTGGTGGCTTACTTACCCATCTTCATAATTCTCCTGATTCACAGCACAGTCTTTCCTTTTGCATTTAGCTTACTCCAAACACCTTCAAACCTGTCTGCCCCAAATAAGAAACTTTCTTATTGGTGGAACCTGGGGGTTCTCCAAGAGGGGTTGCTATGCAGGCCTCCTATCAGATACTCAAGCACTTGGCAAAGTTTTAACAGCACTGTTTAAGGAAGCACCACAGAGAGGAGTAGGTTGCTGATGAAGGGTGGGAAGAAGAAGTTGGTCTAATGGTAGCAGGCTGGGAAATGAGGACCCACTTACAGCAAGCCGGGTGAGGCACAAGGAGCACCCCTAAGTCACTGTTATGAACCTCAAGGCAGCAGTCTAACTGTGCAGGAGAGAGAGCTCCTGGAGTAACAGCAACGGAGCCAAATGCCACACAGAAAACTGCCTGCAGTCCCTGGGACACTGGCAAGTTTTTTTCGAGTGAGATGGCGCTTGCAGGGTAGAAATAGTACTGTGTGGGCTCAAGAGGCATTAGCTGGACTGTTGCAATTAGTTGTGACAGTGATCCACAGTAGGCAATGTAACCAGTGTTAGGTATTGTTTATTTGAATACAAACAGGTGTAGCTTAGAAGATACAAGACTGTTGCAGGGGAAGGCTTAATTCAGTGGTTACATCAACGATTCAAAACTCATAAACCACATTTTCAATCTCCTAAATCCGAAAGTATGAGATTACCAGTCCAGCAGAAACAGGTTACAGGACTCTGATGTGGGCTGGTGTCCCCAGGGACCTGCTCCCTGCGCATGCCCATAGAAAAATCTCCATTTCTGGACTGTGCCAGTTCCAGAGATGGTTGTCTGGGGGCAGAGGGCAGCCAGTGATTGGATGGTGTTGGGCTGTTCAGGGCTGGCAATCTCAGCCTCCCTGTGATAACACCTGGAAGTTCAGGCATGAACATCCCAGCCCTTGAAAGACAAGGGCAGAGACATGAAGCAATTCCCTTTTTTTCCAAAAGGATGCATGTAGGGGGAAATAAATAGTCACAAAGGAACTTCTTGATGTTAGTTAGAAATAGCATAGCTGAAGTTTGAAAAAGCTGCAATGAAAGTACCATCCAAGAGTCTACTGCCAGAAAGAGAGAGCTTGGCTCATGCTCTGTGCTCGAGTGTATGACAAGCAATAAGACAACAAAAAGAATGCGTGCCCTGTGAGCACCACTAAGGCCACGGACAGTAAGATCTGCATTGTACCATGCAGCCTAAGTCAATAATCAGCTGCTAAAAAGATAAGTGGGCACTTCTCTGAATTTGACCTTCAATACGTTTAACTGAGGCTGTAGGCTTACAAATTTAGTGACAGATCAGTAACTTCACTCATAGCACCGGGACACAAAGACCACCCTCACCAGCAGAGATCTGAGTTTAACTGTTCCCATCTGCTCTACCCAAACTCAAGATTGTAGTTTTGTTGCTGAGGGAAAGCTATTGAAGGAAATCACTTTGGAGAGAGTGATGGGAATGAACAGCTGGAAGGAGGTTTGGAACAGTAACAATTTAAATTGTGTCTGCCACAAATGGACATGGTCAGCTCACTATGCCCAACCCCTCCCCAAAGAATTCACAGATCAGTTAATAGGGACTATTCATGCAAACTCGAACTTGCACAACTGTTTGTGCAACCTGCTAGCCAGGATGTCCACATCCTCTTGGGACTAGACAGATGCAGGGATATCAAGTACAACCTACACTTGCAAAGACATATTCTCGCTGTTCACATTCCTTAGGGTGTTTAGCATTCTTTGTGGTGGGAACAAGAAATGTTTCTTTGAGCTGGACAGGACAGAGATACCATCTCTGAACAAGGAAAAGCTCACAGAGAAACTCTTAATTATTAACGGTAATTTTTAAACAATTTCCCTCCCACTGTTCTAATTTTAAACTTTTTTTTAATATATCAAACTCTTCAAGAAAACTGATCAGTTGCATATCTATCACCATTTGTCCCCTAGGCTGAAGGGAATGACCATTCTTGTCACCTCTAGGGCAAGGTAAGCAGTACAGCAGCAAAGAAAAACCCCAACTACAAAGCAAGTAACTGTCATCTCTGTAGCATACAGAGTCTTAATGCTACAAGAAGCCAGCACAAACACGGGGTTGCTGCAGCAAACCTCACGTTTCAGTTTCTCCTACATTCTCCATGCCTACCTCTGTATTTCTGCTCCACGTTCTTAGAGTAGGGCACACCTCCCAGGTGGGCAAAACTCGTTTTGAAATGTGTTTAAAGCTGTTGACTCAAACCGAGTTTTAGAAATCTCGATTAATAAATACTGACAATAAAATTATCAAGGATAGTTTAAGGAAGCTGCTGGTCAACTAAACAAAGGTGTGAAGTTTTACAATGTTATAATAAAGATCCCAGTTAAATACCATACAATGTAAACACATACTTATGTTACTCCTTACATACTGATGAAAATTTGCATCACTCAGGAGCCAGGAATACACTGGCTGCAGCTGCCAAAAATGTTGGTTGGGGTACTCACATTGAAACAAAATTCTGCTGCCTTCTTTTTCCAGCATGTTGTCCTAGAAAGTTAATGGGGAAGATGCTGTAGCAGTATAACACAAAAGGAAATGCCAGAAGCTCAAAATACTTTAAAAATGTGTCATTTTATTTGTACACTTCCAAAGTTGTACGTAGAAACTTATAGTAGAGTCCTTTAAATTTACTCATTGCTAGAAGAACTGCTGGGGACACAGGAAGGTATTTATTGATTTATCATCAAGTTAGAGGGGAATAAACAAAACAAAACAAAACAAAAATCAAAATCAAAAACAATAAAACCCCACTGGAAAAAAATTCAAAAGTTATGGAACTTTTTTTTTTTTAAGCTCCAAGTACAAATTTTATAAATACAAAACAAATTCACAAATTACTTCGAATGCTAAATAAATATCTACTTAATAAACTCAGACTGAATACCTCCAGCCAGCACTGGTACAGTACTTAAAAGATATGCAGTTGTACTCATTCATGTGTAGTGTTGAGAAGATATGCTCAAACAAGTTTTAAAAATGCACACAGTTTCTTCAACTGTGCCACAGCTGAAGATTTTATCAGTTGATAAAGCCCTCAATACCACAGCTCCTACAAAATCTAGAGGACGAAACAAGGTCATTTGATGCAGGAAAAAACTTCTGGAAGATATTGGGACACATGAATGTATTAAAAATGTACAAAACCTCTGTAAACCAGTACTGTATCCAGTACATCTATCAAAATTATTAGACACTGAATAAAACTGTAGCAAAGGTAACCTTTCCTACGTTCTCCTGAGTGCTTAATATTACATTGAGAATATAGTGCAGGCCACACTTCAAGGTGGTTAAACAGTTGTTATTGCTTTATACAGACAGGTATGACTGTGTGATTTAACATTTCATTTTAATGAATAGAATAAATTCCCTCAAAAAATCCTTTGGAAGGCAGAGGTTAGATTCGTGACTTCTTTGCCGCGGGAGCGGCGTGGTCCACATTACCGGACGTGATCGGAAGTCCAAGCTTTTGAGCTTGAATGTGGAAGAAAGCCTGAAGTCTAGTTCCAGCTTTTGCTTCACTTGTGTTACGAGGGTTGTATTCAAAGCAGTTCGAAAACATCAGCTCAATGTCTTCAATGAATTCCGCTAGTAAATAAAAAGGAAATTAATGTACAGTCATCAGAGAGCAGTATGATACAGAGTGTGGCACGGAGCCTACGCTGAGTGGCAACACAATAATGTCTTCACCTATGTGTCACCTTTCTTCAACTGTGTCTCATGTTTCTTCACCTATGTGTCATGTTTCTGTCATCATATTACTGAAGTGCCATGTAAACATTATCGATAATAGGAGAAATTAAAAGAGAGGAAATAAAATTCAAGCAGTAACAACAGTACCTTTTCTATTTCATCAGTGCCACTCACTGTCATCAAAAGCTTGAGAAATAACATGAGAAAGTTGCTGATTTCTTATCTATCTGCACATCATGTATTTGGTAGCAAAAGAAATACATTCAACAATTTTATTTAAAAATATTATTAAATGCTCTTTGAAAAAGACCCTCGAAACACAGAACACTCCAAAACTAACACAATTTCAGCATTCTAATCCTCTGACACATCTATTGTAAGGCAGTAATTTATTTTAATGAGAGAGAACAGAGTACATTACCTCTTTCAATAAATAATACTTACATGCTAACTTATATTCACATTTATTCACTTTTTCACGAATTATATTTAAGGCAATAGGTTTCTTGATGATATCATAGTAGTCTGGTACCTTAAAAAAAAATTAAAAATTAATAGACAAACAAATAGAAGCTTAAAACACTACCTATATAAAAAAAACCTAAGTAACTAAGAAACAGAAAGCATTTTGTTTCTGTTTTTAAATAGAGTCCCAAGCAATCATCTCCATTTCCTGAGCTGAGTATTGGTTTTAAGGCACTGCACTTCTATTTTTAATATCAATAAAGCAGCAGACCACAACAAACGTTAGCCAGCAATTCAATTAATAAATCTAATCCTAAATACCCTCTGAACAACTGTAAGAAAATTGCATAGCAGATAAACATTACCAAGACTTTAAAACTTTTTATTTTCTTGTAACAGATTACAATATTAAACACTCCTTAACCACGGCTAATGACCCTTTTTACTCCACTACCATTCACAGTCTTGCAAGAGAAATTAAAGCCTGAGTCTCCTTTTAGTTGCACTGATGAAAAAAGGTTGTGAACCCTTCTGTAGCTATCAGGACAAAGTAAGCAAGGATGAGAGATAAACAGCCACCCTGAACAGTGTTCCTGTGATGAAAGTGCAGGGAGGAGAAGGACTGCCCAGCCCTTAAGGGCACTGATCATTTGGATCACAGATTGAATTCCAGGTAAGCACTAAGCTTAGGGTGCCTCTGGCTCACTCACAAAATGGGACAAGGGGGCAAAAGGAAAAGGTAGCTGATCCAAATTTGACCTTTTTTAACAGGTAGGATATCCACATGCACCATCATTCATGCTTTAAAATCAAGTTCTTGGTTATGACATGCAACCTTACTACATCAAAAGCAACTTGCAAACAAACCTAGAGAAATAAGTAGTAGAGAAATAGACTTAGACTGTTATATTTTTCATTCATTTCCTTTTAGGAGTACCTTTAATGTAAGTACTAAAAACGAAAGGTGATTTCATTTTTCTGGTTTGTCATGCACTGACCATTCAGGATATTCTGTACATTGGCTTGAAGGCAGCAAAAAATTTAAACCTAAATTTCTGTCATGATGAAGAAAATCTGAGTCACTCCAGCACAGATTTTTTTTTTTCCCCACCTATACAGATACTATCCCTTGGTGAGTGATTCAGGCAAACAGCAACGCACTGAATTCTAGTACTTTCTTTTAGGATCAAAATTAAGTTGAATTCTCCATCAATCCTTAAGAAGTTTCTTTGCATTCACCAGCTCCTTGCACTTTACAGTGTAATCTTGTACTCTATCAGGAAAACAGTAGCACTTGTTTCCTTCAAAATTCCTTTACTCCTCTGCACTTAAGTCTTTCACTCATTTGTACATCATTCTTTTTATCCAGACACATTAATCCTTCCAGCTATCTGTGACAATTAATTCAGCATTTCAACTCCCCATTTAACAGCTATGACTGTTAATTCTAACAAAGCACTTAAAACACTAAGCTCTAAATCCTTTTCCTGACCAGAAAAGTTATTTCTGGCACCAAATATTTGGACAGAAATGTGAGAGTTCTTCTGAATCCTATTGCATATCTGTATCCCCCTCTTTGGCTGATGGTGTAAAATCCCAAGTTTTACTGGCAGCAAACAGGACTCTCAGCCATTGTAATTTCCTCTGCAGTTCTGTCAGTTACCTGGATTTTGGAAACCAGTTTCATGAAAGGCCAGCTGTCATCATGTCGTACCAGTTCCACTACGAGTTGTTCAAAAGCTGAGAGTTCATGGACTCCTCCTTGACGTCCTGAACTTCTCCTGCTCAATGCAGTTTGAGGAGGTGATTCTGAAAAACAAAAATACCCCATCAGACAGAAATAAAAGCATGATAAGTACAATAGAAATAAATAAATTTTTAAAAAGTGAAACACCATTATTCTTGGGTACTAAAACTAGTTTCAGGACAGTACTCACATGGTTTGGCTTCAGGTATTAACTATACTAGAGCCTTGTTATTAACCACTAAATGTCTCTCTTGCTGTACAAAATGCTGGGTTCCTCCTCCATTCTCCTTCATCACATTGATTTTGAAAAGGACTTTTTCATTGATTTCTATTTTAAAACTATTTGTGAAACACTTAAAGAAAAGCCCTATTAGAGAAAAACATAATAAGCTGTCTGCTCATAACTTCTCCTTTCACAAAACCTCTATTCAGGGTGGTTTTATCTGCTTTCAAGAGTAGTCAGCAGAGTGGTTAGAGGATAAGCCCAGAAACTCCCAACAGCAAAGGACAGAAATGGTGCAGAATACAAGACTGCCACACTGGAGTGCAAGTTCTTTCACACTCTTCAGTCTCACACTGGGTCCTTTTGTTTTTTAAAAGGTTATTGTAGCTTTCCAAGTATTTCCCTACCATCAAATACATAGTATTTGCTTAACAAGCAACGACGCTGTTAGCCCTATACCAGAAAAATAACATTTTTCTTCTAGTAGCAGTTTATTCTCATATATATATATATATATTCCTGATTTCACTACCTTGCCTACACCTGTCTGCGTTCTTCACTGTTTAATAAGACAAACCCATAAAAGCTATAAGTAAACCATTTGTATTTGAATGGGTTAAGGCATAAATATAACTTTTGCATTTTCTATCCACATATTAGCAATTTTTCCATATTGTGTGCAAATATGAATTTTCAAATATGGATATGTCTCCTTGGCAAATAAAGTATTTGTTCTTTAGATGACTGAATTTTTTTTTTAAGGTTCACTTCTGTCACAGCAAAAGAAGGAAACTGTCTTGGAAACTGGAAGTGGTAAAAAAGCCTTCAACCACCACTTCCAGTCTCTGTGATCTACCACACAAACATTTCAGCGAGGAACAGAATGTGGATTTCACTGTGGACAAACACATTTCTCTAACCTGTGGATTGTCGTTTCCTGCCTCTTCGCTTGGGTTCAGTAACAGGAAGAGAAAGCTTTGAAGCAGAAACTGGATACTTCCTAAGCCGTTCACTTGAGTCTGCAGTATCAACAATTCTGAACCCGAGAGAATTGGAAGGGCTGTTTTCCAGTGTATTATCAGCACTCTTTCTCCCTCTTCGTCGTCTTCGAGGACTGAGTAATTCCACAAATACATCTGCTTGCAATGAACTTTGGCTCTGACGAGTGGTCCGGCTAGTAAGTCTTAAAGAAGGCTTTGTCACTGATGGAGGGGCTGATTTTACCTTTCTTAACCCCCTTCTGGTAACTCTAGATGAAGATTCAGTTTGCTTAGGTGTGTTTTGCTGACTCCGAGAAGTGTATCTTGCCTGACGCTGGCTGCTGTGACTTGAGAAAGGATTGTTGAGTTTTGCTGCTCTCATTTTTAATGGAAACTTGACCTCGTGTCTTCCTGGCTTTGCTGGGCTACAAAAAGTGAACAATTATGTTTTATTGTTTATTTACCCCAGAATTCCATTCCTCTCTTTTCTCTCAGAGTTTTCTAATTCAGCATTTAAAAAAAAAACAAAACCAACTCTCCAAGGCTGGACTGGTAGGACAGCTGGCTTTTGAGCTGATGCAGTCATACAATTACCATTATCTTAAATATTGCTCTGAAGTCTCTTAATTATATATTATGTGAAGCACACACTTTAAAGAAATGATCAGAATTCTGATCACCCTTACAGCACACACTTTAAAGAAATGATCAGAATTCTGATCACCCTTACAGCTTATGTAATATGAATGCTTTAACTGGAGCACCAGGTATCAATTCTTTTAAATTATATATTTTAACAGCAACTGTAAAAAAAAAGATTTTTGAACAATATTATCAGCTACATAAATAAATTGCAATTCTAAAACCCTAAGTATAAAAGTTATGCTCTTGGCCGGGTTTATAATTAATACTCAAGACTCTCCTTCCATTACAAGAGAGAAGGAAGGTCCCAGACACATTACTTTTCAAGGAGATGCAAGTTCTCTCCAACTGCTGAATCCCAACAGTCAGAGATGCAAATAATCTTTAAGCAAATTCAAAGACTGTACCAAAAGGAAGAAAAATACTCCAAAATCAGGAAAGTTTCTTTCAGCACGTACTCTCCTGGCATGTGTATCAAATCCATTACTTTACTGAAATTATCACAATGGATTATTCAGCTAGAGGTTTTGGTGGGTTGGTTTTGGTAGGGGGTTTCGTGGTGTGGCTTTTAGATTTTGTTTTGTTTCTTTTCAAAAACAGCTACTGCAGAAATTCTCAAGTTCTCCCTATGTCACATAGCCTCCAACAGATGACCTTGTCTTCCTCTAATGTTTCAATACTTACTGCATGCATCTAGTAAATAGACAATAGACAATAACTCCAGGTTTCCTCCAGAAAATATTTACTGTGTGAAACTCTGTCCACTTTACCTTCAAACAGAAATTGTACAAGAACTGCAACTCTGATGGCCACCTCTCACCCACATATCCAAGGCTGAAATTTTTATCCTGAAATTGAGTCTAAGTCCAGTGAACCTTACTTATTTTTGTTAATATTCACCAAGAACCAAATTCATAAAAAGCTGGGACTTTAAAAAAAAATAATTTCAGAATGGATTTTCAACATATGTGCTCATGTGAACAACTCTACCTAATAATCAAGATGACACTTCAGTAGGAAACTGCTTTGACATATGCCTATTTACCATATATCTTCTTCCTCTTGAGATTCATCCTCCTCATCTTGCTCTTCATCATAACGCTCGTCCTCACTTTGTCCCATCTCATCATAGTTTGCCTCTTCTTCCCCCTCTCCCAGTCGTTCAGCAGTCTCTTCATCACTTTCCACAGAAGGTCTCTGTCGGGAGGAGAGGCGTCTAGAGCGCTGCTTGGGTCGGCACTCTGGACAAAACCAGTCTCCTTCAGGAATGACCTAGGAACAGAATTAAGAGAGACAAGGAAGCATTGGAAATACGCAATGAAGTCGTAAGATCTACTCAAGTTTTTTGGGAAAAGGAAGCAGCTATTTCTCCTCAGATACCTTCAGCTTGGGCCTGATGCAGTAGGTGTGATAGCCTCGGTCGCAGCCATCACACAGCACCATGCTCTCAGCATCCCCTTTCTTTCGACACACTTTACAGCGAGCATTGAGGATGGACTTGGACCAGATGACACTTCGATCCAACGTAGACAGATGAAGGAAGACTTGGGACAAGCTGGTAGATGAAAGAAGGGACTCTCTCCAGCGATCCAAAACTGTCTTATAGGACCGTCCACCATCACTCGCATCTTCCATTAAAGAAAGGCATTTTACAAAAAAGGAAAGAAAAACAAAACCAAAACCAAAATTAAGTAGAATGATCAAGCTTCTTTTTTAAAAATCATCCAGGTTATCCTAGACTATGAAGTAAGGCTTTGACTTCAAAAGAGATAGCAGTAGTAAACTTAGTATTTTGTCATATCTCTTTGTCATATCTCTTCAAAACTCGAGTATTCTCTCCTTAGATTCCAAGATGCAGAAGCCCAAAGATTCTACACTTCCATACCAATTCAACTTAAAGAGCTTGCACATACATAGGACAATGAGTAAGACAAAAAAATCTTGCTTAGTTGTCAACCTGGAAACCTAGCAATTTGATTAAATTCATGAAGTATACAAGAAGATTGCTTAAGGTTAAAAAACAAAGCAAAACACACACTCCCAGTTTACTCTCCCTTGTATGTACATTTTGAAACTTCAAAATATTTATATTTAAAGTAAGTACCTAGGATTCAACAGAGACTTCAGTGGCAAAAAACAACTTAAGGGGCTCTTCCCACCTGCATTTGCCCCAGTACAGTCTAGCAGACAATCCATCAGCCCTCTCCCCACACCCCAGCACCTTCATTCCTGCCCTGCCTTCACAAGAACCTGCACATCTGAATGCTTAACCAGATTGGGTGACTGGAATGGTAGAAATATAACTTGATATTTTTCTTGATATTTTATAAGCAGCATAGCACATGTGCATCTGTGGTACACACCTAGTGGCAAACCAAGGAAGACCTGGAATCCTAATTAAGTAGAAGTAAATGAGGGGAGGAGCAGGCGTGAGGATTTATATAGTATTTTCAAATAAGTTTTGTTTGCAATCCAGGCCAAAGCAGCCACAAAAATCCCCCTGCAGACTAGCGAGGGGGTGGTGCCAAACATGAATGAGCAGCTGGAAATTACAGAAGCAAATGGAATTACATGCAAAATGAAATTACAGAAGTTTGAGGAGCTAGAGAAAAGAGAAGGTATAAATGACACCCTGCACTGCTGCTGCTGAGCAGAAAGGGAATTTCTTGATGCCTGTTGAAAGCTAGTTCTTGGATTTTAAAGCAAGAAGGTTTAAGGAGAGAGAGAAAATATGGCAGGTTTTTTGATTACAGCAATGTCCACAGATTTATCTTCTGAAGAGGATAGTTCAGTTATTACTGTGTGATCTCTAGCTGGTTAATGATGCACTCCAGCATGAAACACTGCCCTGCCAGCTGCAGTAGTCACAGTGGGCACAGGCAAGGCCTATGATCCACCTGTCTGCCAAATTATTTCTCCCAAGGAGCAGGAAGAGAAAATAACTAATAACAAACAAAATGAAAGAACAAAAATGAGACAAATTGCTCTCCTGGCAAGGCCATTCTGCCTTCTCATCAGCTGGCTGCCAGGATTTGCCTAATCTTGCATACATTTGCATTAGCTGCAAGCAGCACAAGGGAAGAGACGGGAGAAGGCAGAAGGTAATCAGACAACAGTTTCATCAGTGAAATACAGCCACTCCTGAACTACAAATACAAATCTACATTTTAAAAAATTTCCTACTACATAGTCCTTTGGTTTCTTGTCTCAACTTCAGTCATACTAACAATAGCGGACAAGCCCCATTTCACAGCACTGCAGTGTATCTCCCAATGTATTTTTTAAAATTCAGTAAGATGAAAACTAAAACCACTTGTCAGAACACCAGACCTTAACATGAGACCCACTTCAGTTCTCAGTTCTGCAGCAGATTTCTACTATATCTCTAGCAAAGACACTTGCTCTTAAGCATATATATAGTTTGGCAAGCATTTCCTTGCTGCCAATAGCAGCTTGAGCATTATTACTTTTTTTTGGCACTTATTTCCAGCTTGATTAACCAATATAGTTCACCACACAACACAAAAAATATTTTCACTGCAAAATGGCAGTTGCAATACAGAGACAGAAATTACTGCCCATGACCTGCTCCAGCACATCCTGCTGCTGAATGCAACACGCCAAGCAACACCCGCTGCTCCAGATCCCAATTTGTAAAATAAGAATAAGACTTTTTTCTTCCATCCATCATCTTTCTCATTTATATTGCTAACTTAGTGGGAGAAATGGCCTCTTCCTTTGTGTCTCAACAGCTCTACACTGCACAGTGGGATACCCCTCTGTCAGATAAGCTCTCCAAGCCTTGCTGCAATGCAAATGAAGTTGTTTGACAGATCTGTGCACTCATCTGTCAATAGCTAATTGAGTTCAGGAAAGGGTTTTCCATTTTAGTATTTCTAGAAAGGATATATAGTTGCACAATGCTGTGAAATTAAAAAAAAAAAACCCACAACACAAAAAAGCCCAAACCAAAAAAACCCAACAAACCAACAATGGGGACACATAAAAGGAAGGGGGCAGGGTGGGGTGTGGAGAAAGGATTATGTGATCAGGCAGATTTCTGTCCCAAAGTGATAAAAAGAAAAGACAGTTCTATAAGTCTGGTTGTAGAAAAAAAAAATTTTTTTTAAATTTAAAAAAATAATTTATTTCAATTTTCAGTCCTTGAGCTGTATTAGTTTTACTACCTGTGTTTAAACTTTTGCCTTCAATACTGCAATTATTTCAATATAAGGAACTGACTACAAAATTATTGAAGTAAAAAAAACCTTGCTAAAATATTCAATACTTTCTAATTCTTAGCAATATAAGTAACATTTAAAATTTACCATCTCTCTGACTAGTCTTGTCTTCCTCTCTCTTCCTCTTTTTATCCCCCCAGTGGTTCCTTCTATTATCTTCTGCATTACCTAACATCAAATTCATACAGTTATTTCAAATACCTTTTTCATGTGTGGCAGATTATTTTGTAATTCATTCTTACAATCTTTATAGTCTAAAAATTTAACTATAAAGTGGTTTCCAACATATGCACCTGGAAAAAGGTAGGCAGGGAAGGGTAAGAGAATCGTGTGCATGGAGGAATTGCATGTCAGGATTTACATTGACTTTTACTACAAACAGAAGACTTAAACTGAAAGTGCTCAGACTCTCCCTTACCTTTCTGTCCATTTCCAGTACAACTGGCTACAGGAGCAGCTTCCTGACCACAGATTTCACTCTCAGCCAACAACTTCACGGGTCTAGGTAATCATGAACCTCCCAGTACCTCAAAAATAGAGCTGGTTTATGTGCACAGTCCTCAGGGAGCCCTCAAGCTTTTCTGTCCATGTGAAACAACATCCTTTTGATAATTTTGTGTAGGAGTTCTTGCATATTAAAATAATGAAATTACTCTCCCAGGAAGTAAGAGCTATAGTAAAGGTCATCTGCTTTAAATGCAAGGCACTGACTTTCTCTGAAGACTGAACAAAAATTCTTCATCATAAAAAAGCCTACTTCCACCTTTGCTGCCTTTGCTCATGAAATGCTGCTGGTAAGTGATTAAAGCACAAGAACAAAGCATCCATATATACTAATCCTACCCCTGTTCACTGCTGGGCAATATCTTCTCTTATTATGAAGACAACAACTATAAATAGAAAAGAAGACAACTTTGGGAGTAGAGGAAACAAAAAATTAAAATTTAGAAAGAAAAAAAAGGAACAACAACAAGCAGACAGGAGTGAAAAAAAAGATTTTATTTTTGTCCTAGAAGCAGTGCATGGCACAAGCTAAGAAGGAGGTAAATGCTTCTCAGTATCAGTCACAAAGGTGCTCTCATTAATTAGAATCCAAACTTTTGCACAGAAATGCTTTATGACTGAAGTCCTACACTAGTACAGAAAGCAGAGTTTTTGTGTGGCTGCCTTAATAAACTCCCAAGCAACCAAATCACTCCATTATTTTACACCTCAATTTTCATGTCTAGGTAGTAGGAATGATGAGACCAAATTTTCCACTGCAAAGTATTTTGAAATGCAAGGAAAAGAAACCTATACCAAAAAGGAAGCAAAATACACAATAGAAGTGAACTGTATTTCTTCTTCCCCAAACATATTTTTATCTGAGAGGTAGCACTTCAGAATTTCCAAACAGTCATTAAAAAAAAAAAGAAAAAAGAAAGGCTTTTTTACATCTTAACTCAGAATTCTTGCAGGAAAAACATGTACTGCAAGCTACACACCCATTTTTGTGATTCTCCCCAAACATTACCTTAGGCCAGACTAAAGGAAGAAAAAACAAATTTTTATATCTAATGTGTAATGAAAGGATTTCTAGAATGCAATTCATAATTAAGCAATGCCTACAATTATTCAAGTCATGTTACATTTAATCACCAGACGACAGAAGATTAGCATCCATCTAGCTGCTCTGCAAGGCAGAGGGTGCTGTTTCTGGGGTTTCCAGATCTTTTGTCTTGCTATCTTCCATGTCAGTCTTGTCTTGTTTTTCCACTTGAATATTTGGTATGCACCTCAACTCTAAACTTATCAGAATCACCAGTGGGGCTCTTGGCAGCACGATAGAGCCTCAGAACAAAAACGGAGCAGAGAGGAGCAGCTGGCCCTTTTATTGCTGTGCTGGGTCCCTTTGTCTGCTCTGCACCCTGGAGGCCACCAGGACAAACTTGCCAGTTATGTCACTGTGCTGTCTTTAGTACTAGAAGCTGTAAATAGAGTGAAAACTAAAAATTGTTAAGTATGGCTCCACTTCCTAGTAGGAACTATGAAGTGAAGGTGAAGGAGGAGTGGAGGAGGAACAGAGAGGGAGAAAAAACTCCACAGTGAAGACAACCACTGAAGTAGTGACAAAGACAAAACATGTTCAGTTTGCTGTAAAGCAGAAATGCAGGGGTACTCTTTTTACCAAAAGTGTCCCCCTGTACTGCTAGCAAAACAGAACTACTAGCACTCGTTTGACTTCCAGTGTTTTTACTTCAGTCATAATTACACCAGCCTGAAAAGCTGGGCTTGTCAGGTTTAACATGAGGAATGGGTATGCAGGCATTTTGTTTAAGGGACAGTTTTTCCATTAAAAAAGCCTCTAGACACAATGAAAACTAAAAAGTTCACAAACCAAAACCTGGTTGTTCCAAACTACTGTTGTACTTTCTAGAGGTGTCAATGAAAGAGGGCATCACAGTTCTGAGCACAAGGCACTCCCCCCGGGCAAGCAGCAGTGTCCACTTTTTACTAAATGGTTTAGTGACACTACCAGCACTCCTTGAAACTCTAAACAGAAAGCTTTTCTTTTCTGTTATATACACATGAGTTGCAAGCTAAGAAACAGTACTTGTTGTGCTAGCACGCAAAGACATTGGTTCTACCTAGGCAGTTTATAAGATTATGCAAACGTGAAAAAAACCACAAGAATGTATAACGTGTCTGAAACAGTGAAGAGTTATATCCAGAAAGGGCTCCATCCAGACCTGCTCCTTGGCCTCAGAAGTGTCTAGTTTGCCAGATGCCTCTCACAAGCACAGGTTTTCTTGATGCTTTGCAGTTGCACCTCTGATCATGTCCAGAAATTCCCCAAGTCAGAGCACCTTTCATATAACTGACTGCCCAGAAATCAGAAGTTATCAGCAAATAGGCACGTGTTTTAAGCTTTCTTTACTATAGACACTCAAAGCTGCAGCTCCTCCAAGCGCTCTCAAGTGACAAAGCTAAAATCTTGTCTTCATTCAGACTTGTCTCCATCAAAAGTGGCTCATTACACAACCAAAAACATGAGATACTTGGCACCAAAGGCAAAGCAAGGAAGAGGGAACCTGACACTGTCACTTAATGGCTAGGGCAGTAAGCCAGAGTAGAGGAGACCTGGGATCTTTCCTGCTCCCTCAGCTATGCAAGTTATTCTATAAATTATTGTAATCTTACAGCAGTATCATTCTTTGAGCAAAAGAGATGCACAGGCACAGCATGGTAAATGAAGAGAGGAGATTTAAGGCATGCAAATAATTTAAGATTGCTCTCTCTGTATATGTTCTTTGTCCCACAGTGTAAAGCATCTAAAGGAAAACAGGATTCTCGTGTTAAAAACAAACAAGAAACTTCATCACCATCAAAAGGTCAGGAAAAAACATGAACTATTATTAGACTACAGCAGAGTTGGGACCACAAAAAAAAAAGTTCCAGGAAGATTATTAAAACATGTTCTCTCCAGTACTTCAGGGGCACTTTTCTTTTGTCCTTTCCCTCTGACTCATGTTGCCCAATCTATAGCCATGTTTTTCCCCTTAAGGGCACACCATGGTAAACCTACAGCTGTCAGCAAGATGCTGTTACCAAAATACTCTGAGTTTGGAAACAGAGGCATATACTGCACACCATATTTACAACCTGCACATGCAGAGTAAGTATGACAAATGTTAGATATATTGTCAATTAGTTGTCCCGAGCACGTTGTACATCTTGTCTTCTAGCAGGAAATAAGCCATATCATGCCCAGCTTGGAAAGGACAGGCATACTTGAGTTCACCAAACACTTAGCCAAGTAAAGCTTTTTAACAGCTGCTGTTTAAACTACTTCTATGCTCTCCCTTTTCATTTCAAGTAATTTGCTGCACTTCCTTCTTCTAGAGTTCATCACACTGATAATGAAACCTTTTGGAAGGGAATCCTTGCCTGCATGTCAGAGTTTCTGGCACAAATCAATCTCAAACCCATAGTCAGTGGCAACTGATATCCAGACACGCAGGAGCAGCCAAGATGCAGAAGAGTTTTAGGTCAACTGTGCCATGGGGCTCTAATGTTTAAGGGTTAACACCAAAACCTGCATTTTCACCTTTACTACGGCACCAAAATCTGCCAGAACCTGAGGATTATCTGCACAGTCATTATCAGAAGAGCATCAATTTAATAGGATGTGTAGCAGTTTGTGCTCAGGAGGACCCCTGGTATGTGCTGCACTGTTAAGCCCTGCTGCATGCTCCAGGGTGAAAGGTAAAGCATTCCAGCCAAGCACCAAGCACAGCTCCTCCTTGGTGCAGCATCAAGGGAAGGCTGCCCAAGACAGCTGCTTTGGGAAGGATGAACCACCTTAACACACTTCTCCAAGACAAAAATCACAGTTTTGAATCACAAAAACATCCTAAGAAATCCAGACCTGAGTGATGACTGAGTAAAAGAATGCCTTTTATGCACCTTGGATCCCCAAGAGGAATTAAAGAAAGGAATATGTGATAAAGTCAAGTTATATCATGCTTTAGTTTAAAAGTCTTCTTGCAACCTTTTGTTTCCAAGTTTTACAGCACAAACGCAAAATCTGAGGATCACTATGTCTATAGTGTAAATCTTTAGTATATTTTTTTGTAAATGTTCTGTTATTGCTGAACTAGGTGATCCAGATAAACAAGACCTACACTGCTTTCACAAAACACAGCACAAAAAGGGGAATACACTTTTACAATCTGAAATCACACAAAGTAAACTCATTATATAGTTTCATGATGCACTGGCCTCAACAGTGATGCTGAATTAGAGTATTCACCCAGAAAGCTCACACATTTCTGCCTAAGGGTACAACTTGTCTCCCAATGCATCAGTGTAATCGTAGGGCCACAAACATTTAAACGATCTAAGGTTAAACAGGCATGTATTTAAGAGTCAAATATGCACTTACTTAATACATGTAATTCAGAATATGTAGAATAGTAAGAAAAAATTAACATTTCCTTATGATCTTCTATGGTCTTGTAAACTGACAAACTTCTTTAACTTCACAGTGTACATAGCAATAGGCTAGTTATTTGTTCTTTTTCCCAACACATCCCTCTAAAGCATCCAGTCTTAAAAAAGAAGCAAATGGGTTTGGGGTGGTTCTTTTTTTTTTTTGGGGGGGGGGGGAGGGAGGAAAAGGTGACAAGGAGTTTTTTTGTTACAAAATCTTACACAAAATTAGGGACAAACAGTTTACATGCTGATAGCTTACCAAGAGGTGCTTTGAGAAACCTGCGCTCAATTCCTTGCTCTATCTGGAGCAGTGCAGACGCCAAGTAGTGGACCACATTATTAACTGGCTGAGGAGTACTTGTACTTGTTGATGCAGCACTTGGAGCTTCAGTTTTTAACCCAACGAGTCTAGAATGGCAAAGTTTGAAATTACCTCTTTTGTTTGTTTGTTTAACATACTTGGAATGTAACACCACGGGTATTCACACAAGACTGTATCCACAGTAGATTTTTATTTTCACTTCATTTGCATGCATGGACTAGGGATGTGAACAGATACTGCACAAGTGTCATCAGCTATCCCAGTTCTATAGTTCACTTTGTTAGCCTAATTAATCTAGATAAGTCATCTCAGGTAACAAAGTTACCTGGATTCCAAGAAATCTGAATGATGTTTCCACACAACTAAGATACCAAGAAGATTTGATCAACTAGTTTATGAAAGATTTCTATGAAGAGTACAGTCCCAACAATATTCCAGTGAAAACACTTCCAGTGGTGGAGTGCAGCCTGTTACAGTACTTCTACCTGTAGCAGTTTGACTACACATATCCTCACAATAAATAAAAATTTTGAAAAGAAAATAAATAAAATCAAAAAGTATTTTTAGAATGTTAAACCAAGGATTGTTGACTATTACATTCTCATCCTTGAAGAATTTTTCTAAAACACTAATCTTTTATGTAAAAAAAAAAAAAAAAAAAAAAAAAAAAAAAAAAAAACAGTAATGATTTCAAAGTGTAGTTAATCCTCCTGAACTACAATCTACGTACAGATTAGGAGAGAAACTCACACTAATGAAAATAAAATAAAATTCAATTTCTACTTGGGGTGTATAAAAAAAAATAACTAATTAAGACTGTCTGGATTCTGCTTTATTGTGGTGAATGAGCAATGCTTTTGGTTGCCCCTCTTCTTTTTTCACGCTTAAAAGCTGTTCATTATATTTTGCAATCCCACACATTTCAAGAGCCTGAAAGCAAACAAAAAAACCCCTGCATAGTTATTTACATTTCACTAGTCAAACTCCAAGGTCTTAATGAGATGTCACTTGCTCTGAGGTAGATAAAAAGCCCAGCATCAAAAGCAATATGTCACATGATTTCAGAATCCCATGCTCTCTGTTTTAATATGCAAGACTTTATATTAGAGTAGAATTTATTCAGAAACGTTTAGGGAGTCAGTATCAAATGAAAAAGAAAAAAAAAAAAGGGAAGCAACAAGCTTTCTACAGTTGAAATGAGAGCTGGCAATGGAAGCAAGTGCCTAAGGTAACTGGAGACAGAAAAATTTTAGCTTTTTCATTAAAATAGTGGAATGTTTCTATTTTGTGATTTTTCAGGAAGCAAATGTCTGTAAATTGCATCCTTAATATAAAGAAGGTTGACCCTATCTTTTTATATGCAACCAGAGAACCCTGATCTGAAGCAGTCTTCCATGAAAATACTAATCCAACATACTGATAAAAAGGAAAAAAAACTTGAACAACTTGAAAATTTCTACTCCTACATTCACAACAGCATTCAAGAATCATCCAGAAATAAATCTTTCATAAATTAAAAGTCTAATTGCAGAAAAGCTCACAGAATACATAAGAAAATAGTATGTTAGTACAATGATGATCTCCAATCATTTTTTCCTGCAATACATCAATATTCACATCTGATTGAGACATACAGTTTTATATGTAATAAGTAAATTAAAGTAGGTACTTCTGAAAACTATGTAACTTCTGAGAATTAAATATTTAGAAATAATAATTTCTATAGTTTGATTCACAACACTGCTATGGTATAGTGTCCCACATCTGCTCAAAAGATTCTTTAAAAAAAAAAAAATCCAAGTAGTTTTATAGTTGCCACACTGTAGGATTTGAGGTTCCCCTTCTTTTAGTATATTGTAGCTCGCTCTACAGAATAACCATCATCCACCAAACTCTAAGATTGTAGCTCTGTTTTGCTGCAATGATAAAGGTTAATCCAGACCACGGCCTGTTGCACTGGCAGTTCTTACTGTGACTCATGAAGAACACTGCCCAGTTCAACCAGCAATTTGTTAGTATTATCATTTTCCCTTTTAAACACTCCTACTCTTTCCACAAAGTGAGTTTGTTTTTTTTCTATTTGTTTTTTTATTCTGGAAAACAAGCAGAAGTTACCACATTAATTTTTCTCTGCATCTTCCATGATTTTAAAACAAATTAATGTATTTCTTATTTTATAATTACAATTATCACTGTGAGAAATGCAATATCCAAATAGCAGAAGTTGTAAAAATTGACCTGCAGGTGTCCTAGTCTGTCTTGCAACAGAACAGTGTCATTTAGAAAATATAAACCAATCTCACACACACAAAAAAATCACATATTGTAACTCTATTCTTAAAAAATACCATTCTAAGAATTTGAAGGTCAAAAACCCCAAAACAACACTGCTATAGAACTCCAAGAAAACCAGACATCTTTTAAACAACAGCTCTTACCTGTCTTTCACAATAAACTTTTCTTGATCATCAGCTTCCATTTCTTCAGATTCTTCATTCACAGTTTTAATGAGACCATTTTCTTTGTTTTCATCATTCAGAAACTCATACCTCCCATGTTCTAAGGCTGCTCTCCAAGCCTGTCTGTCTGCAACCTGAAGCGAACACACAAACTGTAGTTTCTAAAGAATCAAAGGCCATGAACTCTTAGTGCTAATTACTGTCTACTCTTAGTTTAATTATGCTTCTAGTAAAATCCATAACATGCAAGAGTTCTCATTTATGCTACAGACTCGATGGCACCACCATGCTCCTAGGTATTCTACGATTCACAAATACCTTAATAGCCCCCAGTGTTCCTTGGTAGATCCTGTCTTCAATGTCCAAAAGAAAGTCTCTAAGTCTGAGTTCAAGCTGCTTCTCTGCAGATAGATGAGATCCATCATGAGCATTCTGCATCCTGCCCCGTCCTGAAGGAGCTCTGATGTCACTTTGAGGTTTCTCTGCAAGAATACCAAGTAATTTCATGTTAGTGGACTTCTTCTCCTTAAAGTAGGTGCTGAAGAAGGAAAAAAAGGTTAATAAAGGGCAGAACAAAGTAAACACAGAGGTTCAAATCTCCCTTCCTGTGGCGACAGTTGCCAACACCAACATCTCCATGCCATCTGAAGGCATCTGAACCAACCAGGTGGAGTATAATTTTAAGGGAAGATCTGTGGATTAGCATTCACTTGTCCCAGCACACAGGATGAGACATTTCCATCAATCTAAAAGGCATTCATCTGTTTTTAAATGCTTGCTTAAGGAGTCAATAATCAACAGCTCTCTGCTACAGTGCAAGGAGGAAAAACAAACGAACAAATAAAAAAACCCAGGAAAATAATAAAGTCACATTCATAGTATTTTTCATATTTGATGGCCTTTACAGAGGAACTCTTCACTCTTCTTTCCTGCACGAAACTTTATCATGGCAACATTTAAATCAGGCATGTGAATTTGATAATGGCAAAAACTAACAACAAAATATAATTGCTTTCAAAAAACCCTAACTTTTAAAACAAAACAAACAAATAAGATAGCACAGGCACAGAGTAGACTGACTGGGTCCTCTAATTACATGAGGAGAAAGAAAAGGAACAAGACAGAGAGATAATTTATGAAAAAGAAAAGAAGAGATGATGATGGGTTGTCAAGCAAAAACCTCTTTGTAAGAGAACTGAAATTCATGCAGAAGCTCAAAAGCCACAGGGAAGATCTGAAAGGATGCCCAGATCCTAAATTAGTGCTTAAAAATCTGCATAGGTGGCAAATGTTTCTGCTCACAGGATTTACCTTGAATCCCATGAGTGCAGTGTTGAAGAAGTATATGCAAGAACCTAGAGGTATTTAATAAAAAATTACCATAAAGCTGTTGTTAAGGAAGTACTGAATGAATTTCTAAGACATTCTCCATTTCAGAAACAATTCCCTGTAACTGAAAGCAACAATGCAAATATCCTCAAAATGTACAAGTGTTCTCTGCTGTCTGCATCTGGGAAACATCCTTTTTGGCTTAAAAAAAAGGTGTTTTCTCAAGCATAACTGAGATCGACAAGAAAAAGTTAACAGTTACTGGGATAAAATAAAGTAATAGCACCTATACATTTTATTTCTATCCTCTCTTGACTGGGAACTAGAAAACAGAGAAGGGCATTCTACAGCACAAGAGAATCCTGAAGTAGCTGTCCTGAAAGACATTTAAATGAAGGCAATAGGGCAGCAGCTGGAGGCCACTGCAATAGAACTCCCTCCAAAATGAGCTGCATGTGGCCATGTATCACTGCTTATCAAACAGAGGAGGCCATATGGTACTGGACCACAGCATATGAGTTTTCTTTATCTCTATTAAAGTGAAGTTCAAAGCTATCTTTTGTTTTTCAGATCAGTGCTATTCTACAATTCTAATATTGAAAAAGAGTGAAAATCTACTTGCTTGAGGGCAGAAAGCAGCACACAAAATACAGATGAAGGTGCAGCAACTAGGAAAGTAAGAAACAATACACAATAAACAAGCACAAGTATATCAGAAAATGACAGACATTTTCTCCCCAAAACCCACAAACATAGCCATAAGGCCTCCCAATAAAGATTAATTACAATGCAGAAATTCTGTTCTGTGATAGTTTCCACCAAAGGAAATGGTAGGTCAGTTACAGATGTAGCATTATTTGATGCATTTACAGTATGTCCTGGCATACACACTCCAGTAAAGCAGAACTCAGCTCTAGTGAGTAATTCTCCTTTGCCTCAATACAGATACACCAAAACTCCCCCAGTAATTTGGCATAATCCAAAACAAAATGCAACTTCTTAAACATAACCCTTGCGAGGTTTTGGTAACAACCTCTACCCCCTAACACACCATAAACAAGCCAAGTGCAAGCCTGTGTACTCAGAATTTTATCAGTGATTGGAGCTAATGCCCTGCCAACAAATAGCAAAATAATTGGCTAGGAGAACAGAGTAAAAGCCCTAATCCTAGGTCTAGGATGGTTTTAAGTACACTTGTATGTTTGAAACCCATAAAAACAATACTGCTCTTCAAGTATTTCCTCCTCCTGTAACAAGCCTCTGCCAAAAGAAGAAAAGGGAAAATAAACAGAAAATTGTGATATATAGGAATCCACTGCACTGACGTTAATCCACGTAACAACCAGAGCTACTCTGATTCTTCCTTCACAAAGGTTTAAGTATTATCCTGCAACATGCTATCATTCTGGAGTTCACAATAGGGCAGGAAATGCTTTTGAGTAACTTCATGTGTTCCAATGATATGAAAGAGTACATCCTACTCAACAACAAATCAAAGTGGTAGTAATTGCTTTTCTTTGTGATGTTTCTGTCTCCAGTACCATATCTTCTGTCTCACAGAATCATCCAGGTTGGAAAAGACCTCTGAAATCATCAAGTCCAACCCTTAAACCACTATCACTGCGGTTCCCAGACCATGGCACTGAGTGCCACATCAGTTTCTTCTTAAAAACCTCCAGGGTCAGAGAATCCACCACCTCCCATTCCAATGTCTGATCACCCTCTCTGTAAAGAATTTCTTCCTAATATCTAACCTAAACCTCCCCTGGCAGAGCTTAAGACTGTGCTCTCTTGTCTTACTGTTGGCTACCTGGGAGAAGAGACCGACCCCCCCCTGGCTCCAACCTCCTTTCAGGGAGTTGTAGAGAGTGATGAGGTCTCCCCTGAGCCTCCTCTTCTCCAGACTGAACATCCCCAGCTCCCTCAGCCCTTCCTCACAGGACTTGTGCTGGAGTCCCTTCACCAGTTTCCTTTCATCATACTGGAAATGAGGACACCAGATGATCAAGAGTGTAATTCACCTTAAGCAGATATTAATCTTTATTCCCCAGTCAAGGTTTTTCCAAAGCTGAAATTGCTTCCTAAAAATATTTGTTTAAAAGCCAAACCCATTTTACTAAGCAGTGAGATAACAGGAAAATTATTGTTTTTTTAGCATAAAACACCACCTCCACCCTCACAAAGGTCCATCAGAAATGGGGAAAAAAAAAAAAGAAAAAAAAACAAGAAGGGGAAAAAAACAAACCTGCTTTCCATAAGAGCAAACAATGCTTAAGAATAATTCTTGTTTCTTCAGAATTACAATTTAATGAGAATTAGACGTTTCTAGAATATTACATTGAAATTACAGCCATGGAAGCAAAATTAAGGTCAGGAACATGACCTCCATTTACCTGGAATATGGAATTTTTCCACAGGAAAACTGCTTAGTTGTTCATATATTCTACTTTTCTCTTGTAAAAGAGTTTCTTTTAAGGCACTCTCCCTATGTCCTCGGGAATTGAGAGCCTCTAGGAGTTGGTCCAGTTGTTCCCGAGAATTGTAAAAGCACCACCGGTTTGGTTTATATACTGGCCTTGGCACCTCTACAACAACACTGGCGTGTGAATCTTGGTCAACATTGGAGGTAGATTCAGAGGATTTCAAAGACTCTCCAGTTTTACTGAATACCTGAGGTTCATTTGTGCAAGACTGTAGGCTATTCTGAAAGGAAGAGGTTCGAGGCAACAACATGTCTTCTGTGAGACCAGAATAGTCCTCTTCTATAAACAATCCAGGAACAGAGGGGAAAATCCAGTAGCGCCGGTACAGACGGTCACGACCTAACGGGGTGATATTTGTGCAGGCTGTTGCGTTCTGTATCTTTTCTAACAGTTCCTTCTCTTTCTTTTGTTGCTCCTGTTTTAAAGCTTCTTCGTCTTCAGCAGTAAGAGGTTCACTCTTTTCACAAGTCATCTCTTCTTGTCTTGTAAATTCTTTATATCCATTTTGCCCTCTCCTTCCTAAATGTTAAAGGAAGAAGAATCATAGCAATATGCTTATACATTTTTTCTTTAATAAAAAACCCATGTAAAGGGTAGCTTTTGGTTCTGTTCCTTTCTGATTATCTAAACCTACACTGTCAAGGACCATCAGCTCAGTCAATAAACAATACTAGTTTGTTAAAGAACAATTCAAGTTATTAGAATTTGATGCCCCCTTTCCTCAATAAAGAGCAAGCCATCTTTTCTGTACTTCCACTTTGCAGAAACAAGACCAAGTCTCACATACTTACACCGTCATTTTTAACACTATAAAAAAGAAACAAAATTTTAAAAACTTTAAGGTATATTCTAATAGTATCCTATCATGATAACTAGCTATTTCGTTACTGAATACAACTATGTTTGGAAACAAGTTTATCATACTCAAAAATAATAACTTTAACACCAAAGACCTCAAGCAAAACCAAAATCCTGACGCAAGACATTTTCTTGCAGACTCAGTTATGTTACTTTACCCACTAAAAAAAAAAAAAAATCTACTATTTTTTCTCCTTAACTCATATCAGATGAAAATACTCCAGGTCACATCTCAATTTACTAAAGAATCAGGTCCTGATAAAAAACACATTTTGCAATTAACACATGCCATGGTGAAATATGCTGTCAGCACTCCAGCTCTACTGATTTCCAGCCTGATTTTCCATTTCTCCAACTGTAGGAACGAAGTAACATTAGCTTGCTTTCCAGACACAATGTTTCAAACATGGGCATTTGAGGAACTTGAATTTCTGTTTAAGACCTCATTGTTTTGCCATCATAAAGCTCTTGTAAAGACGCAAATCTGTATTCTTGAACAACTCAGAATCTTTCTCCCAGGTACAATTACAGTAACAGTGTAAGTCTGCAAGCTTCAGTACACAATGACCCAGGACTGCTAGAACTACATTAGGCCAGCTCAATGCAAAATAGCCCACTATAACCATGTTTGATTCTGTTATGGTGTTGTTTTTTTCTTTAAAAAATACCTACCAAAGATTGATCACTTATGAAAAATTACTATAAAACACAAGAATTTCCTGGGTGCACACATGCATGTGTGTATGCACAAATGTACACAAATGAACAAAGACATTACAGCCATTACCTCTTCCTCGTTTCTTGTTTGGTCCCACCTCTTCTTCATCCTCTGTCACTGTGTCCACGTCTTGCTCTTTACGTTCAATTTCTTTGCTCTCTGTACTAGTATCAAGGTCTTCACGTTCCTCCTCCCTGGCATGATAAAATAAACAGAAGGTGACTGACTAGCCTGGTATTAAAAGATGATTGGAATAAAAAAAAACACACAACAGAAACACATTAATATGGCATCTTCTACACAAACACTATTTTTCTCTCAGAAATACCTAAAAGCTAAAGTAAAAAAACCTATAACACGTTTTTAAAAATAAACTTTAAATAACAGAATATATATATCCTGAAGAAGCCAAATGAACTGTAAATGAAAAGTTCCATAATAAGGACTAAAACCTGTCCTTTGGTATTCAGTTTTTCATTCAAAGAGCATTATAATAATCAGATCATCTTTTGGAGACATCTTAGTGTAGTTCTACTGACCCAAATTATTTTATGCATTACTAAAAAAAATGTGTCTTCATCAAAATTTATACTATTTTATAAAACACTCATTGTATACATTTTTTCCTTCTAGCAAGTATCATTTTTAAAAGTACAGAGCTACATGCAAACCATTAGCAGGTGTCACTTCTTTTATTATTTTCATTATAGTTTCAGAAATATTGCATAAATCTGTCTTTGGGCTATGGTCACCTTTTACAAGCAGACTTATTTAACTAACTCCCTTCCTCAAGCAGGTAAAGATATAGTGTTGTATCTACAACTTTGCTTTTTTTCTGAACTCATACAGCTGCATGTGCATGAGTCGTACCGCCTGAAACCATACAGTGTTATTAATAGAACAAAAAACCTTGGCTTTATGGAAATTACCTGGGATAGCACCGCATTTTTAAAAATGCTATTAAATTTGATAAATAAACTGCCATGTGAAGTCAGAATTATCTAGCTCAAATCAGACCACACCCTCAAATGAGAAAACTAGAATGGTCTATTATAAAGATACTCACATGGATACAAAATCAATGCAAGACAAAAACTAATGCAAAAAAAAAAAAAATCAGATTTTGCAAGTCTCATTTGTCAGTAGTTAATACCACCGAGCTTCCACTAGAATTATGAGTACAATAGAAGTTGACTTAAAAAATAAAACCACTTTCATAAAGCAATTCTAGAACACTAGGAAGAAAAATTCTGATCAATATTATGACCTACTATATACTTAGATTAAAATATACCTTTCTATGTGATCAAGTCAATGAAAATTACATAGGTACGGTCTGGTCACAAAGCTGAAAAGTGCTATGTTATATGTATCACAGTAATACTTCATATCGTACCCAACAGATACTTCTACAGCAGGATGTCTTTGCTCCTCTTCCTTCAGCTTTTCTTGTTTCCCTTTCATTTTTAACTCTTGTTCTTTTAACCTTTCTTCTTTCCTCTTACGTATCCTAACAGAAAGAAGAATAGGGAAAACCAGTTGCAGTTATCTAGTATCTGATCTGGCCATGTCCTCCTTCTTTCACAGTACAGCATCATCTAAAAATAACAGCAAGTTGGGAGAACACACTGCTTAGGACAGTAAAATTTTCGTTCATGTCTAAAGTCTCAAAAAAATGGTATAAAACACAAACTACACTATTGTTTATCATATCCCTTTTGCAATCAAGGAATTAATTTAATTTGTAGCAACAAAAATTAGCTTTCCACATCCTAGTTTTACCTTGCTGCTGCTGCCTCTCGTTCCTTACGATGCTGTTCTGCCTTCAACTCTCTGAACTCCTGTTTAGCCTGTCGTAACACATCGACCGAGTCCTCAATGAAATCTCGAGTGGAGACAAGAGTCAGAAGTTTCCCACAGAGGGCGTGAAGGATCTTCATCTTTTCTCCTGTAAAATTCAGACCAATTTTTCTGTTTCATTACATACATTAAATATGCCCTACTCTTGCAGATTTTAGAATAAAGATTGGTTCTCACTTAAGAAAAATTAAACATTTGTAGTGCAGCAGCTGCAAGTGCAAAGAAGTATTTCATGAAATATCTGCTTTGCTCAGAGATGTGAAACTTGATTTTTATTTTATTAACTTGCAGCACTCAAACAACTCAAATGCAGTATTATCTTCAAAACTGAACTACAAGATAGTAATTTCTTCTCCCATTTCAAAATATCAAGCAAAACATCCAAACCACAACAGCAATAAAAAGTAGGGGCTGATTCAAACACTGAGGTACTTCTTCTAGGGAGACTCCCCCTTCTGGAAGTAAAACTAATGGCTTTTTAATAGGAGTTTTAAAAGCTGCTCAGAAGTAATTAGACTCCCTAGCTCTACAGTCTCTGATATGGTGGAACCTCCTTGTGGGCACTGAAGCATAAGGGGTGGGTGTTAGTCTAGGTGACCTCCAAGGTTCTTTCTAACCTAGATTTTTCTATCACAGAGTAAATGTTGACCAGTATTGTTCTGAAATGGTTACAAGACTGGTAACTTGATGAGCAATCTAATAATCTCTAACATTTACTGTCTTTAATTACCTGGCAACAAATCATATACTGAGGTACTTGAAAGTTTCTTCAAGAGACCAGGGTTACTTAATCTCAGCTCCATGCAAGCATCATCAGTAGCATCAAACCCTCCTCGCTTCTGGTAACGGTATTTGGCATTGGCTGATGTCACATCAGCGCCTGATGCTAGAATGTGAAGTCTGAGAATCTCAGAAAGAGTGCAGCTATCAAGATCCAAGTTTTTCAAGTTGCAGCCTACAGTTGAGAAGAATGAACAGTTATTTTATATAAGCACCTAAATGCACATAAATATAAAAATTGTGCTTTAAAATATAGAAAAAAAGTAGAAGAGTAACAAAACAAGAAGTGAAACCCACACATACCCTGATGTAACTGGGGCCATGCAGCTGCCAAAGTTGCAACTGCAGACAGTGCAGATTTTGTGGGGTCTGTATCTTCATCCAAAGCCTCTGTTAAATCTTTAAGGAAATAAACACTTTATTCTAGTGCAAATTAAGACTTGTACTGTGGAGGGGAGGAAAGCAAGCCATTTTTAAAAAGTTGCAGACAAAGCAAAAAAAGGGCCGATATTTACAAAAGCATCAAGGTACCCATAACTCAATTCAACATCCAAATTAAAATTCAGGTATCTTTAAATGCAACTAAAAATCCAACTAAAGGCTAACAACATGCACCACATGCTATACACTGTTCTCCCTACAAATAAGCTGTTAAGGCAATCCCAATGCACAGAACATGCACAATGGCAACACAAAAGGCAGCAAAAACAAATCCATAAGCACACTTGAAAGCAAAAAGAAATAATAATGCAAGAACACCTGTACTGCATTCCCTCAAATCAACTATTTTGTCGTATCAACATTTTTTTATGGAAAGACCATCCAAACCAATCAGACGTTTCGATACTATATCACCACTCACTCTATACTTCTGATTTGTAACTTACATATAGCCTTATGGTTCTGCACAAATACAATTACTAAGGCATTAGAAAAAAACACATATTTCAACAAACAAGCATCTGCACTTAATAAGGAGCATTGCACATTAGCAAACTGACCAGCAAAGCAGGGCAGTGAAAGGGAGGAACAGCAAAATTCCTGTTTCTTAGACAAAAGTTTCCTTAACACGTACGGGTATTTCTCCAGAGGGTTGACAGAATTTTTTCAGCCTTGTATGCTGTTTAAACAGTTTCCCTTCACTCCAATCCAAATCATTAAGCAGTTACAAAGCCAACAAGCCAATAAAGAGCCACAAATCCGCACTAGGCTACATAAAAAGCAAATCCAAAAGAGTCTCATATGACGACTGATGTTTGAAAAATATCATCCAGACATTGCAAAACTGACCTCTACACCTCCTCTGTTGCTGTATCTGCTTAATAGTGTTTGAGAAAATATTGTACACACCAAAACTCCACACCCACCCTATTTTCTGTTGCAAAAACACAGCCTGTAAAGAATTTAGGAAGCAAACTCACTAATTACTACCAGCTCAGTTAGTCAGAATACAAAGCTGAGAACATGTAATCCTTTTATGGGAAAGATGTTTAAACAAGAGTGACAAGAAAAGGAAGTTCAAAAGCATGTAAAAGATAATAGATATAGTGCCCTGCCCACAGCTCTGCTAAAATAATGTGCAACCACAGATTTTGCAATTGCCAGCCCTACATAGTGAAATTAAAATATGAGAGTTACAGCACATTTTTTCTGATCAGTCTTATGAATAATAAAGAATCTAATCAACTATTCTATGATTACCTGGTAATGGAACCCTTCCTTCTATTGCCCAAGCAATGCTCACAGTAGTTAAAAGATACAGATTATTATATGCAACAGTAACTAAAATTAAATAGTAACTAAAACTAAAATCCAGAATTTGTTAACACCATGTCAAATGTACACCAGTTACATGTACACCATGTAACTGTTCAATTAAGAAGAGCAGCCTCTCTTGCTAATGACTGCCCATATTTATATGAAGACATTTTATAGATTAGACATAAATCTTAAGCATGAGAATACACATTGTCTTCAGGGGAGGAATTAAAGGAACCTTCCTGTTCCTCACTCAGCTGTCTCACTGGGGAACCACAAGATTTACCTGACCTCAAATGGGAGTACTCTTATGGTCCTATCTACCTCTAAAGCAATTAAGACTAGCAGGAAGAGTCAGAGCTTCTTTAACTTGTCAGCAAACCAGACAGTCCATAAACAAAGGACATTTTGGACAACAGCAGTGGGGCAACAGTTGCCTTCCCTTTCCACCAAGCACTGTAGAAGGCATAAAAACCTGGATGAAATCTTAACCTCAGCTTCAAAACAAAGAAGGTACATGCAACAGCAGCAGCTTAAAATATTTTCAAGGCTTCCACTCTGATGTTTCTTTCTACCTCCTAAGTTACACCAATGCCCTGTTTTGAGCAACCATCCCTAGAAACTTGATGAGCATAACAAAATAGTCAAATCAGTTCTCTGATCCACATCAAGGCTTCATAAATAGCTGAAAAATATGAGAAGCACCTTGAAAGGGCATTAAAAACAAAGAATACTTTAAGTTTGTGTTATTGACAAACTCTTTACAACGCATTCTACGTAGCATCAGTAAGACCTGACAGACAGAACACTCTGCAGAATGAAGCTCAGAGCACTCCCAGGCCATGGATCAAATCTCTGAGCTGCCTGAACACAGAACAAAAAGTCTATTAAGGATGAAATGTGTATGTAATGTCCCTGGCCACATGCATTTGGAGAAAAAGCCTACACTTCTTTCTGATCAGTGGTCAGCATACAGCAAATGCCTCTAGAAACATGGGCAACTCCAGCTTCAGAGTGAAGACAGAGCGACCGAGATCCTTTACTGAAAAAAACAGAGACATGGTAGCATCTAGGAGTCATGGATGCATACTTTTAAGTCTTGAAGGATAAGAGATATTAAATTCTCCATTATAGTTGTGCTGGGGAGTTTTAGTTTTTAATGTAGTTTGGTTGAGGAAAGACCTTTGAGAAGATTTAGGAAAATGTCGTTTCCTGACCCTCAGGAGAAACATCGAACAGTGCTGAAGGAAAAGGAAGCAGTGAAGATGAGTCTCCCTCACTTCCAAATCATAAGCAGTGCTGTTACAAGCTTATTATGCATTGCAGGATACAACTGTAGTAACAATGAACTTGATTTTTCTCTATTCCACCCAGGCCCAAGCAGTTTAAGCTTTCATTTCAGACAAAAGAGAACTATCAAGTCCATTTACATATAATATCCATGCATAATAAGACAAGGTTAAACAAAGGAATGCCGTAAGTCATGCAGTTTAAAGTTAATTCCAGTGGAATTTCAGTTTTTCAGCAGAAAAATTAAGGATCTGACCTTTGGTCTCAGCATCAGCTATTTGATCTTTGGCCACTTCCTCTTCCTCTTCGGCCATTGCCTGAAAGATGGCAGTCAGGAAGAAAAACAGCAATTCACATAGTGGGCCTTCAGTGTCATTTCCTACAAGAGCTTCCTCTAAAACTTCTGTGAATAAAGTTTAAGAAGGGTCACTTTTGCCGCAAAAGTGGAAAACAATTATGTACTGAAGAATGAATACATTTTTTTTCCTTCAGCTATGATAATCAAGTTACTTTTCCATATTTTACTGCAAATATTGCTAAGGTGATGCTGTCAGAAAGAGCACTGACAGAAAATTATTTTCTCAATATATAACCACAAGAGTAAAGTACAACTTGACATTTTAGTAAGTAGATTAACAACTTCTACATTGCAATTAATCTTGAATAAGAAGTTGACTGTGAAAAGAAAACTGGATTGATAAGCACACATAAGCACTGACATAATAAAGCAACACATAAAATTTTGTATCACTGCTACTTGGGTGTACTGAAGACATTTGGTTGGTTGGTAGGAGTAGAGACACCACAAAACAGTGGCACCTTGCCACATAAACGACAACTTGCCTAGAGTCACTCCTTCAGGAAATTCATCTTGAAGATCAAAAAGTTCCCCAAAGGCATACAAAAACTCCAAAACCATCAGAGCATCACCAAAGATCTCAGGAGGAAGTCTTGTCTTCACTGGCATTGGGATGGGAAGCTCCTGAAATAAAATGGGACAACATAATGTATTTTGTTTTTGCAGAATACAAAAGTGATTAAAACTAAGCCCATGATCCTAAGAAGCGTATCTTCTAGGTTTCTTTATGTTTTACTGAAAACAGTTCTGCAAGACACAGACTCAACTAACACAGTAATGTCTGTAGTAGTACTTACTTTAAAAAACAAAGAGCATGCAAATTGTAGGTAACACTTTTGAGATAAAAGCTTATTCATATTAACGAATTTGAATAATTTTTTATCTTTGTTTAGTAGAACTCAAATCCACTAGAAGTTAAGAACAATGTTTGCTTTAAATCTGTGTTATTTCACAAGACACTGGCTTTAAGTTTGCTGGAACTGTGCAGACAAGCCAAAATAAACATATTCTTAAAAAGTTACTCATTATTGCTTGCAAAGACAAGCAACACACTTGCATAAAAACACACCCATCTAATACTAGGATATGCATGATCATGTCTAGTGACTGAGGGTTCTGGTATTTGGGTTTCTGCATTGGTAAGGCAGTTATGATAGCTGAAGAGGACATTGTAAAGATAGCTGATGTAACCATGTAACAAGACCACTTAACAGAGACACTAATCACAGATGACAGCATCTAATGCTATGTTTGACTTTCAAATTAATCTCCTGACGTAACTCTTTGAGACTTGTCTTCACTTAATGTTTCTTAGCAGAGTAAAGGAATTTCCAGAAGGATGCTCATTTCCACAAAGGAGGTGCTTAACCACAAAGGAGGTGAGAAGAATTCCAAATACTATGCTTTCAAAAAACCCAGTAAAGTATTTAATGGATTTCCTGAGAAGGGAACTTTTTTTTTTTAGAAAAAAAAAAAAAAAGCAGTCTATGGGTGGATCTTGCTTCCTCACCATAACTCATCATTATTCATATTCTTTTCAATTTTCACCGCAGTGATGATACTGCTCTTTCCCACCCCTCCCTTTCCCAGCTGAAACACAGCAGCACTGTTTTGCCCAGCTTCCTCTCATTTTGATAATGATCTTCAGTTTTTTCTCTTCTAAACATAGCTAAGAGTTTGCATGCTCATCTTCAAGAGCCTATACAACTCTCCTTGCAAATATATTAAATTTTCAGTCCTCCCAACCAGTGCTATCATTTCAATTCATTCAACACTCTCCTTTCTTCCCACTTGTCCTCTTTGCTCTTCTGTCATGTTTCCCTGTGTATCTCAAACTCCATCCATGTGTTTCTGACAACACATGCTCTCTTTTTGCTAACCCCTGTCAAAATTAATCAGAATAAAATGTACATATATGTATAACACTAGACAATTTTACATTACCTGTAGCCACACTATATTCTTGTTTAGAACACTGAGTTCTTTGGAAGGTGAACCCTTATTACTTTATCTCGTTTTCCAGGATCATTCACAAGGATCCTTGTCAAGCAAGGATACAGATAGAGTTGAAACTGGAAGAACACCACAGGGAGTAACAAGCTAATGTCCTTTCCACATTTTGCAACCAAAATTCAAATCTTTTCAGTAACTCAGGTTTACTCTAGGAGAGCTCATGGTGTATATATAACAGAAAACTCACGTGTACTTGATACCCTCCGCTTAGTAAGCTTAGTGCTTTAAAAATACATCTGTTCCACATTAAGACTGAGAACAGGCTGTAAAGTTTTTCTGGAGAGTGAAAATGCAGACAATTCTATTAGCCTCACCACAGGGAAATATCACATGACTGCAAGTGATTCACAGCCCCTACCTTTCAGATCAGACATAGATCTGTGTCTGCGTTAGGGAATCTGTTTTGGGGACACTGTAAAGTACAGGCTTGAACTACTCCAAACTCAATCATACCTTAAGATCATCACACTCCATATCTTCTCTAGGCTTACTCCACTGTTTCAGATATTCCACATATTTTCTTTTTTCTTCACGCAGTTTCTCTCTTTCCTGAAAAAGAGAATCACACTATATAATGTACAGTCAGACTGCCCTATTTTTCTGTAACTGCACTGCTTACTATTTCAATCACACTGAAAAATAGAACAACTTTAGTTACAATGAAATAACCTAGTGTTTTTTACTTTGTATAAAGATATTAGCAAAAACATTTAGAAAAATATCATTATCATTAGTGGTGATAATTCACAGTTTTAGATATGGGGCTTTGTTAGGGTTTGCTTGGTTATTGTAAATGGAAGTAGCTAAGGAAAAATATCTAAAATGAGGACATTGATGAAAGCTGCCACAAAAAACCAAAAACAAAACAAAAAACCCAAAACAAACAAAGAAATCAATAAAACATAAAAATAGACTGACTGTGGTAAAATATAGTGGAATAAATAATTTCTTCCAATTAAAAGTGACAAAATGTTACTTAGCAATTTCCATCCATAGAGAAACCACAAGGAAACATGCAACGACTGTGAATCTGATGCAATACAGTGACTTTAACACTTAGGTAGAAAATCACCATCAGATGAAATACTGTCATGCATTATTGTCAAAAGAAACCAAAACAAACCTCATCACATTACTTCAGAATTAAGTTCAAAGTGAACTCTGGTGAATTAAAATTATAATATAGAGGATATTATCCTGAAACACAAATCCATTACCATATCTTGTGAATGTCTCTTCTTCTAGACTGCATTTCTATGAACTGAAAACAGTTAACAGAAAATAACAACTCGAAGCATATAACAACAAGGATATACATAAAATAGAAAGCCACTGTACTGTTTGTATATCAAACAAATTTACTGAAAATGCATTACTTTTTCCTTTTCTATTTTGAGTCTCTCTTTCTCTTCTTTCTTCTTCATCCTTTCTTCTTCCACAATCTTTTTCAATTCTTCTCTCTTTTTTTCCTTATCTTCTTTCTCCTTTTTCTTAGCTTCTATAGCATTTGCCTTCTCACGTTTTAATTTAGCTTTTTCAAAAGCTACAAAGGAAAAAAGAAACCAAAGTTACATATTCTTCGTAAAAATGTTCATTTTGTTTAACCATGCTAAATACTTATCTTTTTACAATTACCACATGTAAAAATGTTATGAAGACCATGTGAATTGTTTCTATGCCAACCAGAAATTCAATCACTTGAGAGTTCTTTAGAGAATCAGAATTTTAAGACAAAGTATCATACATGTTTTACAAAGTTGTCATCACTGTAAAAGTAAAATACAGAAGTTATTTACTTGTTTATTGCTTTCTATCAAGTCACATATAAAGATGAGAACTGATTCCAACTGCATATAATTACAGCAATGTATGTAGTAATGATTGCTTAATAACAGCATGTCATAACTAGGTGTGGCATACAGCCACTAAGTATTTGTGACAGAGTCATACAATGGTTTGGGTTGGAAGGAACCATAAAGATCACCGAGTTCCAACCCCCCTGCATGGGCAGGGACACCTCCCACTAGACCAGGTTGTTCAAATCCCAATCCAACTTGACCTCGAACACTTCCAGGCAGGGGGCAGCCACAACTTCCCTTGGCAGCTTGTTCCAGTGTCTCACCATCCTCAAAGGAAAGAATTTCTTCCTATATGTCTGATCTCATCTCCTATTCCAGATTAAAACCATTACCCCCTGTCCTATCACAGCATGTCCTTATAAAAAAAAGTCCCTCCCCAGCTTTCCTTGTAGGCCCCATTTGGGTACTGGAAGGCTCCTACAGGATCACACCCAAGCCTTCATCTCCTCCAGGCTGAACAACCTTAACCTTCCCTGCCTGACTTCATAGTAGAGGTGCTCCAGCCCTCTGGTCATCTTCCTGACCCTCCTCTGGACTCAGGTCAACAGATCCATGTCCTTCCTGTGTTGGGGGCTCCAGAACTGGACACAGTACTCCAGGTGGGATCTCATGAGAACAGAATAGAGAGGGAGAATCACCTCCCTTGACCTGCTGGCCATGCTTCTTTTGATGCAGCCCAGGACATGGTTGCCTTTCTGGGCTGCAAGCATGCATTGCTGGCTCATGTTGAGCTTCTCATTGACCAACATCCCAAGTTCTTTTCCTCAGAGCTGTTCCCAATCCATTCTCTGTTCAACCTGTAATTGCTCTTGAGATTGCCCCGACCCATGTGCAGGACTTTGCACTTGTATTTGTTGAACATGAGGCACCACTTCCCTCCAGCGTGTTGACCATACCACACAGCTTGGTGCTGTCACCAAACTTCCTGAGGCTGCACTCAATCCCACTGTCTATGTGGCTGACAAAGGTATTAAACAACACTGGTCCCAGCACCAACCATTGAGGAATGCCACTCATCACTGGTCACTATCTGGACATCAAGCCACTGATGACAACTTTTTGAGTGTGACCTTATCTATAGTGGTACATCCATCAAATTAATGTATTTCCAATTTCGAGACCAGAATGTTGTGTGGGACAGTGTTGAATGCTTTGCACAAGTTGAGGAAGATTACATCAGCTGCTTTTCCCTTGTCCACACATGCTGTGACCCCACTGTAAAAAGCCACAGAATTTGTGAAGCACTAATTGCTCTTTGTGAAGCCATATTCATTGCCACCAACCACCTCTGAGTTTTCCGGGTGCCTTAGCAGAGCCTTCAGAAGGGTCTGCTCCATGATCTTGCAGAGCATAGAGGTAAAACTGACTGGCCTATGTTTCCCTGGGTCTTCCTTTTTTCCCTTTTTGGAAAAGAGGTGTTTATTTCCCCTTTCCAATCAGTGCAAACATCAGCCTGCCACAGCTTTTCAAATATGACGGACAGTGGCTTTGCAACTTCATCCACCCATTCACTTAGGAGCCACAGATCAGCCTCATCAGGTCCCATGGACTTGTGCACTTTTAGATGGTCATGAACCTGTTCTTCTACAGTGGGTGGATATTTCTTCTCTCAGTCCCCGACTTTGCCTTCTGCAACTTGGGTGAGAGTCCTTGCCAGTGAAGACGGAGGCAAAGAAGTAGTAAAAAACCTCAGCTTTCTCCATATTCCACATGATCGGTCCTCCTGTTTCCTTCTGGAGAGGGTCCACATTTTCCTTTGCTTTCCTTTGTCTTCCTTTGAGGCCCGGCATACCTCAGAAGCTTTCCTTGTTACCCTTGATGTCCCTGGCCAGATTTAATTCTACCAGGGCTTTAGCTTTCCTGCTAAACCTGCTCAGACAATCTCTTTGTACCCCTCCCAGGCTACCTGTCCTTGCTTCCACCCTCTGTAGACTTTCTTTTTACATCTAAATGTTGTCCAGGAGCTTCATGTTCATCCATGGAGGTCTCCCACCATTCTTGTCTGCCGCCTTCCTTGTTGGAATTCATTGCTCCTGGGCCTGGAGGAGGTGACCCTTCAATACTGACCAACTTTCTTGGACTCCTCTCACCTCCAGGGCTTTATCCCATGGTACCATACCAAGCAGATCCTTGAACAGGTCAAAGTCTGCTCTCCTGAAGCCCAGGGAAGTGAGCTTACTTCCCACCCTCCCTGTTGCCCTAACGATCCTGAACTCCACCACTTTGTGCTCACTGCAGCCAAAGCTGCACCAGCCCATCCTTGCCAGTGAGAACAAGGTCCAGCACTGCACCTTTTCTTGCGAGTTCCTCCACCACTTGGAGAAGAAAATTGTCATCAGTGCATTCTGGGAACTTCCTGGAAGGCTGATACCTCAACATGTTGTACAGCAGATGCTGGGGTGGCTGAAATTTCCCACCAGGGAAATGGCCTGTGACCATGAAGCTGCTCCTATCTGTCTATAGGGTGCTTCATCCACTTGGTCCTTCCTGGTCAGGTAGCCTTTAGCAGCCCCCCCACTATGGTACCACTTGCTCCTGTCTTTCCTTTAACCCTGACCCATAAACTCTTGGTCAGCTCCTCATCCATCTCCAGGTGGATCTCACTGCACCCCAGCTGGTCACTGATGAGGAAAGGCAACACCTCCTCCTCCCTCACCTGTGCTTCCTAAAGAGCTTGTACCTATCAATTCCCACACTCCAGTTGTAGGAGTCATCCCACCACATCTCAGTGATGCCAGTAACATCCTAGCCCTGCAGGCATCCTCATGTCTGGAACTCCTCCTGTTTGTTTCCCATACTACACGTATTTGCGTAGAGGCATTTAAGTTGGGCCCCAGTTGAAGCTGTCCTACTGGCTAGGATAGGATTACATTTTCCTGCATTTCACCTGCTCTCCTGCTGACCTATGATCCTTGAAAAGTGAAATCCTTAAAATAAGTGATCTTTCAATATTTAATTATTACTTAAAAGTCAACATGTCTGAAACCTACATAGGATTTCAGCAGGTTTTGTGCAACTTTTATTTCTGCTCCACGGTTTAAGCTGAACTTGGCAATAATTGGAAATAAATTATTATTATTAAATAGAATTTAATCATACATTTTATTCAATTAAAATAATTGTAATAAAAATTATTTTGTAATAAATGTTATTTCTTGAGGAGATGCATAATTCTTTGTAGCTGCCTGCAGAAAAATAGCAGGATACAAATTTCTGCTTTCTGTGGACAATGTCTATCAACCCACACACAGACTACCAAATAAAAGGGGATCAGAGGGCTTAACGTTTTAATAAAATAAGCCAGAAAGCTAGAATCACAAGTTAAAAAAAAAAATAAAATAAAAAAGTACCCTACTACTATTAGCAAGTGGTTGGCACTCAAAAAAGATTTAATTGCATTTTCATATAAAATTCTGAAAATGCACTAGACTGCTTTTATAGATAGTTACTACACATAACAGCAATGGCTCTCCCTCATTAAACACAAGCAGTCCCCTCATCCTCTACATACTGAGACAATTTTTTAAAGTACTTAGTGATTTCCAGCCTTTCCACATAATTAAGAAAGTATTATAGCTGTGCTTTGAAAGAGACTTCATGAACATCAGTATTTGTCATTCCAACTGAACTTTATTTATAGGTAAAATGTTTAGATTAGAATTAGATTACATTAATACTGTGTATTTGTAAGTCCACTTAAGCTTATTGTATGTATTGTATGTATTTTAATTGTAAATTTAATTTTATTGTATGTATTTTAAGCTTATTGTATGTACTTTTCAAACAACCAGTCTAACATCTTGCCAAAAAGCTGCATCTTAAAAGAAAAAAAAAGGTTTATAATCATGGGCCAACATTGGGCCAAAACTGAACACAGAAAAAGTGTGACACCATATTATTATTGTCATCATCATTGTCATTATTATTTTATTTAATGCATTCATCATCATTTTGTGTCCTGCACAAATAGTAGAAGCACTTACAAAGGCTGAGCATGAGCATGCTGTGATAGCTTTCTAGTGAAGTGGCAGAAAATACAAAGAATAGATTTGGATCTCCATGTTATACAACTTACATCAAGGTTAACTGCTCTTTCATTTTGAGACTATATGTTTCAAGGGAATTAAGTTTTGGGGTACAATATGTTAACATACAGATAGAAATAAGCCAGAATGTGTCTTTACAAGCCTTCTAGATGCTCTAGTTAATGCCACACAAGAAAGGAAGCAGCTGTGATGTTATCTGGTTGTTTGTGCTGCCACTTCCAGCACATGAACATCCATGCTAGTTGTGGAAAAAAAAGGACACACAAGCTTGTGGAGCTTGTTAAACCTTGCATCCCCATCTCCTATGAAGAAAAGAGCCTCAGCAGCCTGAGATAACTTTGTTTTTACTGTAAGTAATCCTGCAGAACTTGCAGACAATACCTTAAATATCCATGCATGCACATCTTCGGAAAGACTTGGGAGTTCCTTAGAACTATTACAAGCTTAGAAAGCATTCAGTTCTTAAATTTTATGGATTTTCCTCATACAGAGTGATTTGTGGTAAATGTTTTGATATACCTTCAGCTAGTATAATTTACCTCTGACATCAAAATCCAAACTTCTGCAAAACTTTATTTTCCTCTTTATCTGAGATCAAAATCAACACAGCTGGATTGCAAGCTTCCTATACTTCCTCGGTTAAGTTAAATAAAAGAAACAAAATAGTTCAGGAAACAACCATTCTAATGACTATAAGGAGCACTTTACAACAGTGTTGTTGCAGTGCACTCCTTACGTTTTCCCTTTGAAAGGTACAACCCCAAAAATACTCTAATTATGGCCTGCTCTCAGACCTGCAAAAACTGGTTCTACTAGTAATAGGACTAAACCTTAACTTACCCACAGCCTGTGTATCTTCTTTGTGCTTCTGGAACCTTGTCTTTTCCTTTGTTACTTTACTTTTGTTTCCTTGAGTATTTTGTTTAGCAGTAATCTCATCCTCCTGATAGAGAAATTGGAGGGGGAGTGGGAAAAAAAGAACGTAATATCTACAGTGAAATGACCATCAACAGATATTCATAATTTCTCAACAGTTCTCTAAAACAAGATTAAAAACAAGCTGCAAGTGTTTCCCACAAACATACTAAGTATTCCAAGATTCTGTCTAATGGGGAGAGAGTGGGAGGGGAAAATGTATGGGAAGAAAACCCAAACCTAAAATTTTTGCTTCCAGCCTTTTTTTTAATTAAGGTAGTTTAGAGCACTAAGCTTCACTGTGTTTAAATACAGGTAAGTGACATAACTGTATCTGAGGGCAAGGTATCTGAAGGTGGTATAATTGTATCTAAGAGGTTGTTTTTTTTAATTTAAGTTTTTTCTAAAATTATTTATTAAGCATTCCCAAAAGGGACAAGTATTCTATGTGCCTTCACAACACACCAAAAAGCTAGTTTCTCAGTGGGATCACAGAAATACAAAAGAAAAATAAGTACAAAACATATCAGATATGATCCCTTTTCCAAGCTTAACTATAAAGCAATCTACTTTAATAGCAATTATATAAGATATCCCAATTCGTCTTTAAATAAAAAAAAAACCCAAACATTATCAATATTTCATTCCAACTGTTCTGAAAGTTCAGAGAGAATGGAAGAACTTAAAGACCATGATAACGTGTCTTTATCTGGAATGAAATAAAAATGTTATTACTTACAAGACTAGCAGATGCCCTCTTTGGAGGTCTCCCTCGCCGCCTGCTCGCAGGACTGAAGATAAATGTGGGTGGGTCATCAGGAAAGAAGCAGGAGAAATTTTGTTCTGCTAAGTTATATTTTGCAATTGATGTTGCCTTAGAAAGAAAGAAGAAAACAGATATTCACTGTGTGATTCTTTTCATAAATATAAGCTAATTAATGAATCGTTAATTCACACAAACAATGGAAGTAACCAGAGTCACAACTGGTTTGCTTAGGATAAGAAGTAAAACTCTGAAGTAGTATAACTGCAGAGTTAACCCACCAAGTGGATAACCTTGTAAGCAGCTCACATTTGAAAACAGAATTTGGCCTCCTTTGTTAAGATGATTTTTTTTAATTGATGCCTTTTAGCAAATACAGCTGGTTCACTAAACCCAAAGCTACTGAAATGTTTTTGAGAAGGACTTTTGACAGAGAAAGCTAAAAAGTTAATTTACTGGAGAATCACACAAATCTCTCATCCTACTTAAATGTTTCTGCAGGAGGATAATTTTGGACTTCTTTCCTTCGGAATGTCTTAAGTTTCTTTTCAAGTCTGCTATCTCTGCCTGGTGGCTTCAAGAAGTTATATTGAGTTATAGGTACGAGGATACAAAGGAGACACTAAAAATAAGACAGGTTGACGTAAACTGATGAAATGCAAGACAATCAACAAAAAGCCCAAAGAGAAGATGACAAAAGCACACATACACAGACCATAATAATTTTCCTGAGGCACCAGAAAGCATCTCTAATAGATCCCTAGAGCCAGCACACTGTATCATCTCAAGGACAACATGATTGCTAACAAGCCCAAGGAATGGGGTGCCTAATCCCTATCTCTTTTAAAGAGAGAGACTTGGAAGTTATAAACTTTATCAGAATTTAGTTGCCTTTGTTACTCTCCACAACTTTTAGATGAAAGACTCTAATTGATGCTCTCCTCTCTCAAAGCTTTCCTGTACAGAATGAGCAGTTACACAGCTGTATGAGGATTCCTCTTAAACACACACCAAAAATAAGACATAACACATAATAAACAAGCATCCCTTCTAAAAACAAGATGAAGATAAGAAGGATTACAGGGTCAAAGCTGCAATTTACAGTGAGTTCAGGATCTCCTGTGGCATAGCAAGCAAGGCAAGGAAAATTACTGCCTACTTGCTAAGTGTGAGAAAACTGTTCAACTCCTTGAGTGTAAGGAATCAGAAACTGTCATCATCACAGGCTAAGATGAATCTGAACTTGTACCATATATCCCCATATAAAATGACAAAAACATCTTAATATCTGCAACATCTAAGGCCTCATCAAAAGCTCATTCAAGCTACCTGAACCTCTGGCACTCCTGTCTCACTGAAGAAAAGGAGACTGAATCCAACTTACAATAAAATATTTTCCCACTAAAAGCATTACAACAAAACAACACTAACTTACTGTACCAAAACAGAAATAGTTATTTTTTTATTTGACTTAGAAATACCAGCTGCATAACTTGAAGAATGAAAACAACTCTTGTGCTAGACTAAGCAAAACCATGTTTTAATATGTAACACTTTCTAGGTAAAAGCTCTGGCTCTTATTTTGGGGAATCTTCCAAACTGGTAAATAAAGAAGAAATTAGATTAAATAACTTCTGCTTCATGTAGAGAAAACTACTACCAGCTGTCATGGTCTTTAATGCTAGGCTGGCAATTAACCGAAAAGTTAAGCAAAACCTAAAAAAAAAAAATAAATCTGTTTTTTTAGAAGTTGCAGTATTCACTATTTTATTTTGGAAAAGTCAAATGCTAACTCAATGTACTATTATACCTGCAAAAAGATAATTTGATGCAGTTTAAAAAAGAAGCTCTGAGCAGCTAGGAGAGAAGAGCAAAAAATACTTCAATAGGGTCAATATACTATCTCACAATTTATTCCTTCTTATTTACCTTAGTCTTAATAATTCCATCATGTGGTTCACAGTGTTGTTTCAGAAAAAGTTTAAGCTTATCACGAGAAAAGAGATGTTTCCTCCGGCTGTATTAGGAAAGAAAGGTAGCATTATCAACTAATTCTTTAATTATTGTTTAAGTACAGCTGAATATACATGCAAGAACACATGAAACAGATTATATAATTGACTTTTTTTCCATTTTCTTAATTATTAATTACACCCTTACTATTGTAACTAACATCCATTTTTTGCAACCACAATTTAATTAATAGTTTCCTTATGAAGGAGACAAAACCCAGGTAATACTCAAAACAGTAGAGATTTGCATCTTCTCTTGTTTTTAAGATCGTTTTGTCTGTCTTTTATAGGGACAGACAAAATCCACAGCCTATTCATCCCCACTAGATCCTCCAAACATTCCTCGCCATCACAGTAGCTTTTAAAATCCACAAGTGGGGTGGTAAGGCACAGAAGGCTTAAGCCAACAAGTGAGGGGTTGAATTCACACTACTTGGTCAGGCTGTGGCATTCCTTGCTGCAGGACAGCATGTGCTCTTCATGCTGCCTGGCATTCCAGGAAACCCACACTACTTCATGGGAAAGAGACAACTACACAGGAGGAGGAGTTACTAAAAAAACTAGATTCAAGCTTGAAGTTTTTTTTTCCCCAAGTATCCAGTTTACAAAGTTTTGCTGCACAATCTACTCTAAAAGAAAATCTTTACTAAATTCAAGGCAAAATTGTTATTTAAGAAGAAAAAATCTTTGCAGCTTCCTATTTTAAAGAAGTAAAGCAGTCTGATTGTCAGTGTCTGGTCTATCATTTCAAACCAGTAATGCTAACACAGAGAGATCACTATGCCAGCAGTTCATCAGTATTACAGAACAGAGTTCTCAAACTTATTTTCACCTACTCAGTCACAGCAGTAGGCATGGGTATAAGGAACAACAGAAGGTCTCACCTGTGCACCAGCCTGTGAAACATAGTATTTTATTCCAGTGCCTCCAATTAATTGTTCTAATGCATTATTTTAAAATGCCATTTTGTATTAAAAATATATTGCAGTTAAACAACTCACAAGATCAAAGCACAGTATTAACTTTTGTATACTAATTTTTACCTTAGTTGAGATGCTTTAACAATAACAGTTTCATATAGGTCTTTTTTAATAGGTTGAACTTTGTATTTGAACAAAGAAGGATCAATTATGGCTTTCTTCTCCCTAAAATTAAAAAAAAAAAAAAAAGTTAGCCCTAATAATAAAACATCCATCTTTTCCTGTACACACTTCATATACTTTGCACCTACAAAATGGACATCTTGAAAATACCCAGTCATATTTAGCACAGGTTGCAACTTCCACTGGTACCAAAGAGGTCCCAATTTAATTCTGCCAACTTTTCTGCCACTACATTTAGACCTGCACCAGTCAGTAAAATTGCATGAAACAGAAAATGGGATCAGGGACATTGGTTTTCTTAACAGGGAGATGTGAAATGAGAAAGGAAGGAAGAACAAATCAGGAGACAAGTAAGAAGACATTTATGTCCCTTATAAAATCATCTCCTTAATACTGTCAGCACTTGTGATGGCAGCAGGAAGACAAGAAAAAGGAGAAGAAGATTATGAGGAAAGAGTCTAAAAGCCAGAGTTAAATAAAATAAGTACGAATAGTAACCATAGAGCTACAGGCACATTTCAAAGTTAATAAAACCCAGAATAATTTTTGAAATACCAGTTCAGGAAAAGCAGCCTCATTGGCAACATTCTGAAAATAGCAGGAATCATAAAGCAATGCATCTACACTTTAAAATAAATGCTTATCAAGTTACAGTTTGTTCTTCCTTCCTGAAGCATAGTTCCCTTTTACACCCATCAGCTACAGAGAAATAAATCTTTCCCCCCATGGAAAATATACCTTCAGTTTCAACATAACCATAACTGTTTTTCTTACCCCTCTTCCTAGGAGAATAATTATCCAGGTCTGGTGTGCTACCAAAGCAAAATTCACTCCTCTAACAAACAGAGAGGGGTTTCGCCGTGTACAATTTAGTTTAAATCATTTGGTATACAAATATTTATAATTTATATAGCATGGTTCAGTTCATGAACAGAGTTAGACTACTGAGATTTTCATTTAATTATCACAGAATCATAGAATCATTACGGTTGGAAAAAACCTTCAAAATCTTTAAAAAGTTCAACCATCAGCCCTACACCACCATAACAACTGTCTCCTGAAACACCATGTCTACTCATTTTATTAACACCCCCAGGGACAGTGACTCCACCACCTCCATGGGCAGCCTGTTCTCATGCTTCACCATTCTTTTGGTGAAGAATTTTTTCCTAAGATCCAATCTGGACCTCCCCTGGCACAACTTGAACCCGTCACCTCTTGCTCTATCACTGCTCATGAGGGAGAAGAGGCCAACACCCACCTCACTGCAGCCTCCTTTCAGGTAGATGTAGAGGGCAATGAGGTCTCCCCTCATCATCCTCTTCTCCAGGCTGCACAGCCCCAGCTCCTCCAGCCTCTCCTCACAAGACCTGTTCTCCAGACCCCTCATCAGCCTCGCTGCCCTTCTCTGCACCCTCTCCAGCACCTCAATGTCCTTCCTATACTGTGGTGCCCAAAACTGCACACAGTACTCAGGGTACAGCCTCACCAAGGCTGAGTACAAGGTTAAGATCACCTCCCTGGTCCTGCTGGTCACACTGCTCCTGATGCAGGCCAGGATGCCATTGGCCTTCTTGGCCACCTGGGCACACTGCTGGCTCATGTTCAGCTGCTGTCAACCAGCACCCCCAGGTCCCTCTCTGCTGGGCAGCTCTCCAGCCACTCCTCCCCAAGCCTGCAGCACTGCTGGGGGTTGTTGTGGCTGAAGGGCAGGACCTGATCTGGCCTTGTTGAAACTCATACAAATGGCCTTGGCCCCTCGATCAAGCCTGTCCAGACCCCTTTGCAGAGCCTCCCTCCCCTCAAGCAGATGGACACTTCCACCCACCTTAGTGTCATCTGCAAACTTTCTGAGGGAGCACTCTATCCCCCTCATCCAAACCATTAATAAAGATGTTACACCTCTTTTCCAAACGTACTTTTTTCTGCTTATATTTGGAGTTTCAATGATTGACCTAAGTAGTTAACATATTCCCAAAATACCCCCCCCATAATTTGAAATTTAAAGTAAAAATTTTACTTAGTGCAGAAGAGGAAGAAGAAGATCATTTGGTAAACATGGAAAGATTTAGAAGTTATACAGATCTGGCATAAAAGCCGTAGCTTTATTTTTTGTTATATTTTGTTCTATAAAGCTATATACAGGCTGCATAAGAGTTAGCAAAGGTTAGACCCATTTTGCAGCAGAGACACCTTACACCAAGTTTTCACAGGTCAGTTTTGCTAGACCACCAAGATCCAGAGGAAAGAACAGAGTATCTTGTGAATCATATGTGAAAGCTGGAACTTGATTATTACCAGTTTCTACTGTACTCGAGTCAACATGTCTGGCATTTTTTTAATGAGGTTATTCTGAACCACTGACAGATAATCTCATCAACCCTTCAATAACTTTGGCACGGTGACCCAATGACCTGGATTCAAATTTCTGCCTATAGTCCTGTTTTAGTACATTCAAACAACATTGTCTTGAGATAGCTTTACCAAGAAACTTCTGTGACCTTCTGAGTTACTTTGTCCAAGGCATGACTATCTTTCTATTTTATCTGGTCCCAGTCTTGCTCTATCTACCTATACCTATTGATGAATCTAAAATGAATGCTGTCCTCCTTTTCCAAAAGGCACAGTGGCTTTTCTTCTTCTCTTTGACTAAGTTTGAGAATGGAACAAACTCTGTTGAAGAAAGCTAGCACAATAACAGAATCATCTGTATCTCTAGTATCCTCCTGCTCTAGTGCAAGGCTTACACAGAGGTAACCTGTCAGTGTATCGACACTGAAAGAAAATGTGGCCTCTGCACACCTTCAAAGGTTGGTGCTCCCAAGCTACTCTATACCAGTTACAATGACCCATTTAAACTGCAAATATTTTCTGACCAAAAACTTCAACATGGAAAATCAGCTCACAGAAGACTAAGAGCATGCTGGTTACACCACTCTAGGGACAAGGAAACAGCACTTCCCAACAAAATCCTGACTTTGAACCTTTTGATAAATATTTTAAGCTGCCTTTGATCCACTACTTTGACAACGCAAACAACTCGGACCTACCATCAGAATTATTGAATTCAGGGGATGGAGGGATAAGACAGGAAGATAAGAAAGGAAGAGGAAAGATAAAAATTAAATACGAGAAAAGATTTTTTTCTATTGAAGGTATTGCATAGCTTTAATGAAAAGCTATGACCCCACCTTTTAACATATCCTGTTCATAATTTCTTCTCCAAACAGAGGCAGAAAAAAGTATTAAGGTGATAAAAAATCTGAATGGTAAGGTTCCACTTGAATTAGTTCCAAAAATTTCATGTTACTCTGCTTGCATACCAAAATTTGCAGATTTAATTAACCCTTCCCCAAAAGAAAGAAGATATTTCACTTCAAACTGAATAAACACCCAAATTTACTGTCCCAAACCAGCCAACAAGCCAAGATTTTTTTTCTGACATGGTTGTTGGTTTACATTAGTCATAAACCTGGCAGTAGGAATGCCATGAATTAAGTTACAGCTAGTATTGTATAGATTTGGCTGGACAAGCCCCACAGTCTCCAGTCTTCTGCAGTGTGCTAAAGCAAATACAAGAGTTCAACCTTACTCCTAAGTCTAGCAGTTTAAGGTATGATGAATACTACTGTTCTATGATGACCACTATCCTATGTATCAGAAGGTCCCAGGGCATAGTGCCAAGGGTTTAAGGGCTAAGAAGATTGCTACTTTCTGCTTTGCAACTCAGTCCTTACAAAGCAGCCGGCTTTTCTGAGGGAGTGCAGGAGTGAGAGCACCCTGGCCTCTTTCTCCCTGTACAACCTCATCTCTTATTGCAGAACACAATAAAAAGGTCAGCAGGAACACTTGTACAGAACACAAGGCTATTTCTGCCCCACACGGGCAGGAATAGGGTCAGAGAAAGGCTGGGATCTCTAATGACATCTATTTTCAGTTAAGATTCTCTAGCCTTACAGATTCTTTAGGAAAAATATTTGCAGATGGCCCATCAATCTGTGCTGTGCTCCCCTCCCCCTCTCTCACAAACACGCGGAGCATCTGCTGTACCATTGTTTAATGGCACTGCAGCTTTGCACAGAGGCTGGGTCTCAAAACCTGGAGATTTGAGTGCAGACAGAGGCAGAACTGTGGTTCTGCACATATCAATTTGACATTAGTCCTAAGGTGAAAAACATTCATGCTCTCCACATCCAACTTTCGTCAGGAACAGCAAAATATAGTCCTTGAAGAATGAGGGCTGCAAAACGATATGACTCAGACCAGTGGGATTTCTTGTTCTTATGCATAAGAAATCATAGATGTCAACATACAAAAATTAACAACAATGCTCTACTTTCAGATAGGTTTTACAGGTACAGTAAGCAGTATTTCCCAAGTTTGCATATACCCAGAGTATATCCAGAAGCTAACTGAAGTGCTCTTACATTTCTGCATTTTTATGAAAAGACTTACTTAAAACTTCAAGTAAGCATTTTAAAGCCATAAGAGGTCTGCAATTTAAGCTTGTAGTATAAATATTAGTTAAGTATGCCATAGAACAATGCTTCCAAAAATTGTATATTCCCACAAGATTTCTCTTTCTGAGACAAAGAAATCAGTTTTACTCCTTTTTCTGCATTGTCAAAGTAAGTAATCAGCTCGGGAGAACCACAGACTTCCTGGGAGTGTAAGACTCAGTCTTACTACCAGCTCTCTATGCATGGAAGTGACAGCAATATAAAGGGACCAATCCCACAGTTAGCTCCTGTGCACGCTTGTATTATTCTAAGAATAATATCCTTTCAAGTGCCATATGCCTTGTAGAACACAGAAAATGCATTTATTTTGTCAGAGGTGTAGGACCTTTTCATGGGCAACTTGGACATTGCCTTCAAGATACAGCAGAGAATTTTTAAAATTATTTATCCTATTTTATTTTCTTAGGCAAGCAAGGAGCTACACCTCAGTTATTCAAAGCATGTCAGGACATGAAGTCCTTATTCAGCAATTAATGAAAACAACTTTTGCAGCACATGACATCTCAAAGTCAGTGACAGTTCACTTAAAGCCTGTATGTTGCTAGATACAAGAATGGGGCTGACTTCAAACTTCTTTCATCAGCAGGGTGCTTGTGAAGCCCAGGTATCTTTATTCTCATTATACTGTGAGGATAAGCTGCATATATAAACTCAATCACTGGCCAGCAAAGAGATACTCCAAATTAAACACAGCGGTTACAGCCATAAAGCTCTCTTACTCAGTGTTTTTAAGAAACCATCTACAGGCTGGAGCAGCTTAAGACAAGACACACACTGTTTCACTGCACCACAAATCATAATCAGAGCCATGAAATACAACGGTGTTTATTCATATGGACACATGCACAGAGAAGAAAGCTTTGTGTGGGTTTTTTTATGTTTTGGACAGAAGCACATTTAGTCTTTGGAAAGTCTTTGCAGACAGTTACAGTGAGTGCACGTCCTCCTATTTTAAGGCAATCTCAGTTCTGAGCCCCATGATGGAACTGAAGTAACACATCATGGTAAGTAGAACCAGACTCTACAAATGCAGAATACGACTGCATTTCCCAAGCTATAGCAGCACGGTTCTGCAGGAGAGAGTACTAGCAATAGGCATACATGGATCTTCCACCATGTCTCAAAAGAAACACTGTCATTCCAAACAGATTAACAATGATTATTCTGTAGGTACTCAATTTCTCATAATGCACGGTTCTCTGGTGGATTACACATCACATAAATGGCACCTGTGAAAGCTCAGCTTGTCATCTTCTGCTGGCTGAACACTCATCATCTATACAGATTAATTCGTTTCAGTCAAACTCTGCCATGTCTGTTTTAGTCCCATTTCCACACAGCCCAAATGCTCTCTACTGTAAAAGTATGGTTTACCCATTTTGTGCAGAGCTATTGTGCGTTTCTGAGTCATCGCTGTCACTGATGACAATTGTGTCTCCGTCGGTGCTGCTGCCGTGGCCATTTGCCATCCCATTGTGATGGGCTGGAGCTATAACTTCCAGAATCTTACACTGACACCTGAAATAAAACACAGACATTTATCACTGTCAAAAGTCTTTGACTAGTGCAAGGAGGCTAAAGTTGTAGCAAAAGCTGTTTTAAGAATACAAATATAACTGAACATTGTATTGTCTACTACAAGGGAATACCTAAGAGTTCTGCACTGAAATTCTAAGTAAAATATATTAATTTCATGAGTTCCATCTAATAAACAAACTCATCTGCTCACATACCAGCTTCACTACTTGGGACAACAAATCAAGACACTGCTAGGAGTATTTGTGGTTGTGAATTATTTTTTTCTTCAATTCTTACTTAAGTTAATTGAAAGTGCACTTAATATTTTACTTCAAAACTATGCAACAAACCTTTGGCATTGACAGCAGACTAAGAAAACCAAAATATTTTCATATCCCGAAGTATTTTTACTTATAAGAGATCATCTTCTACGGCTTTCAATGACCTAAATAAACAAGGCTGAAACGATCATTATGCATCTAATCTTAATAATGGCCCATTTATCTGCTGACACATATTAAGGCTCCATCTGGCATGCACACAATTGACAAAACAAGTCTATCCCTTTGACATCCTGAATGCTAGCTATAAAAGGCAGAATTAACTACATATTAAAAAGTATAATTAATCAACAACTCATTCTGGATAACTGTATTATAGCTGGTTCTTAACCATTAACTTTCACCCTTATCTAGAATTCCATGGCTCATAATTTTTTTAGTTTAAACTTCTAAAGTGTTGTCTGCTTCATGAAAGATAACTACTGTGGTCAGTGTTTGCTGTCACACACTACCAGTCAAAGGGAGGGGGAGAAAGAATAATTCTCTTCTCTGGGTACCAAACACTGTTACTTAAAATTAAGAAAGTAGGGATTGAAGAATGGTGCTATAATTATCATGGCATCATGCCTCAGTTAAAAAAAACCCAAAAATACCCAACAAATCCATGACAGAAAAATTCTAAGCATCTTCTATGCAAACTAAACTGGCAAAAAGGAACCAGTGTCAAACCATTTCTTAAACACTTCTTTCGGCAAGCAGACAGTACTGTCCAAAATCTGCACACAAAGAGACAATAAAAAAAAGAAAAAAAAAAGGGGGGGGCAAGGGAGGGGCAGTTGGCAGAGGGAGAAAACTTGAAAACAAAAATATCTTAGGTTCCACTCCCTTGTGAATTTAGCTAGGAGGAGTAATGCAATTAGTGCTTGTAACTATTCTCCCCAGGCCTCTCTCCTGCAGGGAGAGAGCTCCAGGACACTCCTACAGGATATGTTACTTTAAAAGATATAAAAGTAATTAAAAAAAAAAATTGCTACCATCAATATACTCTCCTAAGGATAACAATATGACCAGTGCTTAATTATCTCCAGGGACACCAGAGCTGCCTGTGTGCAGAGGCAGCCTGAGCCCACCAGAGCCAGTGACCGCAGGCACGCTGCCATTCCAATGCAGCCAGCTCCATTTCCAAAGCTGGCTGGTTTGGGGCTGGAAGACACGTTTTCCTGGTGAGTGGAGCCCAAGCTAATTAACTGTGAAATTCTAAATAGGCTCTGTATAAAGAACCAAGAGCACCCATGTATGTAATGGAGACGGAGCACAGTGGCTGTTCACACAATGAGTCCAAGTCCAACAGGGCTTAGGAAGGTGTGGCCAGGGACCAGACTAGGCTGAATCCCAAGAGGAAAGTCTGTCATTTAGAGTACCTTGGTTTTCCAACGTTTAGAACATCACAGCATCACCTTCATACTGAGTGATGTAGGGGCTGACTACATGGCAAAATGTGCTTTATTATGCTAAAGAAGGCTTCTTAGTAGAATTAATCCTGTTTCAGATCATAAAATGTATTTTTCCTAGAGAGTTCCATTCAATTTAAAATACATTTCAAAATTGATTTTTAGTGGAAAAGAATAAAAAGCACCAATCCTTAAGGCTACTGACACGTCCTCCCATTTGTTTACCATTTGAAGACCACAAGAGGGAGCGCATAAACACCAAATTTGCAATCACATTAATACAGCCACATGAAAGCTAAATCCCAACCTCTGCTACCCAATGCCAGGGAAGGACAAAGAGGCTGAAAAACACACACGTGAATCAATCCCCCTGGACAAAAAGACTTAAATACTTAGTCACTGTGTATTTTACCAACACTTAATTTACCTGTTTGTCCAACAGACAAACCCTGTAATTTACAGGGTATCACATCACCTTCTGTAAGATGAGATATTATATATTCTATAGACTTGATTTATTAAGCAGCAAAATCCCCAGTACAGCTGCTTTTTTTTTTTCCTTTTATTATTAAGCAAGGAGAATGACTAATGGAATAAGCTATCAGAGAAAGCAAGTGATTCTCCATCCACTACGCCTTCATTCAAATAATTACCAGAAATCTTTGGGGAAGGAATCAAGTGAAACATACATTATCTGGCTCAATAAAAGCATAATCCAATGAAATTTAATGATTACTGATAGACAGGGAATTAAAGAAAGTGATGTAGCCGTTCCTTCTGGCATTGAAGAAATTATAAACTACAAATGAAGACTTTTTTTAGCCTTGCTACAGTGAAGTCATGGCTAATAGCAGCCAGTTCCCTGGGCTAAGAGAGGCAGATACTCTGCTTCTAGTGCAAAAGAACACCTACTCGATAACATAATGCTTCCTCCAGTTCACTGACTGTGACTCTCATTTTATGAACAAAGAACAGCTGAGCAGAAAGCTGAAGCAAGACACTAAAATGAAGTAAGACACTAAAATGAGATATACTATTTGAAAAACTTTCCAAAAAGTATACCATAAGATCCTTACAGACTTTATGTCAAAGTCAAGCCACAGTCACTATTTTCCACAAAGTAAGAACTGAGGGTTCCTCAATCTAAAAAGATAAATAAATTGAAAGTAAATAAATACCTACCCCAATGCCCCCTGTCAGTCAGGAAGCACTTTCTTCAATTAACAGCAAATATTGTGAAAAAGCATACAGCCTAAGTGGCTGTATAATATCCCAAAGGTATTGAGAAAAGGATCAGATTAATTAAGAGCCATCGTGAACTTTTACACAACAGTTCCAGCAACTCTAGCTTGGACACTGACTGTCAAAAGCCAGAAGAGTAAACCTCCAAAAGGATTTCTCTGTACCCCAACAGTTTTGCATACTTCTTTCTGCACTGTGGGCTGCTATCAAAACCAGAGTAAAGGTCCTCTGACCCGTACCAGGGATGGCCTTTATGCTCACAGCTTTATTTTATCTTTAAGCTCAAAACCCAAGCTCTTTGAAGTCCTGTTATGTCATCCAAAAGGCTCAAAGAAGTGCTTGGCCTATATGATTAAATCTTATTTTCAAAGAAAGAGAGGAATAACACAGAAGCCCAGAAGTTTTAAACACAAAGCTACTTCTGTTTAAGTATCTGCTACTTCAAGCTGCTCACTGAAGGATCTGATGAGAATGAGAGCATGTGCAAGAGGCAAATATTTGCCACAGCAAAGAGCAGAAGAAGGAAAATCACTGTGACCTCTCTCTCATTTAGAGGCCCTGAGACACTCCAATTTCTGTAGCAGCTCCATGATTTCAGTAGCTTATCCTTTCTAACTGCATGACATCTAAACAAATGAACACTGGATCACTAGGAGAGTATGCTCCAGGGAAACCACACACCTAACAAGGTAGTTGGGCAAGACACAGTACATTCTTCAAACTCACCAGTAGTCCAAGGGATTCAGGGAAATCCAGAAAAAAAGGTTACTTGCCACATTTCTCATTCACTCAGCTCAGCAATTCAAAGCTATACACAAGCTATTTTGAGTTGTGGGACAAGCAGTATCTCCATCTGCCTCCACTGAAGCAGCAGAAGAATGCTATTTGAAGAGAAGCTGCACTTCACTATGTAGAGGGCAAAACCTGCTGTCATAGGACATCAAGCAGAAACCTTAAGCCTGCAATTATGAGCAGAGTCACCTAAGTTGGAGAATTTCTTCCCAAATGCTGAATAGGCCTTTACACCCAACCAAGGCTGGAGCTGGAAGCTGTGAGAGACCACTTCTCACTGCCCATCAGCTGAGCATACTGCACAACAACATTTGATCTGACTGGTGCCAGCTTCTGCTATATAAATAATAGTCTGGCTGTCTGCTATGGCCTTATTTCATATCAAAAAACAAGATCCCTGAAGACCCAAGTGAGTTACAAACATGCCTCTATAGAGACCTCATGAAGAGGCTCCATGTTATAAAATAGTGTTTTAATATATCTTATGTTATGTTCTCATGGCTCTTACGTTTTACAATAAGCAGACAAAAGCACCCCTTGGATGCAGAAGTCTTTTTCAAATGGGGATGTGGAAGAACATTTCAATACTTTCAGGCCAGCTTTTAACACAAAGAAAACAATGACCAATGAGTCTGAAGGGAATGGGAGTCCATTTTTAAAAATACACCCAAATGAAGACCTAGGGAACTACACACTGGTCAGTACCTCCTCTGTACTCAGCAGGATCATGGAGCAGATCTTCCTGAAGGCTCTGCCTAAGGCATATGGAAATGTGAAGGTAAGTGGTGGCAACAAGCACGGTTTCACCAAGGGAAAACTGTGCCATATTTCATGGTCTTTTATAATGGGGTCACAGCATCTGTGGACAAGGGGAGATGACTGACATCTACCTGGATTTGTTCAAAGCATTCAGCACTGTCTCACACAACAGTGGTCTCTAAATCGGAAAAGAGATCCAGATCAAACGGATTAAATGATTACATGGATGGACTTCTCAGTGGATAAGGAACTGGTTGGATGGTCACACTCAGAGAGTAATGGTTAATGGCACGATGTCCAAATGGAGAAGAGTGATGAGTGACATTCCTCAAGGGTCACCCAACCTCGTGTAGTTCAATATGGCAAAGTGTATGGTCCTGCACATGGGTTGGGGCAATCTCAAGAGCAATTACAGGTTGAACAGAGAATGGATTGGGAACAGCTCTGAGGAAAAGAACTTGGGATGTTGGTCAATGAGAAGCTCAACATGAGCCAGCAATGCATGCTTGCAGCCCAGAAAGGCAACCATGTCCTGGGCTGCATCAAAAGAAGCATGGCCAGCAAGTCAAGGGAGGTGATTCTCCCTCTCTATTCTGTTCTCATGAGATCCCACCTGGAGTACTGTGTCCAGTTCTGGAGCCCCCAACACAGGAAGGACATGGACCTGTTGACCTGAGTCCAGAGGAGGGCTGGAGCACCTCTTCTATGAAGTCAGGCAGGGAAAGTTAAGGTTGTTCAGCCTGGAGAAGAGAAGGCTCCAGGAACACTTTACAGCAGCTTTCAGTACTTGAAGGGGGCCTACAGGAGAGCTGGGGAGGGACTTGTTACAAGGGCATGTAGTGACAGATTGATGGGTAATGGCTAAATCATAGATTTAAGTTAGATCTTAGGAAGAAATTCTTTCCTTTGAGGGTGGCAAGACACTGGAACAGGTTGCCCAGGGAAGTTGTGGCTGCCCCCTGGCTGGAAGTGTTCAAGGCCATGTTGGACGGGGCTTTGAGCAACCCGGTCTAGTGGGAGGAGTCCCTGTCCATGCAGAGAGGGTGAACTAGATGATCTTTCCAACTGAAAACATTCTAGGATTCTATGATTGTATGAAAGCAAAAGTCTTTCAAATGCCAAAATTAAAAAGCATACCTTTTCTAATAGTATGTAAAGATAGTTGAATACTCCAAAAGAACCAGTAATACAAGAAGCTACAGTAGCAAATACCCAGAAGTATCAAAAAGCTATAGCTTCATTCTGTTTTGTCAACCTTCAATAAATTTTTAGAAAATAAATGTAAGTTAAGTGCAGCAACTCCTATCCTTGTCCTAGCAGTTTTCATACACTTGAAAGCAATTACAGAGATAAAAGCATGACAAGATCTGAAGTAATAAATGCCATCTTTTACTAAGCAAACTGGTAAAGTTTAATGCATACACAAAACAAAAGCTCACAGTAAGGTGACAAGTTGTATACACCTAATGGCTTCCTGAAGTACAGTAAGACCTGCTGGTTTTGAGTTTAAGCATCTTCATTTATCTGTCAAGTTATAGGTAAGATTGTAATCTTCAAAGAAACTAATGAGAAGCAAGTTTTTACTTAGAAGAGACTTCTATATACACAGTAGCTGTACCTGCTGCCTCCCTTGGAATTAGGACAGCACTAACAGCAACACCAGTATATGCATTGCTTTGACTGCCCAGCCTTTGGTTCATATTACTGTCCTGATTAAAAAACAAAAACTGCAAAACAAACAAAACCCCATGTCTTTAAATTTACAGGCACAGAAGAAGAGAGAATGTGCAGAAATGAAAGCTAACAGAGATTGACAGAACCTAAAAATAGTTTTAACAGCTGTTCAACAATCTATAAGAAAGGAGTTGCAGATTCTCTCCCAGATGCCATTATCTCATTAGTAAAATGCAAATGTATTTATTCGTCAACAAACTCAAATATATTTACATCCCAAAGGACTTAAGGACAGTGGAAAGTGAAGTCCTTAAATGGGATTTTTCCGGGAGAGGAGCTGACTGATCCTTAAGCAACAATGCTGAAAGAAGGCAAACTGTGAATAGGTAAGCTGCTCTCCGGTACTATCAGCCTGGCTGACACAAGCACCCCACTTTGTTACTGGATTTCAAATTCACCTTTCAGAACAAAGTAGGGATTTTTCTTTGTGTGCAGGAACTCATGCTTAAGTCTTATCACTACAGAAACTCACTCTAACTTTTATTCCACAGACTTTAGCTCCAGTACCTCTGTAACCAGTCAGCTTTGAAGCCTGTATGTCAAAGAGAAAATTTGTTGGTGGAATAGAAAATAATTTAAACTTACTGCAAGTCATTAGTCTAAACATGGAAGACACTTTGCCTTTTCCTACCTAGTGGTCTTACACTGACCTATCCTAGTGATTAGAAAAAAGCTATACATATACAAATAATTAACTTGTTGCCAGTTTGAATGAAAAAGTTGGGAAAATAGCTATAACCTTCTCTCACAAAGATTATCTTGTACCATCCTAAAACCCTATCACAGTCATGGCCAGCAACATGCTTCCTGTGCCCTAGTTAAGACTTAGAGAGATTAAAACAGTATGCAAATCTTTTAATTGGCCTAATGTGGTGGTTAATCCACTATGAACAGTCCAGAAGCACTGGGACACCAGCCAAACAATTGATGAGTTTAAAAAAAAGTAAGTTTCACTTACAGAGAAGGTTGCTCTGTGATTATCTACATTTTCTACAGCTTGACAACGGTCAGCTTCAGAGCAGAGAAAGAATGTTAACCTATTCCAAATGCATGATCAGGTGCAGAAGCCCTCTAACAGAGAACTTTATTACTTCTGTTAACAGGTTCATTTTAAAAACAGTGCTCCAGTGCTCTCTTAAAGCATTCTGGTGTTGCCTGCTCATAGACATTAGGCAAGTATTATTCTGCAGTGGTGTCATCTAGTGGTCAAATTCAATGAAAAAAAAACCAAACTGTAACATCTCCCACATTCTGTTTGATTTCTTCCTTCTCATACACTTCCTTTAAACAATCTATTTAGTCTGCAGGAGACTGACTTTTAAATTAAATTCTGTACTAACTGTTGGACAACAACAGCTTCTCCTCCGGGGAAGGGAAGGCACAAGCCTTTTGTCATTGTCATTTTAAGGAGGGGGGAGGGGGAGTTGACAAGCTAGCAGAGTCCAACCTAAAACTCTTCAATGCTCAAGTCAGACCAAACTTACAGATTAATTATTACACCACTCGCTTCTATATCCTAATAGAGACAGACAATTATTGAGATAAATTCCAGTCTCAAAACACTGATGATAAATCACAACTGGTTATTTACACATGCTTTAAATCTAGTTTTTCCTCTGATAAATAAAAATAATTTTAAAAATACACTGCTGACCTCAAGTAGAATGGAATAGGCTCTACAGCTAAGTTACACAGTTCTAGATTTTCTTTGGCAGGTTTGAGGCACTAACTGAGGCTGTTCCAGGTAACATGCTGCACCACATAGTCCCAGGTTTCAGGTAAGTGCCTTTGGATGCCATGATGTTGAAAATCAATTTCAAGCACCTCGTGTTTTAAAGCATAGCACAACTGTCACTTTGGAGAAAACAGCCCCAGCTTGAAATGGTCAGAAAAGCTGGACACAAAACCCAAACACGCTGGCCATTTTTAATCTGTACATCATCTGAAAGAGCTAGAGAGCAAGCAGAAGTGTCTCCTTGTTGCTTCTCCAAGATCACCAAGTTGCATGCATCATTTTCAGAGGCTGCCTTAACAACCCACATCCAAGGACTGGGGGGGCTTTCTCTGCAGCTTCTTTCTGTTTGGTAAATGCTGTTAAAACACCAGACATACCAAGCAGGAAGATAAAGTATCTCCCCAGCTCTCCAAGTCCCTCCTCCCAGACCTCAGCAACAAGGTGGAAGCAGCCAAATTCAAAACTGAGAAGCACAAGAAGCTACAACACAGAAGAGCATGATAGAGACATAAGACTGGAAAAAACAATGGTACATCAGGTTCTGCAACACCCAGAATACAGACTGGATACAATAACCACCAGTCTTGAAAAAAAGCCTTCTGCCTTGCCTCTTCACAAAGCTCTTGTTCTCTTACTCTTTTTAGATCACTTGTCCATTGCTTACAGTAGTACAGACTACTTAGTATGATAATGATGAAAACATTTACATCAAGCCAAAGCACTAAGCCTTCTAAGTGTTTGGGTTCCCTTCCATCTACCTTGTTCAAAAATCTAGAAAGTTGCATCAAAGCAACCCATGCTACAACAACATTACATATGCAAAGTCAGGAGTTACAAAATATGAATACTTAATTGCTTGAGCAACCCCTGGTTACACATGCATTATGTTATAAGCTTCACATTAAATGATGAGCAGAGCTGAGGTAAACAATCCTGCTGACACTCCATGTGCAAGAAACTTCATACATACATGCAATGGAAGAGTAGACAAGACCACAACACAACCGAGTTTTTGTCATCAACCAAATTCTGTTTGGTCACATAGGATGCTGTCACATTATAGACAGATTGTGAGCATTTTTGCTAGAAAAGATCATAAAAACTTAGCTGCACAGGACAAGCATGCAAATTGTTCTGATGAACAGCTGTGTCATTTACAAGTAACATGAGTTAGTATACTTAACCCCAAATGTACTACTTGGAAATACAGGTCAAAGTCAACAGCTAATTGGGCAGAAGAATAACCATGCTTTACTTCATGTGTTCTTTAATTATATATCCCTAAGCATGATAACCCCTCTGCATTACCATGTTATTTGCACTGTTTCCTGGATTTAGTATTAGAGGTCTGAACTAGCTCTCTGCTACATGTTTGTCTGGAATACCAGTGGCATCCAATCAGCTAAGGAAAAATTTTCATGCTTCATTTTACCAGACACAAGTTTATACTTATGAAGTTAAAACACACAACCTCTAGTACGTTAATTTACAATGGAAACAGATTTTATCTGAATCTTCAGTATTTTGAATGGTATCTAGCCCACCCCAAAGGTTTAAGAAACTTAGCTTATATTCTTGCATATGTATATGTGAAAGTGGACCATAAAAATTGTTAGATATGTATCTCAACACAACTTTGAATAACCAAGAAGATCTAATTAAAAGGCTGGTGAAAAAAATGGCAGCATTATCCTAGTGAGATAGAATCTTATCACAACTTTATCTGAACAGCATTTAGCTTACACATTAAGTAGAAACCATTTTGTCAGGGCAAACTTAAACCTGATTTACAAAAGTCTTAAAATAAAAGTGAGAGGAACTCAATTTCAAAATACAAAGAAAGTGTATTTATCACTTATAAGCCTAGTTTTGATTTAAGCTTTGAAAAGCTAAGATGCACATGCATAAATATTTTAGCAAAGAGTTTATATAAGTAACAGACAGGAGGGTTGTTCTTGAAGAAAAAGTTTGCTCTTCTAAAGCATTCTTTTTGCTATTACTTTGGAAACTGACAGCATCTTCAAAGATTAAAAACAAAGGCATTTCATTGAGTAAATGAAAACCAGTATCTGAATGACACTGACAGTTCAATGCATTCAGGTTTCTAGTTAAGAAATAATGACAAAAAAAAAACCACCTTACTATCTAAGCAAAAATACTGTAATACTAGTGATAACCTGGATGTAATCATTAGACAAGTATAAAGAAGAGAGATTGAAACAAACTTAGGATACAAGTTTTCTGTACAGAAAACAGTGATTCTACTAAACTTGTTCTTCTCCTCTCCCTTAGCAGAGCGGGAAATGGAGAAGAGATGGAAAGAATTTCTATTAAGCACTGACCTTATGTACATACCAAACAAATTGCCTTAGAATTTATCTCCTACATCTCATCAAAAGATTTTTCTTCCTGGTATAGTACAAAATTTGCCTTAAATAAGATCTGCATCAGCATACTCATACAGAGTAACTATGTTCCCCAATGACCATTTTAAACCAGGCCACTCCTGTCATACAATATATACCAGACTATACACTGAGACCCCAGACTACCCACAGCTGAACCCACAAAGGCTTTAGCACACATTCTGCAGTTATGTTCAATCTGAGCATGTTCAAGTCTTTCCCATGTTAAACCTCAGCTAGGTGAGAACTGCAAACTCAATTATACAAAACATAGTTCTTCTCTAGTCCTCTCCCAGAAGCTGCTTTAAATACTCAAGATAAATACTTGATGTAAAACAACTCACTTATACTACAGAACATATGTACCAATTACCTGAGAAAGCATTTGAAATGCAATATTCTTCCAAGTTTTTACTCAGACTAAGATAATAAAAACCCTTGCAATACATACATCAGTATAAGAGTAAGCATAATACTAACTCTGAGTGGGAAGAAAAACCATCACACTAAGTCCCAGATAGTCACCTATTACAAGCATTTTACACTTAATTCCCAACTTCTCAGAGAATGCAGTCACAATTTTCACCACTACCTAAAAAAGTAAAAACCCAACTTTCATCAAGTCTTTAAGCTTTCAATAGTTTGGCTATTCTGAGCACCGAAAACACCACACGAATTATATTCCGTATTATTTCATCAAAATGTCGTATTATTAATTCATAGCTTCTCCTAGCTTCTCATTTTATCTTATTCTACAAACAACACACCTTTCTCACACCAGGGGACCAATCACACAAACCAAAAAGTTGCAGAGCCAAGACCTGAAAGAGCTACCTACCCTGCCCCCACAGCTGTTTCTGAGCTAAGGAAAGAGATAGGAGGCCAGACAATCCTACTTTTAACTGAAGTAAGGAGAAGCAATAACAGTATCACCACTCTAAGCATCACATCTCACTTCGGCTGTGTTTGTAGCTTATTGTCCCGATTTTTGTGGACTAAAAAAAAGCCCACATAAAAACAACCCACACCAAACAAGAAACATATTTATTTTTAAATATACTTACCTTGCACCGTTATTTCTTACTACTTCCACTGTTTCACCAACAAAATATCGATCCTTGACATAAGCAAAGATTTCATCACAGATCTCATGGAGTCGGGAGCGATGGGTAAGGGTGGCCAAGTAGAGAACTGGAATGATGAGTGCCTCTGGAAAACTTTGAAGATTTTGTCTGGCTTTCTTCTCAGATTCCAGTGCTTCCTGATATGTGAGTCCTGGTCTACCCGTGACAGCACAGCTCCACACCAGGCTGTTGCACAGAATGGTGCGTTCAAAAAACTCACTGAAAAGAAAGGCAGAAGGGGAGAAAGAAAATGGTTAAGTTCTGACTGACATTTAATAATTTAAATAAATGCAATTTTACAATTAATACAGTAGTAAATTTCTTTTACAAGCCTGAAATACCAAGGCAGCTCTACTGTGCAGGTTGTAGATAATAAAGGGTTATTTACCACTTTTTAGCCATGACAAGGTAAATTAACTATTGTAAAACCAAAGTCTCATCTCAATACCAACTACAGTAACAGCAGCAAGACCTAGAAGTGCTGCAAGTAGTCAGGTTTAACAAGCCTTCTGAATAAGAATAACCACACTGAGTTGAACAGGTATCATATCCTCCTCGTATCTCCCACATTTCCACAAATATTTGCAAGGGGAGGCTCTAAAACTGTACAAATATAAAATAACCTTAAGATCACAGAAACATGTTGAAACTTGAATAAGTCACAGATTTTGAGTGCTCTAGCTCACAAATGAAAAGATGGGAGAGGTAAAAAAATTAATGTCAAGTAGTTCTCTAAATAGTTTTTATTCCTTCACTGTTTGCATTGCTCTTAGAAAAAGCATTAAGCTATTTTTTCCTACAGATTCTTCTCCTCCCTTGTTACAATAGCAAATATTGACCCTCCTCCTTTCCTGTATTTCCAATTAATGCTAAAATTACATTGTTGTTATTGCTTGCTTGGAATCAAGAAAGAAGAGCTTTCATCAGCCAGTATCTGTCGATTTTTGACAGGCATAAAAACCAGTTCTTCAAAACACTTTCTGGATCAAGTAGATGCTGTAGCTATTCACAAACCGTATTTGAACATAACACATATGGATCAGTGATTGGAAAACAGAACAATCTTCCAATATGCCCCAGTTCAGACAATGCTTGTTACTTGCCTTCCTTTAAAAATCTTTACAGACTAGTATTGGTAGTGTTGGTAAGTATGCAACAGGACAAAATCAGGGGTTTTTGCCTTCTATCAGTTCAGCACAGCTACTTCAAGGCAGGTTGTGCTTACACGAGATACCTACACAGAGCGTGGGTAATAAATTAAATTTTTAAAATTTACACTGTGCAGTATCCCATTTTTAAAAGGACAGAATTGTTCAAATAATTTCTGTTAGAGAACTGAACACTTCACACTAAGTTTTTTTTCTTGCAGGCTCCCTACAAACTCAAGCCAGTAAACGTGCATCAGTTAGACCAATGGAGATGACAATGTTCACTGCAGATGGACAGATGAACCATGATATTATCTAAATGAAAATGGAAATTCAGACTGATGACAATGGAGTGTCCTAGCTCAGATAATCCTTTCTGCATAAGCACAAGATTCCTCTGAGTGAGAGAAAGATGCTTTAGGAATAACATCAGGTATGAGAATGGAACAAGAACAGAAGAGGAAAAGATGTTATCTTAATAATATCTAATAGCTACAACATTTCTAATTTTTTATCACCTGCATCTACTTAATATATTTGACAGTATATGGGTCTAACACTCGTAAGTAATAAGCAATAATCCAAGTTTGCTCAGGCTAAACAAGAAAAAGAGAACAAAGGGGAGAGAAGGAGAAAAAGTATTCTTCAATATAGGAAAGATGAATGGCTGTCAGTCATTCTTTGTTTGTGGGGCAGAATATTCTCTTTTTGCTGTCAGCCATGGTGAACCAGTATCTTTAAGGTATAGAATAGTTACTTAAACATTTTAAATAACAGGTTGGACAAAATCTGTGGGTGGTTGTTTTTTGGTGGTTTTTTTTAAGGTGATGGAAATACATAAAACATGAGTTCTTCAGGTCTCTTCCTGCCCCACATTTCAGCACTTCTGTGTTATTCACAATAATTTTTAGTAGTCTTACTGACTTCAATGGATAAGAAACTTTTAACTCAAATCTTCATGCAGCTGCATGTCTCTCTGTATTTTTGTGTCTCAAAGATGTTCTTGACAATTATCTTTACCCACGAAAGAAAAAAACCACCCTAAGAGTTATTTAAAAATGTACAAGAACATAATTTCCATAAATTGTGAAAGGAGAAAAAAAAAAACCAAAAAACCCAGACTGAGGTTGACATCGACTGTATCCCTTTAAGAGCTGCTGTTATTCTTTGTGAGGGGACACCTTGCAGTCATGCTATTTAAAGCAACAGCATGGAGTTTAGAGGGGAAAAAAACCACAACAAAACAAAACAACACAACACAGAACACTGCAAAAACCCCACACATCCAAAAAAAAATCATGCACAAAAAGCAAAACAAAAATCCTCTCTAAAACATTTTAATGCATGATTACAAGTGTAAAATTCTAAGGTTACTTGAACTGAAATATACTTGAGGAAAACATTTTGCCGTTTGAATACAAGAGTAGTCAGTGTATCTAGTTTAACTCTCCCCTCATTTCCTCTTTTGTTTTCTGTGGAATTTTCCCCCATGAGCTTACAGGGAAGAAAAAAATATTGTGTGAAAAAAATTACATTTGATTTTGAAGGCATTATTTGTAGCTAGTCATTACTTTTAGCACATCAAAACCATCTGTGGTTAACACAGTTTTATTTCAATGTTTTAGTGATCTCACTTTAACTTGGTTTGAGAAGAGAAAACAAAAACCCAACACTATAGCAATAGATGTTATTAGTAGTACTTCTGTCTCTGTCTCTCTGGTGCACATCCTTATCACAGAATGATTTACAAAGAGCAGACACAACAGCTACCAAAGCAAGAGCACAGTATCAGCAGCAATGATACCCTTTTTATTTACTTAAAGAGTAATAGTGCATTTGATCCATCACATTCTGCATTCAACTTAAATTCACAATCCAAGTGCACCTGTTGCCATGTCACACCTGAAGCCTTATCTACTTTTTTAGGTTATTACAGCCTTGGTCTTTCTCACTGGTTCAAGATCTCTCTAACTCTTGACAACATGGAGAAGAAGTTCATACAACAGAAGTCCACAAAGCTGGTTTGCATGATCCCATCTGCTGGTGAAAAGACAAAGGGAACCACTGTGCTCTAGTGGAGATGTCCACATCAGCTCAACTACTCCAGGCGCAGGGAGTAAAAACTGAATTGCCTTTGTAGTAGTAGTTGATATGGACTTGCCAACTGCATGTCTATTTTCATTTATGTTATAGAACTAGTTTTCCATGTGAGAAACAGAAAACATGAGAATTATCAGCAAATCATGGAGAAGTAGTTTCATACTGCTACTTGGTAGGTATTTGAGAGCAAGTAGCTCATTGACAGGACCTAGAGATAAATTACTTGCCATCTCTGTGCTGGCTGCATTTGTAATAAATGTAAAAATCCAGCCTAGAAATGATAGATGCATTTTGCTTGAACTAATCAAGTGTCCCCATTGAGTCTAAGATTTACTGTATTTTCAGTGTCTCAAGAACATGTTTCTTTCAAACCATTTCCTTTCACTTTCTTAGTCTAAAGTTGGGGGAGGTGTTCTTTTTATGAACAGAAGAGTTACATACTGGAGAACATATCTGGGGAAGTATTTTAGAAGAAGTAACTCATATTTTGAGAAAGTCATGTTAAAGAAATTATATTTAAGAAAGAGGAAAAATGCAGAAGAAAAAGGTCTATGGAATGAATAATTTGTAATAATTGTTTTTAATCATGAAGCCCTTGTAAGCCTCTAACATGTAAGTTACTGAGTCTATTTAGTCTGCAGGAAGAGGGTAATCATGAAGACCAACTCTGGCATTCTGGGTCCCAGCAGCATTCCTGTACTCTGCCTTGTCTGCAGAAGTGGTCAATAATGCATTTAAAAACAAACAAAACTGAGAAACACTTATTCCTCAATATCTACAGGTCAATTATGCATTAAGGAATATAATTCAAGCAATTTTTCAACAAAATGGGAAAATCCAGCTAATTTAACAAAGAACACTTTAAAAATACTTTTGACCACATCTGTTTTTGACTGCAATCAAAAATTCCACAGGCCAATCTACAAAGAAGTTTTAGAAAGTTGTCAAGATGTAAAACTGCTCTTCCCACTCCCTCCACAGTGTTTTAGAATGATGACCATTCCTACCACTGTACCTACACATCTCATCATTTTCTTTTTCAGGCTGTTCTCACAAGCAAGACTTCCCATAATTTAGTAGTTGCTTGCACTGCAGATCTACATCAGCTATTAACTTTCACATACTGGTGAAACCCCATTGCTTTCATATGTTCCTCATGTATCCCATAGCATCCCCCTACTTGCTTTTCCAGCTGCTACTATGGCTCCAGAGTCTCTTTTGCTGTTCCATCCTTCTAACCAAGAGTACAGCCAAGCATAAAGAACATCAGTTCCCCCAGTTCCTGTTACTCCTGATAAATACAACCAAACCCTGCCACCTCTCTGCACCCTCTTTTAAAGGGTTACAAAATCATGCAATGTTATTTCAGATTAAGAAGGAAATACATTCTTAACAGTAAAGTCACTTTACGAAATACTCATATTGCCAAATTCACTTCTATTAGCATAATGAATTCTTATACAGAGTAATATTAACACATGATTTGTTTTCATCTCCACTAAAGCTGCCATGGGTATCAAAGAAGCTTTTCAATGCCAAGCTTGTGCTTGATTAAAACAAACAAACAAAAAACCACACAAAAACCCAAACCACCCCAAACAAACAAGTCCTAACCTTTTGTAGTAATTAGAAGCGTTGATATAGTTGAGGAAGGGGGTGAATTCAGGTAACCATATGTACCTCTACAGCCCACTCAGTCTAGTCAGACTGTAATTTTTAAATTATCCCCTCAAAAAATTCAAGTTGCTTGATCACAGAAGCCTGATTTAGACAACTTTCATGAAATAGCTAATATCATCTTTTTTTTAAATGGGTCCTTTCTATCATTATTAATCTAATTGACCTAGGGAGAGAAATGGGAGATATATTGTTTTCAGAAGACAATATATATTTGAAGCATCACTTTGCAACTAGAAGACACAAGGATCAGCATCTTTAAAACCTGCTGTAAGATGACCCTACAGTCTCCAGCAGGAGAACAAACAATTAACATTAATCCAAATTTACTCATCCATGCCAGGACACCTTGCTAGGTAAAAAATAATACACTTTACAACCCAAACCACCAATTTTACCCAATCTTAAAAAAAAGTTAGAAAAAAAGAAACAAAAAATTAAAAAACAAAACAAACAACAAAAAACCAAACAAAACACTCAAGCCCACCCCCGCCCACAAGAAACAAGCATAGCAGTTTTCTACAGTTTTCCCAAATACCATATTCTAAACCCCAACCTCTGAGCTAACCACCCACTGACATTTCTAGGGATTGCTTGTGTGAACACAAGTCTAAATTTATCCCTTAATTCATGAGCTTTGGTTAAATATGGAATTCACTTTTTCTTAGTGACAACATACTTGCAGTGTAAATAAGCCTGTCACAGTACCTAAAATATTCACCAAACCCTTTGAGAGCAGAAAGATGTTTTAAAAGGAAAATTTTCATGCTGAAATTTTTGCAGAACAACACATACCTGAAATGTATTTCAGTGTAGTGTCAACAAATACATGAGAGTCATCTAATTGCATGATAATAATAATTGTAACCAGAAAAGCAGCTTTCAAAATACTGGAAGCTGGGGGAGGGGAAACTTAATTCCTACAGAAACAGTAGGCTGTCAGTCAGCTCGATTGTTCGGTTCTTATAAGCCCTATAATGAAAACGGTCCTCACAAAACTTGAAACAAAAAAGTCAACATGCCCCCACTCCCCCACGCCAGAGTGTATCATCCAGGAAACTGTAAGGCATTACCCTTCAAAGTTACCTAATCCAACTTCTTTAAAATTTTATTAGGTAAAGTGTATTTGAGTAAGAAAAGCAAGTCTACACACGAAAAAGGTTTAGGTGTGCTCTAATTTCATATGCTGCAAATGAAAACTATTTCAGATTTAATCTCATTAGTCTGCAAGTCTTAAAAAAAAAACAAAAACAAAAAAACAAAAAACGAAAAACCAAACCAAACAAAAAGACAGCTTGGAATCGGGGGCCTTTATGTAGGCGGGGCTGGTTCTGGAACAGACTCGGGGGGGTGAAAACACATACATTTATCAGTTCCTGAAAAACGCCTCGTTTAAAGACTTTCTGGCCATTGTTCTTAAAAGCCCTACAGTAAGCGGCAGCAAGTTCGGGACTGTCCGTGCAATGCACCTTCAACGGTTAGCGGCTATTTCACAATTTCCATTCCTCTTTTTACAAACGGAGAAGGAAAAAAAAAAAAAAAAAAAAAAAAAAAAAAAAAAAAAAAGAGAGAGAGAGAGAGGAAGAGTGGGTAGACACGGAAAGAGGGAGAAAGACCTCACGAGAAAGGGAGGCTCTGAAGGGACAGGTGCTCCTGCTGAGTCTCAGGCCGGGTTTAACCTCCGCCGATGCGGCCCGGGAAGGGAGGGCTCCGGGACCCGCGCCCCGCCGGACAGGTGCAGCAAACCCCGACCCGGGCACCGCTGCCCACCCCCGCTCCTTCCCTACCTCTGTAATTTTTTAATTTTTTTTTTT
>JAAWXA010000009.1:14349296-14421424 GCA_038090715.1 Florisuga fusca
GGGGGAGACGGGGTGGGGGGGAAGGCGGCTATTTCCGTGCGGTGCTGACGGCCGGGCCGAGCCTGGCTGCACAGCAGGACACGGTGCGGTACAGCACAGCACGGGGGGGGCGGCCGAGCCGAGCCGAGCCTGCGGCGCTGCCTCCCCGCGCCTCTTGCCACCAGCATTACCAGCGCTTCCGAAACCAGGGGCCCCTGGGAGACCTGCAGCCCCTGGGAGGCAGAGCCCACCACCCGGTGCCCGAGGGATCTCCTGCCCTCAGTACCTGTCCTGAGAACAAGGGCAGGCGCGTCTCCTGCAGGGCTGTTCCCCTCGGCTGATCCGCCGCCGTTTCGGCGTTTGACAGTGCCATTCCGGAGACATTGCTCTCTCGGTTACAGCCCCAAAGCCAAGGCGTACAGTGCTGTCAGAGCGCACAGGGGCACGGCAGGGATATATTTTGCTGAAAGTGAGATTGCATAAAAAGAAGAGGAGCGTAAAAGTTGTCCGTGGGCCCCGTAACATTTCCTCGTCTTTTTTCAGTTCACTGAAAATGTCACTCTGTGGTTTTGTAGTGTAGTGTTTTTTCGCCACTTTTTTTTTCCTCTTTTTTTTTTTTTTTTTTTTTTTTAATGATGCCATTGGTAATTAAAACTGGGGTGTTAAGTGTGTTCTTAAGAGTGCTAGTCAGCTTGAACACAAAAACACTGAAACTCTGCATCCATTATAACTGGTTCATCATCACAAGGTCCAGCACTTACATGAAAAACCTCCAAAATATCTGTAGAAACCTCATAGAACTAAGAAGGCAAATAATACCTGACTCAAGCAAAATAGGTTAAGTTTATGACTTAAAATGTTCTGCCTGCAAATAAAGGTCCTTGCTGTTTCCTGCACCTGTCCATAGGTTGTTTTCTTTACCTCTGCAAGTAAAGGCAACAGCCGACATTGCTGTAGCTTGTGTGACTAAAACCTAAAAGAATGTTTACATCCAATGCATGAATTACTTTGTTTAAAAAGTTAAAGGTTTTAATCAAAAGCACTGAAAAATGTTAATGCTCACTTCTAGCTAAGTTTGCAAAATATGAAGCTTAAGCTACAAAATAGGTTAACTCCTGAGTTTATTTTCATTTTCCAGTTGGCTTCACTTTCAGTTTTTAATTACTTTCTAGCAAAGGTCACAAATGCAACTTGAGTTAATGCACTTGTATCTAGCATCTGGTGATTTTTAGCTCATTTTGCATCAAAACTGTACAGTGTGCCATCGTTATGACATTTAGTGTTGCCAGCTCTTATGATTATAATGAGGTTTTGCAACACTTAGCTTTACGTTCTAGCTCTTCAGCAGATGTGATTAAATTGCAGCCCCAACCCTCCTTAAAAGCAATTATATTTCTAGATCTCAAGTCTGAGAACCCAAAAGGTTTACAAATTAGAAGGGAAAGTTTCAAATTTTTGCAAATCTCATTATTTTTAAACCAGTATTATGATGTTTGGGAACTTGGCTGATTTTTTTCATGCTCAGACTGGTTGGTATCCATGAAAAATGCATGAGTTGATAGAACTGTGACATCAAAAGCAAACCCCCTTTCCCTTTTTGCTCTCTCTTGCCCTTTCTCTTTTCTTCTCACCTTTTCCTCCTCCTCTTGTTCTTCCCTGCTCATTATTCCCTCGGTGATTTTCCAGTGAACAGATCTTCACTGAGTAATAGGGCTGCACGATGCTTTCATGTTCTTAGGATACAGAGGGGCAGTTCATTTGCTGTGAATCCAGCTCTGTTTTTTAAAATCCATGAGTCCAGGCTCTGGTTCTGTTCCCAATAAGGTCAGCAGGAACTAGGATGATTTTTTATGACATTAACTAATGTATACTAAATGGACATTGAGACTTCAGTGGAAAATAATTCTGAGAAGTCTGAAAAAGGTTAGTTTCCTTCAATGGGGATATTTGTTGTATTTTTGAGCTCAGATTAATTTTTGCGATTATTTGAGGTTTTTTTCAATATGAAAGTATAGTTTTGATTTGAGGTACAAGGACTGGATTATTGATGACATTCAATGGGATTGTTGATGTGGATTTTGCCACAAAATGACAGAAAAGAAGCTGCTTTCTTTTTAAAAGATGACTTACACAAACAGCCATACTAAACAGAGTGTCTTAGCCAGGGATGTTGCAATACTCATTAATAGAATTTTAAAAATAGTTCTACTGGGAACATCGAATCTTGGTCTCTATGCTTCACAAGGGCAGAACAATTTCATGGGGACAGTGTCAGCTCAGGCTTGGGGCAGCACCCTAGCTGCTTCTTCAAAGTTCCCCAGAATTACTTTCCTTGTCTTGTTCTATTCCTGCATGTCTTCAAACCATCAAGAACTGCTTAACACAAAGATACACCAAGATATCAATTAAAATATTCCAAAATGTCTATTCACCTGTATCTGTTACCAAATAATTTCATGTGTGACTTTTGCTCTGGAACATGTAGAGTCCAAGGGATTATTTTACTAGAGCGCTGACACTTTAAGTTCACACCCAACTTTATTTTGGAATAACTAATACTCAGTCAAATTATACGCATGCAAAAGCTAAAATTTTAACTCAGTTTCACCTGTATTATCATCCAACAAGGAGAGTTTTGTTTTCTGTAGATTACCTTTTGCCACTTGCTTGCTTGCTTTTTTGTTCATTTTATTTTTCCTCCAAAGCTGCCACTTTGTTCTCTCAGGGTTGGGATGAAATCAGAGAAAAAAAATTCATTGCATTTCTTCATAAAGAACTTCCTTTGACTTTGAATTACACCCTAGCTCTCAACTCTAATTTTTTTTGTAAAAAACATAAGGTTGAAAAGATAAATGTGAAAAATGCACTTACTTGTGTAAATGGTAGCTTGCTAGTGAGTTGTTCAGTCAGGTGACATAATATCAGTAATATCTGCCTTTTTATCAGTTGACTGGAGCATGTGAGAAAGGAGAAGTATACATATACACAAATATGTAAGCACTGACTCATTTTAATGCACTGAGTAGATTTTGGGGGGGATAGTATCATCTCTTTTGTTTCCAAACACTGTTTTGAAAAACCTGCATTTCCATAAAGCAAACAAACCAAAAGATCACTGTTTTAAGGCTTACTGTACCCAGAAAACCCATCTTATTTATTTGATTATGAATGTTTTTAACTTACTGAGATAACTTTTTTTTTTTTCACCTTTTGCCCTTTCTCCACCACCTTGCTGGGCCAATTTATCCTTTTGATCATATATCTTTATTTAGACTTTAAACTATGTGAGCAAAGACAGTGTGCGGGTTTTATCAATCCACTCCAGCTGTGGATAACAGTAACATTTGGTCTGTTGTCTTTTACTGGCTGTAAAGTGCTATGCTCAGTTTTTAATAACATACTGACTTATAAATAACGTACTCCAGTCAAAAAAAATAATAAAAAAGGAAGAGATATACAGATGATTTTTCACAACACATTTCATTTTTCTTTCATTCAAGCCAAGTTGTATTTCAACATGCTTTTAAAGCAGTTCTGTAATCACAGGGATAGGAGTTTTCTTATTCTGCAGCTGCTGGATGTTTTCAACACTTGTTGCTTTCACATGGGTCATGAAGGTAAAGGAATCAATCCCTGCAGTCAGTGAATTTTTGGTATAGTCACATTTTTTGTAGTTGCCTAATAGTCTTAACCCAGGCATTCCTCAGTTGCAAATGCAGACATAGTCTCTGGGCCTGTTGTGACCACAGAGGGGAGGGATTAGGCCATGAAGTCTGCTTTGCCTCTTGCTAAGGTTAAATACCATCCAATGCAGCAGGGCCCATCCCTCAACAAAGCCCAGGGGAGCCCTGAGATGTGTCTTGTATCATCAGGGTTACTCTACAGAAAGGCATTCCATCTTCAATTTTTTTTCACAGTTTAATAGGATTTAGACATACAGTTCTCACTATTTTTAATAGATATCACATGTTTAATTTCCATGCAACTCCAGAAACTGGGAGATATGTTCCTTTAAAGTTTAATCATATCCTTTTTTTTCCCTCTCAAATACAAAAAGAAAAAAAAGGCTTTTAAAGGTAGCTAAGCTGCTACCCTTATACTAGTAGGGAAGAACTCTGACCTCATCTACCTTGCAGTGATGACCGTGTATGATTGGCCTCTAACCTGATTACAAAATGATAAAATGATGTTGTGAAACCTCTATTCATTTCATAATAGTGTCTTTGAAATTCTGAGGGAATTGGTACTGCATTTTCTTTCTTACAGTTGTAGTACACAGGATACGGATTATTGAGACTGTGGTAATTTCTGACAGTAAAATATGCTGAATTTCTCATTGCTAACCAATATTTAGCATTCATCATTAGATGAATGATTTTGAAAGAAGGATGAGTGAATTTGCTGTCTTTTGCAACACACACACTTTGTCACTCCTAAAGCGATACACAGCGTTTTAGAACAGACATAAATATCCTGCATCAGCCTGGTTGGAACATGGATCTGACTGTAAGTAAGATATTCTTTATGCACCTGAAGTGAATATTGAGAACTCTCAAGCAGCATAATACTAACCTACCGCTTAGTAAGTTTGCCTGCATCTTATTTGATTCACTTACAGTGAACAACTCTCTGTCCAGTTGAAGAGTAAACCAAATAGTTTCAAGGATGTTACTTTATGATTTTGTTATGTGACTATATTGTCCCAACTTTTTTTTCCAGTAATTCTGAGATTAGACAAACCTTTTTGCATATTGAAAGAGATCTCACACAGGGCAGTTTCTGTTGAGGAGCACATGAACAGAACTTGGCCCAGTAGCTTATCTGGTTTATTTAGTCAAAGATTATAGTGATGAGCCAATCTGCAACATATAATTCTTCTCAAATACAGACTACATTGGATTTTCATAGTCATTCATTTGACAGATGTGGTGACTCACAACTGTGACTTGTGTTCTGACTTACTTATCCATTTAATGTAAGAATACTTTCGCCCCCACCTTATTTTCCTCTGTCCTTCTATTCATTTCTGATGGAGGGCTTTAAGAAAGGTGAGGCAAAGAGATTAACTATCTGGGCAATATTCTGATGACAGATGCCAAATAAGAGCAGTGTGGAAGAAGCCAGCAGTTGCTAGAGCCTCAGCCTGACGAGATGGGAACTCTGGATGGCTCCTCACATGAAAACACACGGGTGAGTGGCACTGTGTCCAGTGGAACAGCCTCCACCACAGCACTCCTGCACATGCTTAGACCCTGGCCATCATTTCAGCCCAGGTAGACAAGGGCTGGAGTAAAGCACTAGTACTAGTGCTTTGCCCTGGGCACAAAAAAAGCTGCGTTGTGATTTTGTCCTTTCGCAGGACACTGCTTTTCCATAACTGCTTATAGGAACAGAATGATCCAAGTCTGGTGTGCTGAGTCCCAAAGCTGGAGGGGAACCCATGATACTATGTCACAATCACAGAATATATTCCTTAGGGGAATTTTACACTCAAGGGAGAGCCTCAGAAAGCAGAACTCCTGAGGCATAAGCCTACATGATCATTCTTCCTCCTTCCACAGATCCAGACACAGACATGCTTTAGGTGGACACCGATGTCCTTGATGTCCATGTTGGAGCCTCACACCCAAGAGAAAGTGAGACACTGACATATTTTCTATGTTTCTTAGAAGTCAGGCGCTCATAAACACGTTTGGTTTATACCAAGCATGCATGTAAAGCAGAACTAAAGGAAAAAACAGTTTAAAAGCTGGTAAATCCAGTGTGTGTTTTGGTCTTGTTGCCTTTGAAGACAGCTGGAAAGTTAGTAGGATTGTTACCATACAGTTTCTAAGCATTCATAGCAAGGAAAAAAATGTATACCTTTTTGATACAGTTACCAATTTACCACAACAACTGATGGCATGAAATTGTTAAAGATTCAGTAACACGTGCATAAAGAAATGAAAATTATTTCAGTTGTGGTTTCCAGTCACCCAAGAATTTCCCAAACAAAAAGCAAAGGCAAAACTTTGCAATCCAAAGAGCACCTTCACACACGGAAGTTACAGTACTTCGTTCAGCACAATTTCACAGCATGGACATAATGTTGTAAAAATGCTTATATCCCCATAGTTTATTGTTCTACAGGAACACTTTCTAGTCATGCAGTTTATCATTATGCATCTCTAAATGTACCCATGTTTAAGCTTGAATTTGTATAAACATCTCAGGCTAAAATAATTACTAGAATTTCAGAATGTCATTTAAAAATTGAATAAAAACACCAGTTTGCAAAGACAGCTACTCACCATGTCAACCATTTCCCAGAAATCAGAAAGTTACTTTTAAGTGCAAGGTTCCTTTAGAGCAAAAGAAAAGGTCACCTATAGCTCTGCCTAGTCCCTAAAGGGATGCAACGAGTTAGACTTCTCCTTTATAAAAGCTTTCAGCTACTCCCAGTACCACTGATTCATCTGAGGTCCAGTGACAGAAATTCAGCTAAAATGAGGAAAAAAAAATTGTGCAAGACAGTCCTTTTATACCTCATCTTAATAGGTACCCCCACTATAGTCAGTACCAGGGAGAAAGGTTTAAAAGGTCAGATCAGGTTTTAAAATGCCCATGCCTTCCCATTACTTCCCTGAATTACTTTGATTTTTGTTTCCTTATGTCTCTGAGTGTGTGTGTTGTGCTTCTGTGACAAAAGTAAAGTTCAGTGAGACAATTTCCTGCTTCGTATATAATTTTTTAACCATGCAAGGCACATGAATGACCTCAATTCTCCATTTTTTGCCTGTTGTGCAACTGAGAGTTTAGCAGCAAATGGAGCTAGAACGTCAGCATTATCTAATACTTGTGCATATTGCATGCCCATATGCTTGGATAAAAATGTGTAACAGCTGACGTAAGTTGAAGCAAACCCCTATTTTCTCCCCCCTCCAAAATAATACTTTATTGACACAATCTGAAGGAATCTCCTGGAAGAAGGATAATTCATTGTAAAAAGTGGGAGGAGGAAAGGGAAAGGCATGACGGGAAACACAGCTCGGGTCTGTGCTGATGGTCAGATTCTCAATTACTTCCACAACAATCCATGACTACAGCCCATCTCTGAGGAAAAAACATTAATTCTTAATGTTCACATAAAAATGGGTTACAAAAAGTTGAGTTTCCAAACGACTTTGCAGAAGCAAATAGAATCAGTCCTCTGCTGGCTGGCAAAGCTTGGTCTGACTGTGTGCAGGAGTCAATGCTGCCGGAGAAGTCTTATTCGCTGCCATCAATTTTTATCTTAGCATCAGGCTGACACTGCCACTGGGATTTGCACAGCGTTGGGTCCTAACCATGGATCTGGAAGAATAACACTTTCAGAAACTGTTTTGTGATGAGTGTGGAAAAGGTTGGAGCTGCTCCTATCTCCAGGGCCAGATGGTTTTTAACAGCTGAGGCCCCACCACAGTGGCTGTGCAATGGTGGGAGCTTCTTCCATGCATGGCTACCAGCTTCCCTGAAGGAAGGAATCTCACTGGAAGTCTAAACCCGTTACCTACATTCACAGAATCACAGGAAGTTAGGGGTTAGATGGGACCTCAAAACATCATTGAGTCCAACCCCCCTGTCAGAGCAGGATCACCTGGGGTACGTCACACAGGAAAACATCCAGGTGGGTTTTGAATGTCTCCAGAGAAGGAGACTCCACAACCTGCCTGGGCAGCCTGTGCCAGTGCCCTGTCACCCTCACTGAGAAAAAATTTTTCCTTGTGTTTATATGGAACCTCCTATGCTCCAGCTTATATCCATTGCCTCTTGTCCTATAATTGGGCATGATTGAGAAGAGCCTGGCACCATCCTCCTGGCTCTCCCTTTACATATTTATAAACATTGATGAGGTCACCCCTCATTCTCCTCCAAGCTGAAGAGACCCAGCTCCCTCAGCCTTTCCTCATAAGGGAGATGTTCCACTCCCTTAATCATCTTGGAGGCTCTGTTCTGGATTTTTTCAAGCAATTCACTGTCCTTCCAGATGTGGCCTCACCAGGGCAGAGTGGAGGGGGAGGAGATCTCTCGATCTCAGCCCGGCCATCTGGCTGCCTTCAAGCCCCCTTCTCACCGCTTCACACCTGCCTAAACCATGAGAGATTCGGCACTGGTGCAAGGACAGTAACACCCATCCACCATGGCGACCTTCCTGGAGCCAGGGCCAAGCGCCAAGGGCAGGGACAGGGGGCAGGGATAGGGACAGGGGGCAGCCCAGGCCGGAGACGTGCGGCCCTATCGTGTCGCCCCCTGGCGGTGCCGGGGGTGTGTGTGGGTGGGGTGGGTGCGGTGGGCGCCGCCGCTGCCCCCTGCGGGGTCCCTGGCCGGGAAATGGCGGCCGCGTCACGAAGCCCCTCGCAAGGCGCTGGAAAGCGGCAGCCTCGTGGCGGGTGCACTGTGCGCGCAGCTGCCGGTAGATAAGGCGGGAGGTTCAACCCTTTGGGGAAGGGCCTCGCAGTTGGTCCCCCCAGTCGTGCAGGGGGTCCGTGGGAGGCTGGAAGTGGCCGCTCCTCAGGCGGGCGGCCCCTGGGGGCCAGGGAAGGGCCACCCTGTCCCCCTCCTCGGCCTCCTCTACACATCCACGTCTCCAAATGACCTCTTAGGAGCGCAGGTGTACACCGGGGCTGGCACCAGCCCCACCGCAACAGCCGCACACCGGTAGCCCGCCATGACGGGGGCAGCCCCTGCCCGAAGGAGCCCCACAGCCCTCTCCACCCTCTAGGCCTTTCCTGAAATTGAGTAGGAAGTGTCCTTGGGCTCCAAGCCGTGTAATAAGGGTTTGGAATGTGTGGGTCATGGGTTTGGTCACCCTCCTCAATGATGGTGAAGATGTGGCACTCGGTTTGGAGCTGCAAACTGCACTGTTCCCCATAAGCCATCCAGATCATAGCCAGGGCTCAGCATCAGTGTGTGGTGTACATGAAACCTCTCAGAAATTAAAAGGTCCTTCTTCTGAGAGTTGTAAAATATAAGTTCCAGTGGGGATAAAAAAATAAAATTATGCTGGGAATCATTTGGACTGTTTCCTCTGTGAAACTAGAATTAAATCTATATAACTAGTCTTTCATTATTTTCATGGTGTATAGACCTTCTGCATGTGACAATCTTTCCGTAGAAATAAGTCTGTCCTTTCCGTCCCTTTATTTTGTGAACTAAGAATTCATAAAGATTTAGAGAAGGATAAAAGCCCCTGTAAAATTTTATGGTTTCACACTTTCTGGCAAAACAGGAATAAACTTTTGTGACTCCTCTTTTTTTTTTTAAGATAATCTACTCCTAAATCCTACACTTAGATGTATTGTGAGCTTTGCATGCAGACCAGACTATGAACTGGTTTAACCAGAGTTATTTTGGCATTAGTTTAGCTGCTGTGATGTAAACTGTCAGGTGGGTTTCAAGACAAGTATTTTCCCCATACAATTATGTTCCAAAGCCCTTGCAAAAGGTCTGTGAGAGGAATTCCTGAAGCAGTTAAAAGTAGACTGAGCAGTGAGATAGAAAAGAATCCAGAAGGAGGGCATGTTACCTCTGTAAGTTCAATCATACTAAAAGGAAACCTGATTATTTTTCCTAAAAAAAGTAGTATTGATTGATATGATCTGCAATTTTTCTGAAGGAGTAAGTGAATACACATATACACACCAGCCCATTGTGGGTAGGATCCATAAAGGTTCAGTGGTGTTCAGTATAACAAGAACCTTGAGCAGCAATAAGATCAGAACTCAAAGGCCTACAAGCAAGAATGTAGCACCTGGGAGGATGGTTCAGGTAAAGTGAAAAATGCTTACATTGGTCCTATTGTAGTTGCTACTTAAATATTCCCATCTGAATTTAACCATTGTACTAAAAAAAAAAATAATCAAGTCTTGCAAGTTACTTGAGCTTATGTAACTTGAAAACAAAATCTATCAGTCAAGCCAGGTCCTTGGCCCTACTCCAGCAGTTCAAAAATGGGTCTAGAGCCAGCTTAACTGCCCCAGACATGATTATTTTCACTTCTCCAGAAACAGCTCTGCAGGGCATAGACCAGCTGAGACAATGGGGCTTCCCTGCCTCTGAACTCTGCCTCCCAGAACATATGCAAAGAAACAAATGGAAACAAATAGCACAGGCAGCATGTACCTGCTGTGCAGTGCCTCTCTGCCTCCAGAACACTCTCCCTGGGCTAGAAGCAGATGATTAATTCTTTAAACAGCAAAACAACAAACCCCAAGATAGTTAAACAAAGCATTCACTGTACCTTTCCTTTTTTTTTTTTTTTTTTTAGTTCTTAATCTTTGGATTGAATCATCATTGAGAAACTATTATTTTTTAAATGTCACCTGGTAGGGTTTGAGCATGTTTGCTTTTGCTTCTCCTTGGTCTCTAGTGAATCAGCCTAGGTATCACTTTAGAGTTCGTGTTGCTTGTTTCATACAAACACACTCTCAAGCTTCTGTTTGGTGAGGAATGAGAATTTGTGAAGTAATAAAAAAGAGTCAACATTTTACAATGTTCAAAACTGTTAATAATCAACCTCAAAAGGCTTTAAACTGTTGGCAGTCATATACTTAATTTATTGACCTGTCTGCCCTACTGCCTCTTCTTTCAGGCTAACTGACTCCATGGTGTGAATCTTGGTACAGTGATAACTCTGAGAACATTGAGGCAGCAGCTACCCAAAGCAGTAAGTTGAATTTTCAAGCCTGAGCAAGAAGTAGTCCAGGCAGCACGTGTGGTTTTCCCAGGCTGATGTTAAAGAATTAAGAGCAAAGGCACTGCCTGCAGGAGCAAGAAACCCATACAACCAAAACCAACCCCAAAACAAAAGAGAACAAAAAACCCATCCTTTTGTCTAGCAAGCCTAGAGCAAGGGGACAAACATTTTGTTATTGTACGTTTGTTGCCTACAGTCATGTAAAATCTTTGCCCTTTTACAACTAGCTACAAATCCTGGGGATGACTGGGTATTACAATGTGTGAGAAGGAAGAAAGAAAAGAGAAAGAGTCCTCTGCAGCATTGAATGGGCCTGAAGACCAAGCATAGGATTTGAGAACAAGAAATTGCTCACTGTCTTGTTTATTTCCAAAGACTTTAGTGGAAAGTCTAGAGCTGATACTATCCCTTACAAGACATGCTAATTCAAAGACTGCAATAGTAACTTCTAAAGCCAGGAAGAAAACGTTATTTTCCACTTTTATGACAATCAGATTTTTAGTGGGAGGAACACTCAATGTGCATCTAAGAGATAGGTGATGCCAGTTATGAGGAAAAGAGAACTTCACGCCCTCAAACTACACTAATTAGGTTGCCAGTACATTAAGTAGCATAAACAGCACAGAGATAGGTTCACAGTCATTTAAAGAGCAGTAGGGAAAATGTAAAAACCTTATCTAGAGACACCATAAACTTTCAGGGCTTGCTTAGCAAAATGAAATGACAGCTAAGGTTCTCTGACACAGGCTAGTCCCTTTCCAGGTTTGACTGAGAAGGGAACAGAACAAGGACACCTGAAAAAGATGCTGATTTCAGCTGCTTCACTGGAATAAGTGATTATCGTGTCCTGTCCTCTATTTCTGCAGGTGCATGAAGCCCTGTTTTAAAGAAGGACTTTAATCAGTACCATATTTTTGAAAGTCAGGCAGTGACAGCATGGAAAGCTTGCCAGCCAAAAAATTAAAAGGCAACACAGGTACCTGTTAAAAAATACTTTCCATCATTTCTGCATTTACTTTCTCCTAATTTTCTCCATCTTCTTATCACTTTGTGTGAACTTTGTTTCATGAAAAGATAAGAAAAAGATTATGCACCAAGTGATTCAGCTGACTCCCCATTCTGACACTGCAAGGAAAGTGGTATATAAATGTTATTTGTACAAGGTGAATTTCACCTTGCTTTTCACTGTCTGATTTTAAAAATACTACATTTGTAACATTTCTGCTGATATCACCCTTTCCAGCTTGTTGTTTTCTTGTAATATATTTTAACATATTACAGTTGCCTGTAATTTCTAGTTTCAGAATAATTTAGATCATTATGAAAAATAAATTGGTAGTATTACTTTAAGTGCATCCTTATCAATCAGAAACAGCACAGCACTGGCCTGTCATATCCAGTTTTTCAGCAGTAGTGTACATCAAAAGATAGTTTGCTCTGATGTTATAAAAAGTTTTGGGGGGAGAAAGAAGTCACAGCTCCTCAGGATATTTATAGCACTTAAGAATGCTTTTAAGTAACTGTAATGGCAGATGCCATCGGGTACTCTGTCATAAGTGGGGTTTTTATTCATAACATGTAATGCATATTACAGTACTTTTCAAGCAAGACCCACATTCAACTTTGTATAAAACATAAAGATCATGTGTGTATTACTGCATGGATTCCATTTGGATTTCATTAATGCCACGCTGTATTTTGATTTTTGATTTGAATGCAGCTCTTAAGCAGGGTTTTTAGCCATCAGTTTGGTAGCACAGCACAGCACAGCACAGCACAGACTTCAATGGACTATGTTTAAATCTTCAACACAGTTACCAGTGGGACAGTGGATGGTGTTACCATGGGGTAGAAAATGGACTTGTTACAGCAGGGATAACCTTTGAATGGTTTGGGCAAGAGGAAGATTCTAGCTCTTCCAAGTGCTGGCCCCTTTCACAGGAGGCTACCTCCTAACGCTTCTACTCTGTAGCTTCTCCCTAGGAGTGCATTTTCCTCCCCCAGGGTGCTGGTTGTGGATTGTGACAAACACAGCAGCAACCAGTGCGATGGCTACAGCATGTCTTGCCTTGGGTTAGAGGGACAAGAGAGACTGTGAGGACCTCTGTCAGCTCAGAATGGCTGGGATACCACTTCTGGGATCTAAACAAGCTCCCACTGCTCCAGAAGAATCCCAGATGTGGAACTAACAGTTGGATGGAAAGAAAAAGTTAGTAATTATTGACCTAGAGGTGGTAGGGTCCATTCCCAACACTGAAAGTCTTCCTGGAACAGGACCAGGACCAACTCTAACAAAAATTGCCAAATTTGACCAGATTTAATGTTCAATTCAGGCTTCTCCAGACTAGAAAGCCCCCCTCCCTTGAAAATTATAGTTTCTCACACTACACGTTTTTACAAGGGTTTTTATCGTCTTTCAAATGACACATTTCTGTCCTGTATGCCCCAGTCTCACTTGCTTTCCCTGGCCTTACCTGTGTTTCAAGCCCTGAACCCATCCAACTGCTGCTCTTAAACCAGCCATAAACATCCCTTTTAACACATGCTCAGTTGCCAGGTTGTTTTTCTGCTTTTAGAATGGCCATGGTTATTGATTATTCAAAGTTACACTGTAATTGGCAAGTAATAATTTATTTCACAGCTGTTTAAAAACTTCTGAGAAAACGAATTTGGAATGTCAGGGGAATGTTGATAATATTTACAGTCATTAAACAGGTTTAAAAGGAATTAATTCCTTTATTTCTTCTCTTTTCTCTGCAGTTTGGCTTCATGTGTGAGGATTTTTCTTTTGTAAAGGAAATACATAGCTGCCTTAAAAAAAACACTTCTTCCCCATCTTGTAAAAAAAAGGGGGAAACAGGACTTGCATGTTCTCCGTTGAGGGCTCTAGAAAAAAATCCACGTTAAGCCTTGTTAGTATGATCCATACTAGAAAGATGTGGTTCTGCTGATTTTGTTTGCTTGTTTTTTGTTTGGTTTGGTTTTTTGTTTGTTTTAATACTTTTATGTAGAACTAAGCAGATAAGTGTCTGCATGGTGTGCCTCAACACACTACTTGAGTCACTCTGGCATTGCTGAAGGACTAAACTGAGACCCATCTTGGTTTACTGCTCTATTCGTAGCAGCTGAGTCCTGCCTGCAATTTTTACACAGCCTCAGAACTCAACAACCTGTCCCTTTTCCTGTCAACACAGCATTTCTCTAAATAATGCTGTTGACCAAAGAAATACCTGCAGAGAGGATGAGACTGAAACTGCACGTGTTGCTTTTTAGAAAATTCAGTCATCCGATGAGGTGCTGAGATTTGGGGGAATTTTGTGCTGTAAACACACAGATGTTTACAGTACATATATGGCTTTCTTGTAGACAAAACCAGAACTCAGGAGACTTCAGTATATAGAAAGAGGTATAAATAGGAGATGTTTAGTTCTGCTGTAGTGAATTATGTACCAGACACACAAAAAACGGGGGTTCTGGGAATTATTTTTGAAAAGTGCCCTAAGTGAAGCAGGGGCTGAAAGAAGAAAAGTCCAGTTCTGTTGACAAAGGAAATTTTTATATTGCTGCTAGCCTACAGTTTTCAGTTATTGCCTTTAGTTATTCTTGACTTGTATCATATTTGGCATGGCTTATTCAGGTGCTTCTCAAGGGCAACGAGTGTTCTGTTTCAGCAAAGCATGAGGGTTACCCAAGTCACTCTCAGCAAGTAATAATTCTGTACATAAATGTAGACTTCACTTGCAGGAAACTATTTTTAAGATGTGCCATCACTGACAGAACAGACTTGGGTTGCTATAAACTAGTTAATAATGGTTTTCTGATGTTAGGCACTATATAGGTCTGAATGCAATTAAGTTAGCAGGAATTCTGCCACTCTTCAATGACAATGACATGGAGTTCTGAACTGAAAAATAGAAACATCCTTGCAAGAGAGTAGCTCTTCTGAATAATTCAACTAAAATATTTGAAAATTTCAGGGTAAATGGAAAGAGCATACCTCAGTATGAATGATTTAAAAGAATTGCAGTTGTTAAGATCTAATTATTATGCAAAGACTGAGAAGCTTAAAAAATCCTTGGTGTTGCAGTTTACCATTATCAGCTTTTTGAGTATCTTTATTTCTAGGTGGAGGCATGATTAACATCTAACTATGAAGGCAGCTCGAATTCCCTATAATGCTGCTTTGGCTTTTAGAAATAACTATCAGCCCTAGCAGAATCTCTAAACCTAAGTTTTCAGCATTATTAGTACTGGAATAATTTGTTTCTCAACTGTTACTTTGAAACATATTGATTTCTCAGCCTACACGTTTTTACTTGTTTGTGATCGTATCTTATTCAGATTTCAGAACCACACAATTCAGGGCTGAGATAAAGAATGCAAAATTATCCACCCAGTTTGGCTTCAAACAAACAAATGCACCTTGACACAAACAAAGGGAGTTGTATCCAAGTGTTATTTGCCTGTGTTCTTAATATTTCAATACTATGGAAGAAAGCAAGTTGGGTAACAAGCTGTTTTGACTTTATATCCAGTACACTTTCAGGTTTCTCTAGTCTCCAAAGCCAAGAATCCAGTCTAAAGATGCCACAAAGCTTCAGCTTGCTTAAGGCAAGGCAACACTTTGCTTTTTTCGATCTCTGGTGCCATACTTTGGATTAAAAGCTTTGCTGTAGATAAAAAGAAAAATATTTGAGACATTACCTAAATCTTCTACTTATCTTCCATGTAATTGTTATGTACAGAGGAAGGAGCCTTGAGTTGGAGCTGTTTAGATTGGCTTTTTCTGTTGAAACAAGCTCTGAACTTCAAGTGTTTCTTTGGAAGCACTCTTCTTTGACAAACTTTCATCAATGGGAACTGAAGCTGATCTGCCCAAAATGTGGCACCACACCAGCAGGGTCTTGGGTCTCTGACCCACGGGGAAATGATCTGTGCATCCCAATCGTCCATCTTGACACCAGCTGACACAACTTCCTCAAGGAGCAATTTGTGATTTTTCCAGGAAAAGCTCAAGCCTCACAAGTGTGGATGTTGGCATGTGACTGTTGTTTTTGCTATCATGTAGGAAACGGGGTCAGGTTTGTAGAGAGCAGCCTCTTGACTGCTCTGGGTTGTTAAACTGGGAGCTGGAAATCCAGCCTCCTGCAGCCCAGAAACTTCCTCCCAAGAGTCAGCAAGCCTGGACTGCAGCCCTGTGAAAGGCTGCACTTTCTAGCTAAGTAAACCCTTTTTTGATTCCTTGTCTTTTAGTGTGCTTTCATTTTGGAGCATCTTGTCTGTCCCCATCAGTACCAGGAAGAACAAGACCTGACTTTTAAAATACTTTTCTCCACCAGGCCTTGACACTTCTTGACCATGTTCTGCAAGGCTGTCCTTCCCTATGTCTGACAGAACTGGTTGGCAAGATCTACCACTACCTTTCTTTAGACTGGGCTGCTCTTTCAATCCCGACTGAATGGAAAATGCTGATTTGCATTTTATTTTAATTTCCTCTGCACAGATCTGGAGAGTTCCTGCCTATAAATACCTGCTTATAGGGTGCTTGGGGAACCACTTTTCTCCAGGGATTAGACAGTGTTTTCAAGTCATATCTTGCCATGGAAACAGACAGGTAATGAAAGATTTGAATTGGATTTCTCTGCATTAGACATCTCAGTCATTTACTCAACCATGTGGCAAACCCTCACTACAAAATAAAGGCTGGAATCCAAAAGGATGATTATGGTAAAAGCAGATCCCCAAACCAAAGGCTCCCCGGTTTGATAAAGTCTTTTCCAAACCAAAATAAGTAATGCAGTGGTACCTACCAAATCTGATAAGGAAATTTTCAAGTCTTACAATGAAAAGTTCTCTAGTCAATGCAGAATGCTTTTCAGACTAGCCTATGAATTTAAAAATATATATTAGAACAAAGACCAGAATGTGTGACTGAATTCTGATTCAGTCTTTGAAACTGAAACCCAGACATCATAGGATGGTTTTCAACATGTTTCAAAGCAATGGAATATGTATTTTAAAGTGAGCTTAATCTTGCCCAGATTTTGCACAAAATCATTTGGAGATGCGTGCTATTGCAGTTTTTTATTACAACTTAATCTGTCACAGTATTCAAAAAAGCCACTGGAAATATTAATTTAGACTGTGATACTGCAAAAACCACCATTAACTTTAACAAAACTACCAGCATGATATTAGGGGCTGTTAAATACCAGAATTATAATTTATTAATTAATTATAATTATAAATACAAGTTTTCTTAAAAGTCTTTTTTTCAGCCAATACAAAACTATGTCAGTATTAACAATAAGATTGTTCGGATTTTTTAGGAGGCTACTGAAATTATCATGAATTTCTGAATTTACAGATCAATCAAAACAAGCAGTCAAGAATGCAGGTTTCGGAAAGACCAGACCTTTCTTTGACAAAACACTGCACTGAAATGCCTAGAGCCCCTGCAATGCATATAGAAGATTTGTCATGGAACATCTCTCTGTGCTTTTGATCAGAAGAAGAGAGAGAGTATTCCCAAAAACTTCACCATGTGTTTGACAGCCCTTAGTGAAGACTGAAGAAAGACTTTAGAAATCTCACTTTGTCCAGGCAGAGTACATAGTTTCTATCAGCTTTAATAAGCTTTGTAATAAGGTTTAGTCAGAAAGTAAAGTGTCTCATTGTATTATTTTAAAGATTATTTTAGAAATTTAATCAATAATAGTAGCTTCCAGTACTGTAATTCCTGGGTAGGAATTATTAATTGATGGTGCTGTTAATATATGTTAGCTAAATGGGAAGTGTTGTGGAGATCAGAGAGAATGTGAACAGAGAAATAAGTATCTTTTCCTCTGCTTAGTCCTTTTCCCTCTTTTGGGTGAAAGAGTAGTGGTAGCATTTTGTTCCTTATCCTCGTTACTCCATGGACTTATTATTTTGTGTCTGGTCATCATTCTCCCCATTTTGTACTTCGCTCAGGATGCTGGCCTGGCAACGAGGGTGGGAGGAGCATTCTGCCAGAAGGTGAGGGAAATAAAGCTATAGAAGGACAACTAAGTGAAGATATTTGAAAGTCAAAGGAAGGGCACGTTTGACTTAACAAAAGAAAATACTGGTTTCTGTTGCAATGTTGGTTACACAATCACATAAGGTTTTATTTTTAAAAGCAAGTAAAAAAAAAAGTATAGTGCATCAGCTCCTCGACTGGTGTAAATCAAGATGGTTTTATTGACTTTGATGGAGCTATGTCGATTTATACCAGATGAGGATTTGGCCCACTGTATGGAGAGATATTTTTATTTCTCTTCTCACTCTATCAGTTAAGGCAAGGGTAATAATCAGCAAGCTGGAAGCAATTACATGTGTGTGAGGAGGGGGTAGTTTCATAATAGCTAACTTGATATTATTTCCTGTAAAATGCATCAGGAGAATAGAGCCTGGAGCCTGCTGACCAGTTTGTTTCGTAAAGAAATATTTGTTCCAATCTGTTTATAATAATTTGTCAAATGATGAGCAGACTTGGCTCAAGCACTTGCCTTCCACTGACACCAGTGGTGGCAGTTCTGGTGCTAACCAAGACACCAAGTGGCAGCTGGCAAGGAAAGGCAAAATTTGGCTTTTCACTTGAATCCAAGTAAAACTGGAATAATTCTATCGAATCGGTAGAAATATTCTCTCTTTACAACAGTGTGCCTAAAAGCAAAATTTGGCAGTGTTTTCAACTGAGCATTTATAAGCTGTTTCTGGCAGCAAATAAGAATGGGGGAGGGGAAGATTATTCATTGCAGATGCTTTGTAAGATTAACAGAGGCTTTCTGGTGACAATAAAGTCTATTAACATAGTCACTTTTAGAAAATGCTTTTAAAAATGTGATTTGAGTGAGTTTTCTGAAATCCTTTGATTCTTAGAGCATTCTGTGGAGGGAAAAAGTGCTGAGACCTCAAGTGAAAAGATGGAAATTGTTCCTTTACCCTGGGAAGGCAGATGAGTCCTGAGCTGTGACACCAAGTAGGCTAAAGCAACCAATGGGAAGCTAAGATTGCTAAGAAATCCTTTTGAATAAATGCATTTCATAAGGCTCAGCTTCAATTCTTGTGAAGCAGCCATACAGTGACAAGGGAACTGAAGACAAACCAGTCACAACTAAAATAAATTGAAAGATTTATCAAAATTTTTTTGAGCTATAATGCAGATTATTTAAAGTACCAACAGTAGCACTATTAACACTGAAGTATTCCAGCCAAGTTTTGCAATACAGCAATATCACCCTTTTGCTATCTTTGCTCTCAGGGCAGATTTCAACATATTTTTGTAATGTTTTTTTACTTACAAATATCATTAAGATTACTTCACACCATGTTAGAATGGATGCAGTTACACCAGGATAATGATGCTTCTATCACTGTAGCTTGTACCCGTACGGCTGCCTCTTTCTGAACTGATCTACACTTAAAGCAATCCCCAAATCAGCACCTATGGGAACCCTTAATCATTATCAAACAACTTATAAAAGACTGGAGAATATGCAGTTCAGAAATTATTATGAAAAAGATGCATAAATATAGTTCTTGGCCTGACTATGGAGAGCCCCATGGAGCTACACAGCCCTTCTTCCCCATGCCGGTCTTCTCCAGCCCTCCCTGCTGTCTTTCCCTGGGAAAGGTCAGGTAGCCTATTAATCATGCTCTTGCCTTTCATTTGCAGTATATATATGTTCACCACTTCCTGGATCCTTTTGAAGCAAGGAACAATGAGCAACTTACTAAGGAAAGAGTGGGTTTGCTTACTTTGGGATTCTTTTTTTAATAGCTCAGATGCAATCTCCTTAAATCCAACATAAGACACTGTTTCAGCAAAGGCAGGTGACAGCATTCTGACATTGAAGTTAAACCCACTTTTCTGTAGTGAGTATACAGAATACTTATCCTTCAGGTATAAAGTCACTAGTTTTTCTCTATATTGTTAAAATGCATCTTTCACCAGCATTGTTACTCAGCTTTTCAACTACTTACGGATTTTTCTCTGGTAAGTTTCAAATGTAGATGCTGCTCAGCACTGGAGAAGACAACTGCAGGGTCATTACCTTCTTTCTAGTGAGAACATGGAAAACTGAAAAACAAGTGCAGCATTGTAACCAGTACTACCTCTTGCCTGATTGAATTTCTGTGGTTGTGTGTACGTATCTATGAGTGTGTATGTGTTATACGTATAAAAGAATTATTCTATCTTTTATAAATTTGTGCACCCAGATCCTTTTTACAATTTAATATCTTGCACAAAGCATAACTGCTTATATTATTCCTAGAATCAATATTGCAAAATCAATTCACACTAAGAATAATTTAAAAAGGATGAGAAAACTTTGAGCACGACACATCAGTGAAATGAAAGTAGACCCTTTTTATTATTTTTCTTCTTCGTTTTTAGTTCTTTACAGAAAAAAAAATTACAAAAAGATCAATTTGAAATCTGGTGTGTGATGTGAAGATAATAGCCCAGCAAATTTTGATGTGGAGAGAGATTGTGACTGAAGTCAGGAATACACAGAAGATTAAATTCTAAACCATAACCCTGTTTTCATAGAAATGTACTAAGGAAATAGAATAGAATGCCATGCCTAAACCAAAGCATTTCTAAGTAAGGCATTTGTCAGATTTTTCCATGAGATGTAGACAATTTAAGATGTTCTGTGACAGTATTTGAGATTGTTGTATTTTAGTATTGCTTAGCTTTCAGGGTAAGTGTGGTCCAAAGCCTGAAATCAATTCCAGGGACAAGCTGAGCAGCAGCCAGGAAAGCATTAATATTACAATAAGTACCAGTTCATAAGTGTCAGCTAATCTTTAATTTGAGAAAACACTCAATGAGATGATAATTAAAGTGAAGCTTGAATGTATGAATGAATTTGAGTTTGGTGTCAAACTACATAGAAGATCAGGTGTTACAGCAGTACCTGATCCTGTGCACACTACTGGAGTTAGTGCTTAGCTCATAGAATCATAGAATCATAGAATTAGCCGGGTTGGAAGGGACCTCAGAGATCATCTAGTCCAACCCTTGACCCACCGGAGCAGTTGCTAGACCATGGCACTGAGTGCCACATCCAGTCTTTTTTTAAATGTCTCCAGGGACGGAGAATCTACCACCTCACCGGGCAGTCCATTCCATAGCCTAATCACCCTCTCCGTGAAGAAATTCTTTCTAATATCTTTCTGCAGGAACTGGCACTAATCATTTTCTGCTTTATTCACCCATTTTTACCCAGGCAGAAAATGGAAGGGACTCAAATACCAGCTGAAACCCCTGGCCAGGCAGGACTAGTGTAAAATCTTCCAAGGCTCTAGCCAGATCTGAAAAGAAATATTAATCCCATTCCTAGAGCTCAGCTTTTCTGAGATACCTATTTAAAATTCTGAAAGCCTCGTAAGGTTTTTTGTGGGTTGTTTTGGTTTTTGCCACAATGTAGTTAATGGGTTTACCAGTTGAAAACAAATCTTTGGAAGAAAGAGGCACTCTGCTCTTTTTGAGCACTACGTTCCCATAGAAAGTATGAAGACTGGAAAAAAATAGGGCTGAAAAGGATCTCTGAAGGTTGTCTTATCCAGTCTCCATTCTAAGGCAAGTTGAAACAGCAAAGTTCAATTTGTGAAAATATCTTCACTCATGTTATCTGTTTCTAGTGTGCAGCCTGTGTCTGATGCTGCTATGGGATTTTACAGAAAGAACTAGTGTGGGACCTACAGCCCTGCAGGGAAGAAGTGAAAACAGGATTGGAAGTAACAGAATGACCAGTAGAGTCACCAGTTTAGTAGAAGTGATAATTAAAAAAAACTTAATTTGATTACTCTGGTTAGGCCTGAAATTTAAGAAAATAGTGTCAAGGCCCACAGAGTCTATGACCAGCCTAATTACTAGGCTGGAATTTTTTAATTACTACAGATTAGAGTATTGGGGGAAAACTGTCATGATTCAGAATTCAGAAACCACATCCTCCCTATTTTCTAGCCATCCCACTCAGCCTCTGAGAAGAACTGTTGAGAATATAGTAAATGGAGCCAGATAACCACATCCCCAATCTGCTCTGATCCTCAGTGAGCAGAATTTCCGATGTGTTTTCTGCTCAACAAGGAGAAGTGATGAAACAAAGAGGATGTAAGTAACCTCACAGGTGCCTTCACAATAAATACTTGTAGTTGACCTTTTGCCTACAGGCAAAATTTCCATTGTCTTTTTAGCAAACTTCTGCCATGCCTCCTCTTAGAAAACTCAAGATGAATCAGCTAAAGGCGTGAAGACATTATGAACAGTTTCAGATATTTTAAACCCTATATAGATTCTCTTTTTCAGGAGCAAAGGGTCTGCAGAGCTCTGGTGGATCTCCTTTTCTGAATGTCACCTTTGTCAAAAAAGGGTTAAGGTAGCACAGTCATGAAAAGTCACTGTCTCTTTTCCCAGGCAGCAGAAAGGCCTTGGTGAGGGACATCCTCATTTACAACTTGGCACCTTAGCACAAACTCACCTTCATTGGTGGCTTGAGCCCAGACACTGGGCTGTGAACGGGAAGTGGCAAGGTGTGGTACCCATCCTGTTCTGCTCTGGGGACAAGAGTAGAAATTTGGTTGTGTTAAAGCATTAACTGCCTTTGGCAGATTTGGCAGAGGGTGCCTGTCCAAGTTTTCAGTTAGTTATAAGAAGACCCTACTAAATAGCATCAAACTAAAGCCACTTGATTTGTAATGGAAACCTCCATCTTTGGACCAAACGCACATTAAGGGCTCTGACAGATGGGCTCTGTTGGATTGAACAGCAGCAATCTTTAACACTTTACCTCCCCCATGCCTGCTGTAACTCTCTCCTTGTGCTGTCTGTCCCAGCAGCAGGGGAAATGAGAGCAGATGCTGATAAAGGCAGCTTCACCTCCATGCCTGACCTGGGATCTGTGCAGCAGCAAGCCCCTGCTTGGGCCACGTCTGGTGCAGAGGCTGTGGGGCAGAGTGCCACTGCCAGTGCAGAGGCAGTGACCCCTGGCAGTGAGGTGATGAGAGGCTGTCACTGCTAACCCTGACAGAGTCCAACCCTGATGTCTCACACTTAGCTGATTTGCCAAAACCTTCTGTAGCTGCCTTATGCTGGCAGCTTCTTTACATGCATAATAATTTGACCACAGTGCAAGTTTTTGCTTAAAGCAAAGCATAAGGGAGAGCTGGTGCAGTCCAGACAGAGAGCAGAATGTATTTAAAAGCCCTTTCACAGCTTTGATCTGAGACTTCTTGGGTTCCAGTAAACCTCTTTTGCCCTGCCAGCAGCAATCCCAACAGGAACACGAACATGGGCCCTGCCTCCTCCTTCTTCCAACAGCCACCCCCCTTCCATCTGGGCATACCTGCCAAATTTTGTGCATCTCTGTGTCTGGCACTCATGCAAATTAAGCAATCTGTATCTAATTTATATGTGGTCATAAAGATGGCTTTTGAAAAAACACTGGCTTTAGGGTTGTTTAACAGTGTTAGGCTGAGCCTAGGCTTTACAGGGAGAGTTCCTCCAGGTACCAGGGTCTGAGCAATGGGAAGATTGGAAGGAGCCTTCTTGCTAGCCAAGCCTGTAAAGAGAAAGTTTTTGTAGAAAACACAGGTAACAGGTGAAGACCAACCAGCACAGCAGCTAAGAACTAGAAACAGGGCTGTTCCCTGTGGAAGGAGTGCTGGCTGCCATCCCATACTGCATACACATTAGGTGCTGCCAGTCTCTGAAGTTCTCAGCTGGCAGAGCCCTCCTCCTTCCAGCCAGCTCCTCAGCCCCTCTTCCCCTTAATCCTCCTCTTCCTCTGTGTCTGATACCCAAGGGCCTTAAAACTGCCCTGGGAACAGGGATCACCCAGAGAAGGCAGGTAATGCTTCCACCAGCTGGGCATCATCCCAGCTTCCTCCCGGTGAGACACAGAAACCATATGCTTGCCTCAAGCAGTTTTCCCTAATTCTTTCAGAACAAGTCTTGTTGCTCCCAATTTCTCCTGCTTTTCCTTCTTGTCTTGCCTGTCTCCTACCTCACAGCGAGGCTGGCTGGGAACCAACATCCAGTGAACCAGTTTGGGCAGAAAGTTCCCAGTCTGTTGACCTATTCAAACTCCCTTTGCTGAGGTGAGGGGTGATGGGGCAGCCCATGACCCTTTCTGAAAACACTGTAGAAAGAGTAAAGGGAAGCTCACCCCCTGGGAGAGACGTCCTGACCTGGCAGATCCAGTGGCTGCAGCTGCAGAGGGTTCAAGCTCTTCAGGGCTGCAAATGATGGAAAGGGCTCAGCTGTGGTGCAGCACTAAATAGGGTTTATCCCTAGACTCAGGTCATCACTGGGATTGTAGGCTTTACCTCATCTTTCTGAGGCACTGAGCAGTATATTACTTTCTCCAGCAGACCTCTATTGGTGTTTGCTGCTCTGGGGATGCACCTTGTTTCTCCTGTGCTGTGGTCCCAGCAGTGAGGTGAGCCCATTCCCATGGGCTAGAAAAACCTGCTTTGGAACCTAGATAGCTCTGCTAGTTAAATCTTGGCTGTGAGGGTGGGTATCACCCACACATGCAGGATATTTGTCTGCTCTCCTTTTCTTCACCACTCTTCAGGCCTGCACTGGGAAGGGGGAATTAGTGTCTGATCAGCTTTGTGTCTTTTACACTCCCTTTATATCACTTGCAGGAAAGGAATAATCTAAAGTCTGGATACTGTAGTTACAAGACAGTAAAAAAAACTAACTGCATATAACTGAAAGGCAAGTAGCTCTGGGCTGAATGGTCTGCTTCTATGTCTCAGTAAAATTCCTCTTTCTAGCTAGTAAATAAAAACTCATCTCTGCTATTTGTGAGAGCTAAACCATACAAAACCAGTGGTGGTAAGAAGAAAAAATAGCGAAACACGTAAGAAAGTCCTTCCATTACCAGAGTTTCAGGGTGGCATCAAATAATCTGAATAAAAGTCTGGACACTATTGTTGGCCAGAAAAACAAAAAAAACAAAAAATCCCGAATTACAAGAACAAAAGAGGCAGAACACAGCAGCTCAGAGAAAAAGAAATGTGGTGTTTGATAATTTGAAAGGGATTAGAAAATTTTACAGAAACCATCTCACCTTTGTAAGACCAAAAACTAATTCTCATGCTGTGCTCAGTCCTGCTGTTCCTATGAGCAAAGCATTTTCAGAATGGACCAACTGAAATAATTTTAAAGTTCCTCTTACCTGCAGAAAGCCTAGGGAGGATGAGAAGAAAACTGTAGCTTTAAGAGGTGATTTTGGCCTTCTAGATGTTAGCTGGTAGCGGAGACCCTGAGATAATCAGCTATTCTGCAATTTAAAGTTTTGTTTTTTTTTTGTTTTTTTTTAACAGAGCTAACAAAATAATAAAGATATGGAAGAACTTCCAAAGTAGCTTAAAGGCATTTTTGTACTTTCTCCCTCTGCCCACACCTTTGGCTGTAGCTCAGGATCTGAGTATCTGCATAAATAGGTATAAAGATCCATTTTCAGAAGTCTTCATGCCCTGAGGTAAAGGTGGAGAGACAGATATTCAGCTTGTAAGAGCTGAAGGCAATTCACTGAAGTCTTGCATGCATGGAGTTAAACCAGCAGGCAGCTGAACCAGCATGCTCCCCTTTATTTAACAATTTCTGTGCTCAGCACCATCTGATAGGTCACAGTGGGTCTTATAAAGGGAAAACGCTTAAACTTGTGCAGACTTTGTGCTTCATTAACTCCATCAGTTACCTGATGGGAAGGGATGAGTGGCCTGTAGCAACCTCTGTGCTGGTCGGAACTCACCAGACTTCCGACACCTGAGCTAGCAGGTCTCCTGTTCCTGTGCGTGCCTCCAAGTCACTTGTTCCAGGGAAGCAGGGCAGTGTGCCTCACTGCAGAGGCACAAATGGCATCCAGGATGAGGCACAGAGCAGAACACAGGCTAAAAGATACCTGCTAGGTTTGAGCTGAGGCTCCTCTCCAAAGCTGACACACATCAGGAAGCAGTACGCGAAAGCCCGGTGAGGGGGGGTTAAGAAACAGCCCTGCAGAGAGGCAGAATCACACCAGTGGGGAAGAAGAGCTGAGAAGGTAAGAGCCAGGACAGTGTGGTGGCAGCAGGAGGTGGCCCAAAAGCAGGAGCTGGAAGGAGAAGATGCTGTACTCAGAACTTGCACGAACAAAAAAAGTAGCTGCATCTGAAAGGTAACTCCCTAGCTGTATCCCACAACTGTGTGTGCACAAGTAACCTAGCAGAGGTAGCACTAAGCCTGGCACAACACTGCCACAGCTGAATGTCAGCAGTAGCCTAAAGAGGCAACTTCACTCTGAAAAATGCATAGGTGTGAACTCCATAGACAACCCTGATGTCTGTTTCTGTGAGTACCGAAACAGCAGCTTGACCTAAATAGCAATTTCTGTTTGGTGTTGAAAGACCAACATGAATAAGGTTCAAAATATGAGTAATTTAAAAATTAAAAAAAAGCCCAACAACATGTACTCTACAACAACTACAACGGTACTACAAATACAACAACTACAACAGTACTACAAATACAACAACTACAATCAGTCCCTTCCTGAAAGAAGGCCAAAAGCTGTACATATTTTGGAATCTTCTCTTCCACAACAAATCTTAGTGTAGCTTCAGAATTTTTGGCTGACACCTCGATGACATTGCAATAGTGGGTAGTAGTCAGTCTACAAAGCACATATTTTAACCAGGAGGCAGTGGAGGTCCTAATTCCAGTTAAGTGCATTAGAATTACAGACTCACAGTGCTGCAACATGTGTTGCACTTACAAGCATGCTAGTTCTGATTATAAAATCCTTGAGTGCTTACTGTGACCCACTCATTGCCTAGCTCTGTTTTGGATTTTTATGCTGATGACCTTCTGGGTTATTGCCCCAGCAGCAGAGAGCTGTGACAGTGACCTGCCAGTCACTGGTTGTCATTCTAACATTCCCAAGTGGGAAAGGAGCAGTGAGAAGGTCTGAAATGCTCCTGTGCAGACTTCCGAGTACAGACTTCTAGTACATCTACGTAGCATTGCAGTTGAAGATTACTTGTAAGATTACTAGTAAGCTCAAGTAATTTTTTTCTCTAATTGTCATTCTTAATAACTGAAATGTACTTACCTTCAAAATGCTTTCAATTTTACCAAGAAAATTTACCAGCTTATGCACCTCCTCAGCTTGCACATCTTATGCAGGGCTTAACAAAAACATACAGGCATCTATTATCTCCAGTACAGAAAAATGCTCTTCAGCATCCATCCCCAGCTAACTGGCAAAAGCTTTTGCAAGATCATGCTTAGTTTCATGTTAAGACACTAAGCCTCATGTTTTGTTATCTTCCCATTTAACTTGCTACTGAAATTACTGGTTTTTCCTTTGTCTGGGTCTCTGTTCAAGCAGTTGGAAGCATGCAGCTCCACCCAAATTCTTCTTTTCATTACACCAGTGCCCTTGCAATGTTTATCTGTGTGTCAGCTTGACACCTGTATTCTAGCATCTTAAATGTTTTGCCAGGAAGCTGTCTGTGATTCTCCCCCTCCCCGCCTCCCTCCCAAGTAAATTGTGTACTATTTATCTTTTGAATGCCACTTTTAGAATACAGACTACTTATTTTAACAGCTATGTGTACATTTTCATGCTCACAAGTCTAAGGCCCTGAATATATTTACCACCAAAAATGCACTCACCAATCCTGCAGCAGACCATGTGCGTGCAATTACCTCATTTACACAGTCACAATAACGACACAAAATTCAATGGCCCATGTGGAAGACAGGAAATAATATTTCCTTTCTTCTACCTTTGTCCATGTACGTAGCAGACTCTTGAGGATAAGCAGAGTCTCATGCTGTGGCTGGATATATATAAACACATACACAATACACATGCTCACACAATGCTGCAGATAGTTGGGGCCTGATCGCTGATGGGGCTGCTGGCAGCTCTGGTGAAATGCTTCAGATTTTGGCATAAAATCTCCTGCTGACTTTCCCTATCCTGGGTATTTCCAGCCTGGGCTGACAGTTCTGCCTGGCTGCCTTCCATGCTCCAGCAAACCTGGGGAAGCACAGCTGAGCAGAGGCAGGAGGAAGAGCCCCCACTCTCCCCCCAATGCCCCACATGCCTTTGGTGGGTCTTGGGGCAGGTGATGGAAAACCCAGCACTCCCAGAGATTTCCATACAGAAATGGGCAGATTAGGAAGAGCCCAGGAGGTCTCTGCTGTAACCCGAGATGACAAATGAAAACTGCTTTCCTCTTTTTTTCTGTCCCATCAAGTGGAGAAGAAGGAATCCAAAAATCCCTAAGATAGGGTCTACAGGTAAAGTACCACAGCTGCAGGAGGGGAGTGGATGTCATGCAGCAGAAAAAAAGGGAACAATCAAAAATGTTTAGTAGAAAAGATTTAAACTATTAGTAAACCTTAAGGTTTGGTTTTCTAAGATTTGTTATTGGCATTACTGAAATAGAGACGTAGATGAACTCCAGCATGTGTTCACGCAAGAGACTGCTACATCACAAACTACAAGGGACTGGAGGTGAACAGCTCCAAGCCTTCAAGCATACTGCCTGTTCCTGTTGGGAAAAAAAATAATAATCCCTAGGGCCACAGACATTTAATTTCTTAAATGTGGCAAGATGCATTAATTTGAAGGCATTAAAATATACATGTAGGAGTATTTAGCATGTATCTGTTGGCCAAGCAGCACTGCTTCCTTCTCCACTTATTTCTGCAAATCCAAGCCCCTCTACTGCAGAGGGCTTCTGACAGCCCAAGGGGAAATTTAGAGAGGCCATTCGTTAAAATCCTGGCAGGGAGCAGTGACATTGTGCATGCCCAGCTACCACCTTACCTAGGAAGGGGAGCTGGAGCTTGGGTCCATCATGAAGCCTCAGAATTGACGGAGCCGATTCTGCCTGTTTCTCTGGTCTGTATCAAGAACTGCAGAGTGCAAAAGAGCCCCCTAAAGATGTCTCCAGTGTTACTCATCAGCACTGACCCCCAGAAGTTGCTCAGCTGAAGTCACCACCTGCGTTTGCTATTACTGTCTTCCAGGAAGAGAGAAAACATGCAAGACTGTAGCCAGGCGGAGCTTCCGCATGCCTCCTGCTGCACCACGGGCCAGTCCTGGCACTGGGAGCAGGGAGATGGCTGAGAATTCAAGAGGAACTTAGGAGACATGAAGGAGCTGGATTTGCAGGTTTTCAAGCCTTCCCCACTGTCAAGCTTTTCCAAGCATGGGTCATTAGACCCTTCCAGTACCACTTACTGGGAAAAAGGACAGATGGGAAATTACTTACCTCTGAGGGCAAAGATGCCCACACTAGGCATCTGACGATTTTTTGAAAATACCATCACAAGCTAAAGTATTTGCAGTGTCTCCTGGCTGCAAAGTCTATGATTTTTGATTTTTTTTTTCATTACAGCAGATCCAAGAAGTCTTCTCTAGTTTAAAAAAGTAGTTCTTGATGGATTTAAATTTCAGACAGCTTGTTCTGCAGAAGCCAGAGTACTACATGGAAGTCATGCTGCTGGGCAAAAGTAGAGCCCTTTCCATGTGCCAGAAACTCCTGGTGATTATGACAAGCACTGCAGCTGTGCATCTCCCTCAGATTAATTTGTTCTAATTCAGGCCTGCAAATGGGAAAATTCATATTTTACAAGTTGTTCATGACTCCAGGGTTTTGGTGTCAGAGACGGGGTTAGGACATCCATCAGGTCATGTATGGAGCTGCTTTCCACGGGAAGATGTGGCACACCAGCCGTGCAGCCAAAGAGCTGTTCAGGCAGCAGGCAGATCAGGGCCTGGCAGCTTGCAACAGCCACTGTGCCATCTGCAGTAGCTGTCACGGAGCACACAAAACTAAAAATCTGGATACCAGTGGCAGCTTGTTTCTTCCCTCCCCTCCTCCTAACACCAGTGGCCGTCTAACAGCAAGAAGAGTGTAAAAAAACCTGAGGACACTAGGAAATAATTATTTACATGTTTTCAACACTGTACTATTGTTCATCAATGTTTTCAACTTGTCTTGTGAAGAAAAGGGCCAGAAATTTATCTCAGAGATGTACTAGTATTTTCTTTGCCTTTCAGGTTTTAAATTGGGTCACTTGACAAACATCTTGTCTGTTTACCCTTTTTTACATGGCAATCTCAAAGCAACTGATACCAAATTAATTTGCAAACTTGCTCCAATTTTGGATATGTTATTCCTATTTTCACTGTAGACACTGAGGCGGGGAAAAGTTCAATCATCTGCCAAACACCGGGCAATACAGCAGTAGTAGAACTGAGAACAGGGACCAGGCACACTGGATATGCCCTCTGCAGCTTCCTTGAGCCAAACAAGTGAAGCCCAAGTTAATACACTCAGGAGGATTCCAGGTGGCATCCGAGGCCTTCTGAGCATATACATGGAGGACTGACTCGCCCACTTTCACACTATCTTATTTTTGCTATCTTTCTGTGTAGGAATCTGTAACAGGACTAAAAGGAGCTAGATAACAAAAGTTAAAGCCAGAAAAAGAACAAAATTAATTAATACCTTCTTTCACACAGCAGTTGTTTCTAGCTCTTCAGCAGATGAGTTAAGCTGTTCATAACATCCTTCAGAATGGCCCTATGAGCTCCATCCCTATAAAGCCAAGTTAGGAAGAGATGTCTAAAGAGACAAGTATCTGTTTAACAAAAACAGAATTAATTACTAGCACCTCTTCTCTATGAACATGATGGGGTACAGGTTTAAATCAAGGACCAGCTAAGGGTAGGAGAGGAAGACAGATGTTTCACCAGTTTAAACTCACCTCTTGAATTTCTCCTGATTTCTAAAAAAGATAGGGGGAGCTTCCTTGTTGCACCCTCTGTTGCATATGAGCTCCAGATGCATGCATGCTATTTCCAGAGTCAGAGGATACAGATGTCATTAAGTATGTTGGTCATCTGCTCTAGTCTATTGAAATTTTTTTTATCTGAGATCAACACCCAAAAGAAGTATTTGAAGACTGAGCATCAAGGGGAAAAACAACTGCAATGAAAGCTATAGTTCCCATATTACCAAACCAAGGTGCAGGGCACATACTATACTCAGTATTGTGAGCCCAAAGTCCTGACAATTGATTTGGGAGATCTTACAGGACAGCAGATCTTACAGATTGTGTTTTTTTCTCACATGATAATATGGTTATGAAGTAGCTTTTTAAGACCCAGTCAGTTTTCCTTTTATAGCAGCCTATTTATACACTCCAAATTCAGTCACAGCTTCCACTGTACTGTGCTGATTACTATAGTGCTCATTTCCTCATTCTGAATGGCACATGCATTTCTTTTGTTATTTTTTATTCTTTGTCAGATCCATTAGCCTTGTTTTACTTCCACCCTGTTGCTTAGCCTCTCCTAGATTCCCTTTGTCTCACTGACAACTAAGTAATCAACAGTTCAGTTATTGTACTCTGATAAAATAAACATTTTAAGAAAAGCTTTTCATCCTTGTTCATTTTTCAGTGCATGAAAAACAGACTCAGCACAGTATTCAATAGCAGTTCAGTATCACTCAAGTTAAAACATCCTCTTCCACTCCAAACAGACCATGCAAAATAAGACTTCTTAAAATTCACTATCCCTTCTACAGTACCATTTACCCCCCATGATAGTGAATGCCTAATGGCCACTGCTCCTTTTTGCTTACAGCACAGATTATCAAGTTCACAGACCTAGAAACCATTTGAAGACTAATCCAATTTAAAGTTTTCCCTTTTGCACTAGACAGAAGTTGTGTAGCAAACTTTCAGATACTAACAAAGCTTCTAAATTCACAACACACTTAGTCCAAAACTCCTGAAGTTAGTATTTTTGCAAGTGGATTGTTATTGTTTGCTCGAAACTGAAACATCCTTCAACTGACTGAAAGCTTCATATCTTTAAAATGTAAAATCTAAATATAAATGTGGTGGGCGTATGTGGATCTTTTCTCTCTGAGGAGGCTCTGTTAGGAATTTCCAATGTTTTACGCCACTACCAAGCCTCCGCAAAGCCGTGACACCTGTTCAGAATTTTCAGCTTCTTAACCCCTTTATTATACTTCCTACCATCCCCAGCAGAAGTGCAGGAAGTGAAACAGAGTTCTGTTGTCCTGGACTTGCTGTATTAATTCTCAGTGACTCCTTGGTGTCTTTCAGTATTTTACAATGATCACCATCTTAAGGATAACTAACTGAATGGAAGGACTTGCTTCCCATAACTGATGCCAGTAGATGATCTGGTTATCAAGCAAATCCTGGAAAGAAAACCTGCAAATTCCACAGAAGGAGTATTAGAAAGATTATCCTGTTAATAATGAATATTATTATTGATAATAACAAATGGTCTACACCTAAACAGAACAGCAAGCTCCTATGTGCTTTTAAGTAGTACTACTCAAAGTGCATTCTTATAACACATAGGGATTCACTGTTCTTAGGTTTGATATATTTAGCAAACATTAGCAGTGCACAATGCCAGTGAACAAAAAATCTTGTAGCATCAGTATGTAACCACTCTTTCTAACATTTCTGCAAAAGGATAATGGTATCTCCCAGTTAATAAAAGTCAGTATATTCTGTTGAGACAGAATGCCTCCAAAAAAAAACCCTTTTTAATTACAAACCACAGATATGATTCAGATTAATCACAATAAGAATTGTGACCTGATTTATTAGTACAGATCAATTAAAATTATTTTTAGACCCAATATATATGCTATTACAAGGACAGTATTCATTTTTTTTCAGGTACTAGAGAATCTTGTATAAATGTATTTGTTCAAGTGCTTCTTTGTCAACATCCTTTTCCATACACACATCATAGTCTAGCTGCATCTCTTGGACCCATTGGTCGAGCTGTACATCTGTCTGAAACAATGAAAATAAATAGTGAGGTTGACATGATGTTGAAAAACACAGCAGGAGTTTCAAGGTCAGTACAACAAACATTAAGGCAACAAGACATAATACGATTAGTCATTCCAAATTCTACAGCAACAATAGATTAATTTCTGTAAACGATGTTTAACTTAAATAGGAGAGAATAAAATAACTTTTAAAAATATTTGTGAACAGTCTAGATATTTTGCTAGCATGTTACAACTGCTTATCAACATGAATGTGTGTAAGCCTCAAGCATCCTGATCAGAGGGCAAAATTCTGATGGAAGTGTTGAGGGAGCAGTTAATTGTACCATGGAAGAATCACAGTTATTTTCTTGTTCTACACCCCGGGAGTACGATAGTAAGGCTACTCAGGGCTTCTCAGCTGCTATGTAACTACTGCCTGCTCAAGAAAAAGTTTCAATGACACTGCTGCTGCTCCCAGGGCTGAGGATCTATTTCACACACTAGCATACAGGCAACAACTGATCCAATTTCTCTGAAGCAGACTACTATGGCAAGCAAGCCACTTTATAAACACCTTGTCATGTACCATCAGCACTTTGTTTCCCAACTAAAGCCATCCCACATGATTTGTCTAGGCATCATACACGTTAACAACTGTAATTGACTGATGACCTGTGGCAGAATGGGCACAGAGGAGAGGCTGGTCCATTGGATGTGGTTACTGCTCAGGCAACAGCAGCAGCACAGGACATTCAGCATCTTTGAAAGCTGCACTGTCATCATGTTTGTTTCCAACTGCAATTTAAAGCTCTGTCACTGATCCAACACACCTGATGGTAACGACTTGGCTAGTTGGGAGACTGCATTTCACCCTAATCTGTACTTCCAACAACTTGCACTGATGTAACATCAAACATTTTCTATGCTGACAGCAAGTCAGAAGACAAGTGTACCCTCAGGGATGGTCCTTCTTTTATATGTCCCTTTATTCCACTGGCGTAACGAAACATTTGTCACGTTTCAAGACAATGTGCAAATGTTGAGCTAAACAGAGAAAACATTTCAAGGTTTTGCCTCTAGAAGTTTACAAATACACCTGTACTTCTGAAGTTCTACCCCTATACCTGGAAGAAGTCTGATGCAAGAGTATACAATTAGCACAAAATTTACCTCTTAATATGGCTAGGCTAATGTTTTGTGGCAATTTTAAAACCTCCTTGCTACAGTATTGTTAATAATTTACATGATGATAAAATGATTCATGCAGCCTACTGACGAAGGCTGGGATTTCCATGTTACAGGTGGGGACAATCAAATTACAGGAAGACATGTTGGTGGTCAACCTGGGAACAGAAGCCAGAATCCTACATCTTTTCATCTATGCACAAAATGACATATCCTTCCTCACAGCAATGCTGGGAAGCAGCCAACCTCAACTACAGAACTGCCACTTTCATAGGAAGTGCTGGTGTTGGATACAACCAGCTGAGGGAGCTTACCTGGAGCTTTGAGAGTGATTCTTTAAGGCTTGGAACTGTCACTAATAAGGACCCTCTTTTCCTTACATTACAAGCAATAAATTCCCAAGCTCTGAAACATATTTAAAAGTAGTTTACCAGTTTAGGACAAAACCAAACATTTTTGATATAAAATGAATGTAACAGTTTAGTGGTCAGAGGTAGACTAATCTTAAAGACATGCTATACGTGCTTATCAATCACTGCTAATACTATTAATACCTAAGAAAATATCTTTGTCTGAAGAAAATCAAGTTTCATATTAAAAACAGAGGAAATATATGGTCTTACAATGCTAGATTTTGTAACTATTTACCTCTGATACATACATGTATCATTTTGCACAGGCAACACTTTCACTTTGGACTAGGACTAAACATCGACATTTGCCCTCTGAAGTTTTAATTTTGAAGAAACCCAGTCTCTCTGCAGGCTGTTTTATGAAACTCAACAACAAGCTGCTCTCTACACACATACTTTGCAGTTGTGACAAAAAGCTTCTCTTGACATTAACCATTGAAGCATTTAATTACAGCCCACAGCACTTCTTTTTCCTTATTTTTCAAGTCAGATCATTTCTCACAGCATGGCAATTCAGGCTGAAAAGAATTTAATTTCCAGAATTCTTCATTTGTCATTTGTCTTCACAGTACTAAAGCAACACTAAACCATTACTACTGAGTTTCTGAAGAATCAAATGCATTCTCAGCCATGTGCCTGTAAACAAATCTCCTGGCAATTCAAAACACCACTACCCTCCACCCATCCACTGTGCTTCTTCACTTGACATAACCACTTGGTATCATGGGCAGCAGGACAAGCCCCAGCTGGAACTGGTAGTGCTTGTCAGACTGTTGGCTGGGATAGTGGAGACACAGGCACCCCTTCTTTTTGACTGCCCATTCTCAAGGCACAATAACTTCAGATGACAAAGCTATTTCCATTTAAAGCTGATACTGCTGGGTTAGCAAAAGCTCATCTGTGTCTTGTTTCTGGTAGAGAAGAACCTAAGCCATACATTTGTTTGCTACCCCATCCTTATGAAGCTATATCAGAAATATCATTAATAACCATGTTTTGCAGTGCATCAATATCAAAGCTCACAGGTCAGTGACCCACCTTTTTCTGAAAATTAAGTTTTATGCTGATAGAATAATTCCAGATCCTTTGACTGCAAGATACTATTTTAACAGATCAAGTGCAAAGATTTTGGACAAGGTTTGGGTAAACAAGGCAGTAGTGTTTACAAGGTTTATCAACAAACAACTGCCATAACACCTTAGCAGTTAAGTATAACAATTAAGAGTAGGTAGTTTTAAACTATTTCCTTATGTGATTCAGGTATGTGACTTCAAAAAGCACAACCGTAAGGTTTTCCTTAACTCACAAGGTTACACACACATTGCCAAAGAAATATATTACCTGTTTGGACACATAGCTTACCTGGCCTGTTCCTGTCTGTCAAGAAAATATTCAAAGACATTATTCATTACAACAACATCAGCACTCTGAAGAAGTGAAGCCTGAGTACAGATGTCTGCATGAAACACCTGAAGGAGAAAAATTTCACAAGGCATAAATTCAATTAAGAGACAAATGCAACCTTCCAGTAGCCATGAAGCCTGTCAACAGCATCTGCTACCACCATTCTGAACTAGCCACAAAAGTATTTCACTGGCTTCACAGTAGATAAACCAGAAGTAATTAATCAGAATAAGCTTTTAAAAATGAAAAATAAAAATCAGATTTATCTTCCCTAATTGAAACACTCAATTCAGTACATTAACTGAAATAAATTACATCTGACTTTTGGTCTAGGACACTGTGTGCCTTAGAAGAAGAGATGAGGTATGTGATGGCTATTACATTTCACTTACCTATATTTTATTACAAATGGTCATTGATTTAATGAAAGGAGCAAACCTAGCTAAAGCTTTTTTAAGATATGATAAGGCATCTCACACTCAGTGGGTTACTAAAGGATTGTAGCTAGAAAAGACACCACAGACCCAGCTTTGACAGCTCAATTCTCGTGACACATATTGGGACTGGGAATGTCTGGAAAGGCAGGAAGCTCAGTGGAACTGGAGGACAGCAAGTGCTTTACCTTACTTAACAACTGCCTCTCCAGACTGCTGACTGGTTTGATTTCATCTACCTTCACATACCAAAAAAGTATGTTAGCAAATCATGTCATTTTCAAACAAGTGAGATTATGGTGACAGGAGAATGTGGATGTTCATTAACACTCTGATGTGTTTGATTTCTTAAGCAAAGAGAAATACATCATGTCTTAAATCTGAGAAGAAATATTAACTGGAACTTCTTTTGAAATGGTATGGGAGAGAGGGCTAATCTGAATACTACTTGCCTTCCATACATTTTTTTGAAAGTCCATTTTTGTATGTTGAAAATGGACAGAAAATCTGAACAACTGCTTTTCTTTCCTGTGCGACCTATTAGTAAGATGCATTGAGAGTATACTAACCTGATGGAAGCAGTATTTCACATTTTGTCAAATCTTTCCAATATTGGACAGATGTACAAAGGAATTCTTAATTCTGACAGGAATGCTGAATATTAGTATAGAAGATAAAAACCACTCATCTGTGTTTTGCCCACTTAACAAAGTATCACTACTTGTTGAGAGGGTACATTATGTATTCCCCCTCATAATGAACATGCAAAGAACACTGTTTGACTGACAGAGGAAACAGATACCACCACCTCTGCAACTTGATCAAGTGCAGAAAAGATGATGAGCTGCCAGTTTATGACTCCAGTTCATGCTGTCAGAATGTATTACAGAAGCTGCAATTATAGCCAAGTATTTCAATTATTAGTAACAACAGAAACAATAGCACTGTTCATAAAAAATCAGGTATCACAGCATTTCATCCTTAGAACCATATCCCATAGGTTCTCCACAAGTGCTCCATATCAGTAAAAAAAACAGCTTTATCTCCTTAAACACACTGCCCTGCCAAGGTGTCCATCACTGCTTGCAGTGAGTGGAATGGAAGCAATTGTGTTCCTGTTCCTTACCCAGAACTAGCAGATTAGGGTTTGAAGGCTTTATCTCATTGAGAAATACAGACAACTGTCAGAATGACTGGTCAAATTTCTACTTTCACATCTAGTGTGTGGACATCTGAACTATTTATCCACTCATTCATGAAAGAGTTTTTGGGATAATTAAGACTGGCAATAATTTATCTTAAAACAGTGTAATGTGAACCATAGCAGTCCAGAGCTGACAAAGAAGTTCAAGCACAGCAGAGAGAGAAGACAAACCAGTCAGGCCACCATCAGCAGTCCTGAATAGTGTTGGGTCCTGGCTGTCAACTTGTATTCTCTGTATAAAGACACTGCTAAGTGTAGATTAAGATTAAAGACCATAAACTGGGGTGGTAGAGATGTTACGGATACAGGCTTGACTACTGCCCTGTTACACAGGCAACAGCCTCCTGCAGCTGGGCAGGACAGACAGTTAGGGAATAAACATGCCTCAGCTAGCTCTGCCAAAACTCATGCATCAGAACCCAGATTTACATAAACTGTTTCAGTGGGATTTGGTTCACTATTATGAGGCTAATGAGACATTTTACTTTACTCTCATTTTCAAGGGGTGAAAATAACCAACCCACAGAATTTCTGTACAAAAAACCCAAGCAGCAGTCCTTTAATCCAAACACAAGTGATTGGTGGACTGTTCTACAAGTGGACTTCATGTAGAACAAGAAGTCATAATTAGCACTAAACTTTCTTAATGCTCTCCTAATGGCAGCCTATTTTAAGCCTCAATTCAGAAATATGCTTAAACTACTCAGAAATTCTCAACATGTGTTGATATTTCCTTGACTTGAGTAACACTTAAACCTTAATTTAAAATTAGTCTGTATTTGCAGAGTAGGTGACCTTTCTGACTAACCTGACCTAAGCACCCCATTCTGCCCAAACACATCCTCATTGCTACTGGGAAACGTGAGGCTACAAAAGCATGTGTGGCGGCACCATGAGCCAGACCCAGGTATTGCTCCAGCCGAAGCACCACTTTTTTGCTGGGTTCTTTTTCAGCCGGACCATTTCCTGCTTGGCTGTCTGCTGGCACATCAGAGAGGGCAGCAACTGCTTTGACCAAAACACAGTCCAGTCTGCCGATGGAATACATACCAAGTCTTTCAGGATTACAAATAATTTCCGAATAGAGGTCTCAAGTTTCCTAAGATCTGTTGAGCTCTTTACTTTCCTCCCCGCATGTAAGTGTTTCTTCAAATGGAAAAAGATGCTGAGCAACTTTCTATGTACTTTAACAGACCAAATGTTGAGTAAAGAAACACAGGGTTCATTTAGAGATGTAGCCACTAAAGATATAATTGTACTCTGCTGCTGTTTGAGAACATATTCAAATAAAAATTCAGACTATCCTGAAATAACAATTGCTGTTTAAGAAGGGTCTCTATGAAGTTTCTTGTATCATAATTATTAGCAAACTAGATTCTGATTATTTTTCAAGTTGGTATGTATCCCTAGAAATGATTCATTTGAGGGTGAAAAAAAAATAATCTGAGACTGAAATGTTCAAAGCAGTGTGATAACAGGAGTCATGTGACTAAATAAGCATTTAATGAGACTCAAATAGCAAAGTCCTCAGGCATTACTTTGAAAATGTATTATCTTTTTATCTTTATGCTCTGAAATGAATACTTCAGCAGAATTACAAGGTGCAAAGGAAAAACAGAAAGGCTTATAATAAAGAATATACAGTGCTGAAAAGTATGCACACAGATCTCCAGCTCCATAGAATTAACCTGACAGTTCCCAACTGCACTTTCAGTCTCAACACAGCAAGGTGTTATGAACACAAAACATATGCAAAAACCAGAGGTTATGGATAAACTGGCAGCAACTGTGATTGAATTGGGCAACCCAATGATACTTTTTACCCGTGTTAAATATTTCATGTTTTTTATTTTCCAGTTTAAAGTTGGTTATTTTAATTCCCAAGAAATTACTACAACCAGCAGTTTGTGTTCAACACATTGCATGCAACACAGGATTAAAGTCAGCATTCTACCCAGCATATTCTAATTTACCAGCTCTTGCCAGTAACATAATACCTAGCATTCCCCAGAAAGGAAAAAAAAATAGTATTTTTTTATCATTAAAACAACAGTAGTTATTTCCATAACAGGGCTAGAGTAATGGTTCCCATAATAATACCCCATTGTTTGAAATGCATTTGTTTCTGGGAGGTATACATGCAGTGACATTCCAAGGAAAGAAATACCAACAGCCTTAAGTCCTCTAGGTGTCCTTAGATGCAAATTTGCAAATCCTATAAAATTCTAATAACTTTATGAAACACAGACATTTAATTTTGTTATTCATGGCAGAAAACTTACACACTTAGTTGCCCAGAAGTTGGTATCAATAATCTAACTGATTCTACTGTGAAAAAAATCTAAGGTATATCTGTTTTGTGTGATCCAGTAGCTAAGTTCATTCAGGAAAAAGGGCAAGCAACTCAACATGTTATCGTATTTTGATGATTCCCCACTTCCTCTCTCCTATGAGACTCCCCCCCCCAGTACAAAGCCTGTATTTAAGACCACACGAAGCAAAGGCAGAAACTTCTCAGAATGGTGATTCACCAACTGTTCATGTAAACCAGAAAACCTAGTACACAGTGGTTAAAAATACACACTCTAAACCATATACTTAGTTACCTTTATTCTGTCAATGAACTGGTATTTTGCAATCATCATTTCTTGCAACTGACAAAAGTCTGCATTCATTTCTACTCCATACAGTTGGGATGCTGAACTATAAAGATAACCCTACATCAGGAAAAGGAAATTTAGTAACTGTGGTGCCTTTACAACAAGTTTAAAATTTTCAATTAAAATGGAAAAAATAAAACACAGGTTAAGATTAAGGAAGCATTTTAAAACAGCAAGTTAAGAAATGTTTTTCAGTTGACATATTTTTTAGAGCTAAGCCCCTGCTCTGGAAATACATCTCACAAATTTTAATAAGACATCCAAAATGACATATCAAATAATAAAAAGAAGAGGAAAGCTCCAACTTCAATTGCAAGACACAGGCTAATAAGGAAAAAAGAAGTATGAACCAAGTTACAAAAATAGTGTGAAAGGAAAAGCTTCTCCACATTTTTATTTCTTGGGAGAATGAGAGAAGAGCAAGAGGAAAAAAACCCAAAACAACCTCAAAGCTTATACATACTCAGAGTGAGTGAAAACGGAGAAAAATGTGCCAGCAATAGCAATGGGACACTTTAGTACAGAGTCTTTGTCAGCACCTCTATTTATTGTATAACTGCTATTTTCCGGTGCTTCCAACAGGTATTTATGAAAAAAAAGATAATTTATCTCTTAATAATAAGCTCTAGTAAAGGTTGTTTTTTGACTGAGATTTTAAAAAGTTGTTGGAGATGTTAGGGAAAAAAAAAAGTACAAATATTTGAGCCTACAGGGCCCTAATGAAGAGGCACTGCTCTAAGTGCCAATGCCTCCACTGCACCCTGTAATTACATTTTGCCAACAATGGCAAAGGCAAACAAATAATGCTAAAGATACAGAATATCTGAGATATCTGTGTACTACAATCTAATTATTAAAGTTTCCTGAGAGCATTCAAATCAGAGAGTAGAAGAGCAACCTGTGAAGGTGAAGTCACCTCTCTTCCCATACAAGCCAAGAAGATGATTAAGAAGGAGAACACTTTTAAAAAACATTTAATTTCCTTTATCCTAAGACTACTTTCTACTATAACAACACAAGCATTTCAATACTTTAAAAAAAAAAATTTGGACTAGTAGAAGTGTTACCATTTAAGGACCTAATGCTGCAAATATTTACAAATGGGAGCAACTTTCCTAATTTAAGTAGTCCCCAAATTAGATTATTCAGATGAGTAAAATTATATGCTACAGTGTTTCCAAGGCTGAGCCGTAAGCAGCCGTTGACTTTTGTAAGTTGTAATGTGTATTTTGCATTGCTGTTGGCCATATGCTGCACCAGCCATGCCAAAAGCAATCAAAATTGCACTCAAGTTTCTTGATGAAGTATTTTATGTGCATTTTAAAACGCAGAGCAGGACAATATGTTTTTGGAGACAAAATTAATATCAAAGTCTTCCTTTGTCTGATTTAACAGTTTGTCAGCTTCATAAAGAAGTTGAACATAAGTAATCTATATATAGACGTGGTCAAGACATAGAGGACAAACTTACTTATGAAGGGAAGACAGCAGGAACTAGCAAAAGAGCAGCATGTGTGACAGCAATATGCTTCTCTGTTGGACAACAGACTTTTCAACTCCATAAGCAAGATCATTTGTATTCCCTCTTGTGAGGAACAGAACAAGAACTGAAATTGCTAGTAAATAGCACCTTATACTGTTCAGAGATTCAAATCAGAGGTGCCTCTCAGAATGACCTGTCCAAGATGGAGTAACAAGAGTAGGCAGTCACAGAAGAGGGAAAGTGTTTGTCACAGTAATAAAATAGGAATTCCTGTGCTGGAAGTTACCGCAAATAGCACTGCACCAAGCCTGGAGCCAACGTCAACCACTACCTTTCCTGTCAGGTCAGGCAGTACATGTTGATAAAGAAACTTCAGTTCCGTGAGGGAAAAGGAATGCGAAATAAACTCTGGGAAATAAGAACAGAACAAAAGTGTTGGGTGGGCAGTACTAACTACTGTGTTATTAACCAATGAAATATTAAACCAAAGATTTATCATAACTGAAAACCTGTATGGTTTCCTGCCTGAGCTAGTGTTGGGGATCCTCAAAAACCAGGGGCTGCAGATGGGAGACAGCCTGCCAAGCAGTCTGTCTCGAGTCTGGGGATTCTTTCCCTTACATGAAGAATTCTGAAATCCTTTGAAGGAACTGAATTACCTTTTTCTGCACAGTGATGTGTTAAAAAATACAAAAATCATCAAATTGGAATCATTTAAGTGAAAAAAGTAACATGGTACCTAAGGCTCAACACAATTAATGCAAATCTTTGAATGTGTTGACATATTAATAGCTTGAACTTCAGCTCCAAGGTTTTCAAGGAATGAAATGTTCCCCATATAAGCTATTCCTCCTTCAATGCCTATGCTATACTGGCAACAGCACTGACCTGTACCACACCACACAAGCTTTAAGACAGATGGTGCTTCTTGCTGCTTCTCAGTGTACATGAGGAGACTGATGTATGGACAGCATCATCTTCCTCTTGTATCTTCCTTCTCAGTAGCACACAACCCTGCCTCCTCCCTGCCCAATTTGTCTGGGCAACCAGGGCCTCTCATACTCTGCAAATTCAGTAAACTTACATGTGTAGGAATCTCCTTCAATTGGTTATCGGAAATAATTCCTGCCCGTATACTACACCAGCCTGGGTGAAGTCCTCCATCAGCTGGATCTTGTGTTGTCCAACTGAGTCACTGTAAAAACCAGTTTAGTTAAACTGAATTTGTTTCTTGTGTTTCCAAAAGAGCACTTACCTAAAGATGCAGTTTTGTATGAGCCACACTCTGTGCAGTAGCTCCTACTCATTTTCCCCTCCTCACACAATGAATCAACAAAATCATCATCATAAAGGAATGCATCAACATGAATCATGGGCCGTGGATGCTGGTGTATCTGAAAAGAGGAACAACACCTAAGAAAGGTTTCTTCATCTACACTGTTATACAGTTAACAGTCCCACCATCCTAGCTTTCCCAAAATCTGAGAACCAGAATCGTCCCTCCTCAAAAGTTACAAATCAAAATTAAATGACAGGAAACCTGCATGTAAAATGGATCACCAAATTCCACTGACATAACCAGTAAGTGGAAGTCAACAATAGAAAGCAAGCTCGTTTTGGCAGCTGAGTAAGAGACCTGATGTGAATTTTGTCTCCTTAGTTCTTGCTTGCCTACAGAGGAGACACAGGGTAAGGGAAGCTTTTTTGTCTTGCCCTTTAACAAAAAGAATGTAGCTTAAATTTAGTGGAAAGGGCAATTTTGCACCTCAGCTTCAGTTGTCTGAATATTTTAATCTTCATGTCTTATGCCTCAGTCTAGAAACACCCCTGATTAACATGGGTGTCATTTTCAATCAAAAGCATACCAGTTGGGATGCTTGCCTTTTCATCATTTCAAGGAATATAATCTTTATCCTCCTACTGTTTCCTCCCTCTTCTGGGCTTGCTGCATGTGGCCAATCCACTTTTCCCATTTAAGAGCCACACACCACTTTTCTGGGAAACATGCTAATTTTCCACCCATACTGACAGCTCAAGTAGAAAAGGTTCTCTGCCCTCCCACAGCACGCACAGCCCACCTCTTTCTGAGCCATCAGAATCTGGTAAGAGCTGGAAATCATTTCTGGGCTGCCCACATTATGGCAACAGCCAAACACTGGTCCTGTATTTCTGTTTTCTTTAAGGGGGCTGTTAGAGTCAATTATGGAGTAATTAAAGAATTACTAAGACAGGTGTCATACCACACAGAATGAAAGCTATGCCAAGTCACTTATGAACAAAGTATGAAGAAATATGAAGCAACTTTCCTGGGGTCACACAACCATGCAGCAACAGACCTGAGAACCAAATGAAGACTTCCTACACTCCAACCCAGTGCTCACTCTTTATTATGCATTATTACTAAATCGAAAATCAGCACAGTTCCCAGATAAATGATGTGGTTCAGCACGAGACTGTAACATTAGCTTACTTTCTGAACAGCTCGATGCTCCGAATTAAACATTGCCTCGATGGGTAAACGATTCCGCAAATCTTCGGCAATATTTTTGAGCACAACATCACTGTTACTCACCACAAGCTCATCAAAGTCACCTATTAATCAAGACAAACAAAAACCTCTGAACAATCAGATGTAGATCATGTGGACTAAGTGATGACCAGTACAATACACTTGCAAGACATAAACAATACCAGATGGATAAGGTTAGGGTTTTTATTTGAAATGCATTTCTCAGACTTTGTTAGCTTTTTCAGCCCATGACAGATTTGGATTGTATTAACTTTGCCACTTGAAATAAACACAGCACTTTTTTGAAATCTCAAATTATTTTCATATTTATAAACTTATAACTCACATATGATGGTCTGGGCTGCCACCAAAGTGATACTGTTTCAGTTTAAGATAAAAAAACATCAAAGATGTTTTTGAACTATTGGAGAAATTACAAAACTCATAGTTGCCTGAGTGCAGGCTTTTTTTTTTTTTTTTTAATACGAGTTTCTTTTTATATATACCATCTTTCTAATAAAAGAGTTACAAAAAAATCAGGGATAATACACAGTTCAACAGTTCAACTTACAATACATCTTACATGACTTCAGCTATCGAAATATTTCAACTGTGAAAGAAAACAGGAACGGATGTAAACCATTATGTTTTTGCAAAGCCACACTATAAATTCTTGCTATTTTTTCCAGGATATCCCTGCATTATTTGAACACCTTTTTTTTTTTTTTTTTTTTTTTTTTTTTCTTCTTGCATGGCTGAAACAGTAAGTGTCACTATTTATCCAAACTATTCTTTTAAAAAACACTGTCCATGCTGGAGACTCCACAACCTCCCTTAGCAATCTACTCCTATGCTTGACTACTCTTACTTTTAGAAAAGAATATTTTTCTTAATAACCAATTTAGATTTCCTCTGCCACAATTTAAACTCCATACTCTATGTCCCACTTGCAATGGAAGTGAAAAGTTTGTTTCTCTCCTGAATATAGCAGCCTTTTAGTTCTTCCTATACTCATCAGTGCCCCCATCAATTTTCTCTTCACCTACCCAGCCCTTTACTCCCTTTTTTTTTCTAGGGGTCTGATCATTCTCCTCACTCCCCTTTGGATTTTCTAGACTCATTCTTCATGGCCTGCAGTATTAAGAAATACACACATCAATCCAACCTAAAGTTTTTTGCAATAATCAGCATTTTCACATCTTGCAGACAAGATCCTGCTTACACACTCGTTTCATGTTAAGCTTTCTTCCCAGAGTATGGTGTTCCTAACTGACACTCAGCATGTGATCTCCTGTACACCTGTATTCTGTTCCTCTTCTGTTACATTTTCCTCAAAAGGACTAGACGAAATTCCTTTTCATCTGGACATCTCACTGCTCTGAAGGTACTGACCTGGTTCTAAACAAAGGCATATCTCTGGTCAAAACTACAAACCTGTAAGGAACAAAAAACAACAAAAAGCAACTATAATCCTAATCCTAAAAAACACAGCAAACCCATCTGTTGATTCTTGTCTGAAAATAGAAATGTTTGTTCTCTCTTCCCCACCCCTTCTGGTTTGTTTCTTGATCTATTTAGACTGATACGAAATTAAGCAGGGAGTGTATCTGTTACTTATATGTATATAGATAGATAGATAGATAGATAGATAGATAGATAGATAGATAGATAAAACACTGACCAAAAGAAGATCTGACAGCCTTTAGAGGCTTTTTTAAAAAGTTAACATTTTTTTACCATTGCTGTCCCAGGTAGGAACATTAGACCAGGCAAGCTCGATGGCAGAGGGTCACTATAAATCTATAGACATGCTACAAGTTTCTCTGTGCTTATATAGTCAATCTTCCTGTGGAACACAGGCAATTCTAGAAAGAGTGAGGAATTTTAAGGCTAGTATGAGAGACAGAGACCAACCAAACTTTTAATGGTAAGTGGTTTCTGAAATGCTTTTTGCTTAAGCACTGAAGTGAGAAGAATATGATAAAAAAAACTTCCTTTAGTGCAAGACATTATCTTCATAAAAGGGTAAACTTTGTTTTCATTGCATTCCAAAAATAACTCCAACAGATAATCCTCAAGCCCTCATAGTAAGAAGTGGAAACTTAAAGTCATCTTAATTGCCATAACATCTATTTGGTTTATTATTTATTAAATGCACAGCAACAATGCTCCAAGGCCCTGATGGGCACCAGAACACTGGTAGTTGTTATACAACAGGATGTCAATTCACTGTTACAAAGAACTCACAGTTAAATCTTCCAGAACCCCCCCTCCTAAAGAGATGGAGACTTTGCATTGAGGAGCATGGTAGGGATAGAGGCAGCAGCTGCAACAGCAGCAGCGTAAACAAGACAGGTGCAGACAGCGCTACCTTAACAGCATTTTAAACTTCTTATGTGCATCCGTCTCCAGTTAACCTCACGGTCCATCCAGTAACTCACAGATCTGTTATGAACATCCCAGAAGCAGGGAATAATTTTTCTGATCAGGTCAGGCAAGGCTTGTATCAGTGTGACAAATCACAGAAGTAAACCCAGAGACTGTGGGAAAGGAAGGTGGACAGATGTAACTGTTGCTTAACTGAGACTGTCAGTGCCACGACAGGCCCGCAGAGTACAAAGGAGCCAGTTTGCTGAGGTGGATAACGTGAGGAAGCAAGGAGAAAAAGTGCTAGACAGAGTAAGAGTCTAGAAAGTTGATATTAGCAGCTGTACAGACCAGTGCCTGTGGGCAATAAGCCCCTACATCTGGCACAAGCTTTAAAACAATACTATTACTATGCAAGTGAGCTCATCCAGCTGTTACACTGCCTGTTAAGAGTATCAAATTCATATATACCATTTAATGACATGCAGGAAGTGTTCACAGACCACCAGGCCAGCCACATCACACTGTAAATGCAGGACTTCATCTCCCTTTCTCCCAGAGCTGATGTGTCAATGGGATCTGCTCCCTCATGACCTGGATGACCATTTCTGGCCAACACTACCAGCAGGCAGCTCTACAGGCTGTACTGTTCTGCTGTGGAGAAATGGATACCTTCAGCAGTAGAGGGGTAGCACACCCATTGTTCTCAAATCCAATGACCCCTTCCCTGCCTTAACATCCACTTGTACAATACTTGTCAGAACACTGACCATCTTACAAGGGACCCTCTGAGGTCTTGTTAAGACACAGAAGTTCTTGTGGAATCTCTGTTTGAAGCAGGTCCTAAGGAGAATCTTACTACACATATGCAGCTCAAACAAAAAAACTGCTGAAACATTGATACTGAAAAATAAATTATGAATGGAAATGCTCCTTCCCAACTATTAGTTAATACTGTAAAGCACAGACTTGCAGAACAAGGATCTAATGTAAATATTTATAGATTGCCATCAAGTACGGACCACAGGTGCCAAATATGAAATTAGGCACTTCTGCCCCAGACCAGTAGTTTTATCAACTCCATCCCTCTGTTTAACAAATTGTTCCTTCTTGAGAATCTTACTATCACCTTTCAACGGATCTTCAAATAAGAAACAAAACCAGAAAACTATTTTCATATCATTTTAGCACCTGTAATATATATGAAATGGAGTGTGCAATGCAACCCCTGTATTTATTGAACAGACAACCAACCAGGAAAGAACCATACAGTTCATGAAATACTGCAAGATGAATCACAGTCATGTGTTTATAGAGGAAGTCTGAGTGCACGGTGTTTGTATTTTATTTCAAAAAACCGGTTCCACTGGATCTACTCAACATGCATTTATAAAATGTAATTAACACGTTGCAAAAAAGCCTAATTAACACCTGGTGCTGCTCAGCCTTTCTATGGCAAACAGAACACAAGCTTTGAAAACATCATAAAGCCTCACACTGCATAGAGATCACCACTATAGCAACATCTGAAGATCCTGGCACTGCAAAATACATGACTGGACACAAGCAACACATGATTTCTAAATAACAGATTGTGTGTCACATCAAAAGAAGAGGATATAGCAAAGGAAATCATAACAGCAAGCATCCTATAGTTTTTTTTCTAGACATTCAGACTCACAGAAGTAAAAATCAAATATTAACATCTATGTTACTTAATACAAGCTCAATGTAATAATTCAGTGTGTTTAAATCATACTGAACAAACAGCTGAAGGAGGAAGACCCAGATCTGTAAAATATTACTATCTCCTTTTTTGAATAAGCAACTTCAGAAGAAATTTGTGGCCTCAGTATACCAACTTACTCAGGAACTAAATATCTCTATTTCTATACTCAAGCATAGTTAGCTATTGGTAGAAAGTAATAATCTTTTTCCAACATGAATATAACCAGAGATCATTTTTTAAAAGTTTTTTACATTTGTAAATTGAAAGAAGCTTCATAGTTAAATTTTAAACAAGGTAAGTCAGATAGCTATTTTTACAGTTGTACAGTTTTCCCCAACATTGAGTTTCAGTGACTAACAACTTAGAATTACTTAGTATTCCTGAGACCTGTCTTGCAGCAGTATCATTTGTCACAACAAAGAAAATTAAAGCCAGTTCTCAAAGATGGTGATTTCTCAAATTACAGGTAACATCTCATTTTAGTTTACCTAAGAACAGAGTAGTGGAAAAGATTTTTGGTATGACATAATTTTAAAAAAGAAATACATTCCAGTTTATATGGCTCTGCAACGCTATTTTGATGTCTTCTGAAAGGATATGTTACTTGGATAAATCAATTCTACCAATTTGGATATCAAGCCTTCTACCGAATTGCTTTTTTAGAGACAAACAAAATTACAAACTATACTTGTTACATTAAAAAACCCACGCTTTCATCCTTTTGAAGAAACTCATTTCACTGTAGTTCCACCTACAGTGACAACACTACTGAAAGGAAATACCAAATTCCTTTAAAAGAGTCAAGTTTTTCCTTGCACTATTTCCTATTGTGGTCTAGTGAAAATCATCATCTGATTAACTACCAGGTCTGAAATCACTATAATGCCTAGATTATAAAGCATATAATAGAAGAAGCTGGACAAACGTCAGCTGTTCTTAAGAGTATGATGAGAAGATGCATATTCTCCATATGCAAAACACTACTAAAATGCTGCACATCCTCCATGGTCTGTTTAAGCTAATTTCCTAGAATACCCCTCCCTCACTGCATGTTAAAAGATTGAACTTGTAGCATTGACTGCCCTCAACTTTCAACTTCCAACTTCACAAGACTAAATCCTATGCCAACCACCTAAAAAGCTGGTCTGCTTCCAGTACAAGTAAATCCACAATAAAAACTTAATTTGTACTTAATTATCTTGTTTATCCTTAAATTAAAGGAGGACTGGCAATAGTTTATTATTCTATGGTTGTTTTGAGTAATATATTGCCGTATTAAAATGAGCAATTCAGACCAGTACATCACTTTGAAATCTTAGCTTTATATTTAAATGTTTCTAAAGAAATGCACAGATTGGAAAAAGAGTTTAAGATTGCTTTATTTTACTGTTACATGACTGAAAAAAAAAATCAATTAAGTTTTAGTTTTAAAATATTTTTAGCCTCGCTGAAAAAAGTATTTTGTTAATCTTAGACCTGATGGTACATGAAAAACATAAAGGGTTTTATCACCTTACTTGTGCTTCAGTGACATGAATCAAGAGACAGCCTTTTTTAACCTGCATTGAAGCTCTAAGAACAGCAATATTGTTCAATAGTTGCCAGAAACTAGACCGATTTGGTAACTTTCATCTCAGTACTGCACAGAAAGAGCCTGATCAGTTCTGCTTTAACCGCTTATCTTCTCCAGCACTCATTCCTACCAAATGTAACCTCACCTGGTACTAAAAATGTTTAAGATTTGGGACAGTAGAGAAGGAAGAGCAACTATGACCATGCAGACATATACACAGAAGCTCTACATCAAATGGCGGGACCAAACTGAGGGGGGAACTTCATGGGGGGCTGCCCCAAGTGATTTGAATTAGTTCTTGGGCTTCACCCAAGTTTTCTTAGCCAGAACTTCTGGAACATGGTTATTGCAGAAGGATATTAAAGCATTAATCATCCTATTACAAAAAAAAGTTAAGACACAAAAAGTTCCTGTTGTTCTTTCCAACTCTTATTATTTCATCTTCTTTGAGATTTAAGATGAACTCAAAAGAAAAGCTGGAATGCAAGTCACTGTGAAATGACGTACATTTCACTGCAGTGTGTGGGCTGAGCTGGCTGATTGCGAAACAGCAAAGCAGTATTGCTAAGCAGTTGCCTTAAAAGAGTAATGTCTTTTTTCATCATACGTAAAGATTTGGAATTTCTAAAAATTGCAATACCAAATAAAGAAAAAAACCAAACTGGCTATTTTATTCTCTCTTCATAGGAAGAAGAAAACGAACAGCATCTTGCATGCACTCACACTCCCGTAATTGCAAGGGAAGATCAGTCAGAAATCATTAGAGTGAGAATTTGTACAGTGTTCTCTCAGGTCCATATACGTTGGTCTTTTCTTCAGATAATTTGCATTACTGTAATTTAGCTTTTCCATGGAAAAGATTTTCAGTAACATTCCATACATACAGCATGTCAGTCAGAAAGCACCAACTAAGTTAAATTCTTAAATAAGGCTGTCTTCAACCACACTAATCCTGAAGGGCAACCACTTCATGCAGGGCTTTACTCTAAGGCTCCATGTACACTTTACTGGAGAGACGGGCATGAGGGAGGAAAAAAGCCTGACTATAGGTAACACTGATATGTGCCCAGTCCTCCTCAACTGGAAGTAAAACTGCGAGCTCAAATCTTGACAGGAACAGGAATAGGATGGCAGTAGGAGGTGGGGGAGAAACCGCCGCACCACAGAAAAACAACTTGTCTGTGATGATGCCACTTTTGTTTCCACTTATCCTATTCTATCCTTGTTTGCTTACAGTTTTTTCATTCAGGATATATTCCCCATCCCTACAACTTTTTTCTTTTGTTCATCACATGTTTGCTCCTTTCCTATATCTGCCAAATACCAGGCTTTTATTTCTGCATGGTACAGAGATTTAGTAGCTTCTAACAATTTCCCATAAAACTGTTTTCTTTCTACACAGAGACCACAAATAAGGTAGCTGCATCCAGGGTACTGCAGCAGGAACCTAGGTACCATCTTCTCACTAACCTCTGCCCAACCAGTATCGAGGAGTTACAATGGGTAACACTCCTCTCTGAGGAGAGAAAAATCTCACAATTAAAAAGTTACTTCTAGTGTGGAGCCAGAGAAGCAGCTCAGAGAAACAATACAGTGATAAATATCAAGAGTGTTGTGTTGGGAACATCATCCAAAATACCTTTTCAAATCTTTTCAAAATACCAGTTTTCAAATTCCTCCCTTCTACCATATACTTACATGTACATATATATATATACATGTACATTAGAGTGGAAGACTGCAGCACCTCAAGATAGGAGAATAACTGGGCAAACATTAATCCTTTCACTTAAAACATCACTATCAACAGATTCAGAAACTGGTGACTGCTACAAGAAGCAGCATGAGCTCAAAGTCCATAGGCTCTAAATTTCTCCACGAATGTCGAAATATGGGAAATAAAATTAGCCCAAGTCACACATATCCCAAGTAACATATCTGGGAACAAACATGGATACCTAGAGCTTTACAGTGCATCAGCACTTGGCAAAATACAATCACCAACTGTAAGGAAAGGCTAAAAGATGCAGATGCCCAAAGTCCAACCTCATTTCTCAGAAAATTAGTTAATAGCATACAGCCTGGACAACAGTGTGGGTTTTAAATTTTTTTTCTGAAAAAGAAATCATAAATTATTATTAAAGCACAAGCCTGAAAAAAAGACAACAAAATATCACAAATATCAATGGTAAGAATCCTAAGCCAAAAAAGATTCTGAAGGTCTGTCAAGGAGACTACAAAGATGAAATTATAGTAATTACTTCAGCCCGATCCCGACTGCCCTATGTATCTTGTCTACTCTGTCCCCTGATATGAAGCATATGAGCTAATAAGCCATTGAATGACAACTACAAAACTAATTATGTTAGGTTTAAGATGATGTACAGAGTGAAGCAGCAGCAATCAGCACTGGTGCAAACAATATAAAAATAGAAGGACACAGACTGCAGATGTCTTAAGCACAAAGTAGTTGCTGGAACCTGATCTACCTTTTAGCTTGTGTCTTAGTTATGAAGAGTACATATGAAGCAAGAGTATGTATTTCCTTTCACAGAAAGGCCTACACGGAGATGTAAGTCATTAGAATTCAGAAAAATATTTGAGATACTGTAATCTCACAAAGGCTAGGAACCACAGCAATCTGTATAGATGAGAATTTCTGAAGGCTGCAGCATAAACATTTTAAATGTTATTCCTTGACAAAGGATTTTTACAAGTCTGCATAATTACGCAATTAGCTAAAATTTCTATGGTACAAGTAAAGCATGATCATAAAATCAAAGTGAAGAAAATAGTAATTACATATTTCCTAACTGAAAGAGTTTAGCTTTTTTGAGTTTTTCTGGTAAGTTCCCATGTGCTTTACTGTATTTCTAGGAACGAGTGAGCTGAGAAAGGAATGTATGTGCACCATACAAACTAATATAGTGTAGAAGGAGCTGCAATGATTCACATTAAGTGAACAAGCTACGTGAATGACTGCATATGAAATTCAATGACATCTTTAACTTAGAGCATATTGGACAGAAGAAAAACACTTCTTACAAGATTATTTACAGTAACCCAGGAACAACTAAGTAAGCAGAGCATGCTACTGCATCCAGACAAGCACTTAAAAAGGGATGAAAAAATACTTGTAGCACATTGCTTTATCATTATGCCAACACAAAATATATATGTGTATATATGGGTGTACATGCATATACACACACAGAAAATAAGGATGCTTAGTTACAAGACTGACTGCCTCTATTGAACTTCAGCCTGAAAGTGCTGGTGAGTCCCACTGCTGCTGCAATGGTGAAAGCTGACTCCCAGATGCTCTAAAACATCTGGCAATGTCATTCCTAGGAAAGAGCTCACTGGGGTGAGAGAGCCCTGGCTGCCCAAGAAAGAGGGTAAACTGTGCTCCCAGCTGGTTCCTCTTCAGTAATGTCAGCAGATGGCCTGTGCAGCCAGAGAAGGATCTCTGCTGCCTCTCTCCATCAGAGTGGCTGTGGGAGCTGAAAATCACAAGTCAGCTGTGAGTTTGCAGTTCTTAGCACAGGGACCAGGTGTCACAGCTGGCCTTTGTGCAACAGCCCACACGTGTTTGCTTATGAAGATGTTTCCATCCTACAGTGGGGGCGCTGGAACGGAAGACCTTAACAAGAAGAATAATCCTAGCACAACAGGGCATTACTTGGGGAAGCAATGTATCAGGCAACAATCTCTTTCTGACCAACACAGGATCACCACGGATTGGATTTACCCATCCCAACAGGCAATGATTAATAAACAGGACACGCTCACTGGCTGCTTCAGCCTGTACCTAAGCATTTGGTGGGACATCAAGCTTCATATACGGGACTGCAAGACACAAATATACCCACACACTAAGCAGCGCTTAAGTCAGTTTATTCAGTGTAGCACTATGTGCCTACAGCTTTAGTGCACTGCCTATATTCAGGTTTTCCATATCATCCTTTTCCTCAGTTGCAAATTAACAGCTTGTGCACTGACCCACATTTCCTTTCTCATCTGTCCCGAAATGCTTGGTTGCAGAATCTTAATTAAATTAGAGTGAAGCACAAACAAGAAAGTAAACAGAACGCTATATTAACTTCAGATGATATTAAATAGGAAAAGCAGTGTTTGCCAACAGTTCGCACTGCTATTTGCAAGCTTCTGAAGGCTTGCTGTGAACATGTGTGAAGCTGAACAAGACTAATGTCTAAAAATTTCTAGTCCAGCCAGAAGCAGAGTACCTCCGCATGACCCCTGACGTCTGACACTGTTGTTTCGGGTAACCACTCCAGCTGTCTTGCTGTATCTGTATCCCTGCCACAACACGCTCAGCCCCAAAGCACGCCACCGACTCCGGGTCAGACAAACATCACAGCCTGCCGGCTGCGGCGGCCGACAAACGCGGGCCCGAGCCACGCCAAGGGACAGCTTCGGGCACAGCAACCCCCTGCTCGGAGTCGCAGCGGGCGGCCGGCACCAGACGGGCTGCCCGCGACACGGCTTCAGCCCCCCAAGCACCGCACCCCACGTCGCGGCGGCGGCCCCACTTCGCCCCCGGCAGGCCGAGCACCAGCCAGGCGGCTCCCTCAGGGGCTGCCTCGGGCAGGGGGGCTGCCGGCCGGTACCCGCCGAGAGGCCCCGGCAGCAGAGCTGAAGGCGGGGAGCGGCAGCGCCATCCCGGGCACGTCGGCCCTCGGCCCGGAGACCGTTAGGCGGGCACGCGCTCGGCCCCGCGAGGGACAGAGAGAGAGGCCCCCGGCCCCGGCCACCGCAGCGGCCCCTCCTCTCGCTTCACCGGCGGGGCCTTCCCGACGGACCGGACCGCGGGGGGGACGACAGGCAGGTACACCACGACTGCCACCGTAACGAGCCAGGGCAGCCGCGCCGCACCGCCGACAGCGAGTCACCCGGCCCACCCGCTACGCCCACTGGGCCTCCCCCCGCCATCCATCGGTGCCTGCCCGCAGGGAGATCGGAAGANCGCACTGCTCGGCCGCGTCCCTCTGGCTCCGGGGAAGCGGGGTCCCGGGGTTCCCGGGGCAGCCTCGGCCACCCGGGTCAGCGCCACGGGACCGCCCCAGCCCGCACCTGCCCCTGGGCCGTGTCCGGCTCTGGGTGCGCAGGCCGGGAAGGCGGGTGCCGGGCGCGTATCTTGTCACCGAGTGTTTTTTCCTTTTTCCGTGAAAACGAGAGCGTCAGGCCGTGAGCAAGAGAGTCTGCTACGGCCCGGGGGAGCCTTCCCGCCCCTCGGTCAGATAATTTTGGAAGGTGGAAGCTGCTCGTGTGGCGTTGAGTGTCACTGCAGCAGCTCAAGCGAACTCCACCAGTTGGTCGGTCCCCGGGGCAGGTTTTCTGCGGGTGTTAACCCCTGCGTGCGTCTGTTCGCGTAACTGCTGAACAGGCTGCAGGTACACTGTCTCTTCTGGTTGTTACCTTTCAGACAACTGTTACCTGTAAACAGTCTTTCCCTTTAAAAAATTCCATCCCTTAAAGAGTACTTTTAGCTTAACTGGCCAACTTTTGGTGAACGGTTCATACCAGGCAGATGTAGATAGTGTCTCCTGGGAGTTTCACTGGTGTTTCCTTCTATTTCGTGCTTGTCAGACCAAAATGAAGAGGTTTTGGGACATGAGAACGGTGATGACCCGAGAGCTCAGCACGTTGCTTGATGCAGCCTGGCTTGTTTACTGTGAGGCTCTGACAGCCTTAAACCTGTTCTCTGCATTTGTGGAGTGCTGCATCAAGGTTAAAAAGCTTTTCCAGAACTACAGATGCTCTGAACACAGCAAATTCACATTCTGCAGTGCGGTCACTGCTAATGGCCTTCTGGCTACCGGCCAGCCCAAGTTGGCTACCTGCTAAGATAGCTTACGTGCCTTTTTGTCCACAGTGTGGCACACAACTCGTGTGGGCTGTATGTGAAAAATTAGATTAATTTCTGTGATTGGCATCCCTTAGTAATTCTGCTGGCTTATAAATCCTTAGTATGCTAGAGAAAGCAGTGCATTTCCTGAGCATAGTACTTACATTATACTTGTTACAGGGCTTTTGGATTTCTGCAGTGGAAACATTTATTAGGAAGTCATTAACTTTTTGTATTTGGGTATCCGTAGAACCTGGGCAGCTAATTTTCAGTATTGAGTGTTCACTTAACTGCTGGATATTGGTTATCCTATCAACTTTCTTAGCACTTATAGCCAAGTGTTCTAATGAACTTTTGACCATGGATGCAGTTCCAGCAGCTCAAAGCTCCCAGAAATGCTATGCCATTTCATAATAGGCTTTTTTTTGTGTGTTGTGATTTTCATTGGAAGTTTTAAAAACATTTTTTGTACATTTTCAGCAACTGTTTTGCTGACACTCTTTGATAGATCATGTTGGTGAAAATGTTTTTTCAGGATTATTATTCAAGAATGAGACTTGGGTACCTCATAAGGAAAGTTTGGAGTTTTCCTACTTAACATATCATGTAGAAGTCTTCTGCCATAAAAGTAAGATGATGTAGCTTCATACATATTAGTGGATTGATCTGCAAATATTTTACAGGTAGAGTTGCTAGGAACCATAGACTAATTTTTAATGAAGTATCGAGATGGGATGGTAACATATATTTATTTGCATCATTTGCTACACCTGAGGACTGTGCTTAGACTGAGTTTATTTATGCTACATCTTCTGAAACTTTTGGAGACTTTGTTCTGTGTTTTGGCCCTAGTAACAGAGGGGCTGAACTGACTTGGGTTTTTTGTTTGTTTGTTTTTTGATGTTTTTTGTTTTAACCTGCCAAATTTGTGAAAGTATTAACTCCCAATTATATAAATCACTTGTGAAGTTGGCTTACAAGGGTGACTTGGCTTACCTGCTATGGAATATGTCTTTGTACTTGCTTATAAACACATGGCAAATCTTGCTTTTTGGGGCATCTAGTAAGTCTCAGCTGAGTTTCTTTCTATCTTACCTAGGCTGGGCTCCTCTCAAGTAAAATAAGAATGTAGAAAATGATGTGGTCTTTGTTTTATCAGATGGACCAGCCTTTTGTGTTTTTCTTTTCTATTGCTTGAAGGGAGACCAAGTCCCAAAAGTCTTGAAAGCTGTCATCTGCTTTGGTCAGAGAGGCTGTCATTATTGGGGAGTTTGCTTTGAGTTCTGAAAGGAGGAACTCAAACATGAAATGCTGAATTCACCTGTCAGCAAGGGAATGGTTGCAGCTGGGTACAAGACAACAGCTGTGAAATTAGAAGATAAGCAAGAAGTATCTGAAGTGTGCCATTTCAGCAGTAACTATGGTGTTGCAACTTTTTTGCTCTTGAGATAAATTTTGGCTTGCCCGTTATCAGACTTTTAGGTTGCTGTATCTGCTACATGTTCTGAATATCTTGCCACTTTATATAGGAGGTGGGGTAGTTCAGCATTTTGACTAGCGTATGCATGCCTTTCAGAAATGAACTTTTTATGATTTATTAAATACAAGTTGTGGTACGCTTTTAAGATACATGTCTGTAGTGAACAAAATTACTCTGGCTTTCCAATAAAGCCATTAAAAATACAAAGTAAATTTTGCTTATTAAAATGCAAGTATGTTTGTAAGATTACTGAAATGGGAAAATAGAGCTAGTAAATGTTCAATTTTGCTGGCAAAAAGACTTTGCTTCTGATCACAATATCTTCACAGAATGCAGATATTCTAGGCTGTTCTCCTTGATTTTATTCTGTCATTTAGCATATTGCTGATCAGAAGATAAAAAGCAGTTCGTGTTCTTTCTGGAAGTCTGTCTGGACTGTTCTTTCATTGTGGATTCACTGCTCAAATAGTCCAGACAGTGAAATGCTTTCTAATTGCAGTGTGGTATCTGTTTTTAAGTAGGCCATCAGGATAGCCTAAAATTAACTTCAGGCCAATATTTCCTTAAAATAACTCTTAAAATGTAAAACTCGTGCATTTTCTGGAATGCAAAGCAGGTTTCTTAGCCCAAAATACACTGGAGTAATAAATTTGCAAAGGCATAGCTTCAGCTAGTTTTAAACTGAATGTTTGTTTTCCAGATTCTCCTGAGTTGTAGTTGAAGCTGCCAAAATGGTCCTAGCAGATCTTGGAAGAAAAATAACTTCAGCGCTGCGCTCACTGAGCAACGCTACGATTATCAATGAAGAGGTACGTAGTGTGTGTGCTAATGCTTAGAGTGCAAAGTCCTGGAGAAAAAGTTCTCAAAGGCTGATGGGAAGTTTGAAGTAAGTTGATGGTATCCTGAGGCTTCTTTGTTCAAATGAATTTCTAGCTAGATGTTTTAATCCCCTGCGATTACCACCAAAAATAAAAACCAGATTTAGAGATGTATAATCACTTCAGTGGGTCCCACAGTCGAAGGAACCTTGAGCCCCATGGCTGTGTTTTGAGGTTTTGAGAGGTTTTGAGGTTTTGAGTTTTTTTGGCAGAGTGTTTTGAGGAGGTGATGCTGGAGGAGGCAGAATGTACCTAAGTGGAGAGGTAGTCTGTGAGACTACATGGAGTGCTCTGATTTATTTATGTGTGCACAGCTGGACTTTGGAGATGTGTACGAGGCTGCTAGAAGCTGAAGTGTGGAACTGAGGGGAAGTTTAGGAAGTCTGGTTACCCTACAAGATGCTGTTGTCCTTAATGGACTGTATTACATTGTTACAGTGTGCATATTACAAATTGAAGGCCCTTGTTCTCCAGTATTACCCTTTCAAATTTAAATTTCATTCATTAATTCTAAACAAATGCATAGACTCTTTTTGTGGCAGTCAAAATAACAATAGGACTGCATGCATTTAGTTTGTTAAAGCCTTGATTATAATATAAGTACATTTTCACTTTGATTTTGAACTGATACTGATCTGGTCAATACTGTTCATTGTAAAACTATTTTTCTTTTATACTCCAAAGGTTTTAAATGCTATGTTAAAAGAAGTATGTACAGCATTACTGGAAGCTGATGTTAATATTAAGCTTGTGAAGCAACTCAGAGAAAATGTCAAGTAAGTGAAATAACAAAAATAAATTTAACTTCCAATGCTTATGAAAGTTGTAATTTGAGATCACAGAAGAATAACTTCTATGTTTTTCTTAGATGCACACCCAGTTTGCCTTTAATGTAGTTATACAAATACAGTTTGAACTAAATGTCTAGCAAGTTCCATCAGAAGAATCTTTGCCAAATTTAGACAGTTGTTGCTGTGATAGTCTTGTTTCAAAAAAAAAAAAAATGGCTGTCATCAGTTGAGTGGTATAATAAATAAGTTCTTTATTACTTCCTGGACACCTCATCTTCACATGTTCTTTGCTGGATATAAATAGATCTGTGTATATGACCAGTACTGTTACCTTGGCTATTTTCAGATGTGTAATTCAAGCAGATGCAAGTCTGAAAGATGCAAGTATTTTAGAAACCTGTTTTTGTCCTGCATACAAAAGTGATGTCTCCAGTGCATGCATACATCCTCTCATCTGAACTGAAGGCAAATCAGTGTTGTTCTACTTGCAAAGACTTCCTTTATTACTTGGTTAAAGGGATGGTTTAAATTATGATAGTGTTTCATGGTTTTCCTAAACTCAGGTCTGCAATTGATCTTGAAGAAATGGCATCTGGCCTTAACAAAAGAAAAATGATTCAGCATGCTGTTTTTAAGGAACTTGTTAAGGTAGGACCTACCTTAATTCTGTATTATGCCCCTTCTCTTGTGTAGCCTGGGGTGTGGAAGCATTACTCCAGCAAGCCAAGCCTTGAGGTTGTTGTGTGGTACCTGCAGTGATGCTTTCTGTTTTAAGGCTTCTTACTGTTGCAGACAGTAGTGTTTTGATTCCAGCTACTTCCTGGACGTCTCTGAGTAACTTCAAATTCAGCTTCAAGTTCTGCCTGCTTGGTCAGATCAGCACCAGGGTAGAAGTATTCTGTCATCTGCCCAGTTAAGAGCCTTGATGCTTGTTCTGTTGTGCTCTGCTGCCCGCTGTAGGATGGCACTCTGGGATGTGTGCACCTTCAGCTTGGCAAGTCAGGCAGGAACTAAAAAGTCTTTTATACCATAGGATTCTGAACAAATGAGGTGATGGTGATGTGGAGCTATTTCCCTTTGGTTACCAGCACGTTTCTGTGTTGGTGTTAGAAATGAGCACTGTTACTGAATTATTACTTAGAGCACTATATAGACTACTATGCATAAGACTAGATATCTTGCATGGGCTGTTGCTATTCACTGTAAATCAGCAAGCATCTAAGCAAAACTGTTACTAGAATGTACAAAAATTGGTTTGCTCTATTCAGCATAAAACCAGGCATTTAGCATGGCTGTGACACTGACCACTGTGCTTTTGAAATTCAATTCTGCAACATGTACTTTGTTCTTTAGCTTGTGGATCCTGGAGTCAAAGCATGGACACCTACGAAAGGAAAACAGAATATTATAATGTTTGTTGGTTTACAAGGAAGTGGTAAAACAACAACCTGTTCAAAGGTAACTTGCACTGAATCAGTTTGTGTGGGTGTGTTTTTTTTCTTTGGGGAGGTGGTGCTCAGGGCACTCCTTTGGTAGGATTTGCTTGTGATTTGTGGTGTTTCTATTAGTAGGGAAGTACTAACTGATTACAATGTAGAGAGTTGTAGAGAGGTTCTAAGACTAGATGAATGTCCAAATTATTATTCTTTTGGAACAATTTATGGCTTGTAAGACTTCCTTGAAAGCTTTTTTAAAACTAAACTCTTAAAACAATACTGTATATGGGTAAGAAAGAATCTTTCTATTATTTGCTTTCTGGGTTTAATACTAGTACCATGAATGGAGCCTACCTCATTCCATTACTTATTTAGGGGAATCAGTGGAAGTTGGCCTCTGTGTTAGATAACTCGGGTATGAGTGGATGCTGTGTAACCTCTTCCAGACTCAGATTTATTGAGGAAATACGTATTTTTATTTTTAAGGCTAAAAAGAATGCTTTGGCTCAATGTTTAACCTATTTATGATGGTTGCTGGGAAGAATAATTATCCTGTTGGAAAAAGCAACAAAATTTCATCATTCTTTTTCCAACATCTGCAGCTGAGAGTCAGGCTATACCAAATGTACCACTGCTCTGATTTCATAAGACTTTCCTGGGGCTTTTGTAGGTGAACTATATTTTGAGAGTTTGGTTTTGGCCAGTCAAATGTTCTGTGAATGTACATTGTACTAGTGAAGCTGTTAAAATGAAGGATTCCATCACTTTAAAACTTGTCCTTGCAATGGAAATGGTTTTGTTCATCTGAAAGTACAGGAATGAAGAGCTGTCCAAGTTGTAGCCATTGCAGCACTTAATACTGAAGCACTTACTGCTTTGGGTAGTTTCTAAAAACAAGTCCTGTCTGTAGTATTAACAGTAAGCAGAATCCAGGAGATACTGCAAATAATTCCAGTTCCCATTTTATTATTCCTAGCTCAGGAAACTGAAATCAGAAGCAGAGTCAAGCAGCTGTTTCATCTCACTGTTAGTAATTATTTGTACAACTATTTGTACAATAATTTGTACTCTACTAACAGAGATGTTAATATTTGATACTTTCACAGTGTTACTAAGTGGTCTCAGTTACAGTAAGGCTGGCTTGACTTGGTGCCCTCTGTGTGTATTTCAGTCTCTGGAAGGTATTACACAGTGTTGTGCTTTCTAGTGAGATTTTGCTGTAACTACTTGGCTTGGATTTCTTTTCACAGTTAGCATACTTCTATCAGAGGAAAGGTTGGAAGACATGTTTAATATGTGCAGACACATACAGAGCAGGTAATGTAGTTTTTAATGGTGTGGTTCTTTATCTCTAATGCCTAACCGATTATATTAATTTTTTTTTACTTTTATTTTTTAAAAAGTCCCCTGACTATACCTGTCTTACAGGTGCTTTTGACCAGTTAAAGCAGAATGCCACAAAAGCAAGAATTCCCTTTTATGGCAGGTAAGCAGCATTCAGAATCATTGGAGAATGATTCAGCTCCCAACAATGAGTTCCTTATTGTGCATCTCATACTAAGCCCCAATCAGTGTTGCCTAAATACTTAGATTTTATTATAACTGCTCTGAGCAGCTGAAAATTCTGCTTAGTTCAGTAGGAGCAGGTAGGAAAAGTGTAAGAAGAGATAAGGCACCTGGGGTTAATTCCCTAGAATTCTGTATTAGTGTATAGCAGTTTTATAGGCCTTTACCAGATACATTCAGATTTTCAGGAAATATCTTTACCGATGAAAAAATGTTTTGTTCTGGTTTGTTCTTGAGCCTTAATTTTTATTGTCAAGTAAAGGCAGCAGTAGACCTGAAGTATATTTTATAAAAGAGTAAATAACCTTTCCCCAGTGCTTCAGTGGATGTGCACTATCTAGGTGCACAGTTAAATCTTATTTCAGAGAAGGGCTTGTAGAACTTTGTGCAGTCCTTAGCAAATGAGACAGACAGTTATTTGTGCTTCAGTTTACTGAATAATAAAGGCAAATGGCTTATGAACGTGTATTTTTTTTGTCAGTTTTGGCTTAACATAAGAGGAAGTTGCTCTTGAGATCCAGGTAGATTTACAGTTAACAAGTGTACAGTCAAGTGGTGAAAGCTTGAGTTAGTTTCTTTGGCAACACGGAATTGGAGACACACATATATATGTATGTTTGTTTTTGTGATCAGTTACACAGAAATGGATCCTGTAATTATTGCCTCAGAAGGTGTTGAGAAATTTAAGAATGAAAACTTTGAAATAATCATTGTTGACACAAGTGGACGTCACAAACAGGAAGACTCCCTGTTTGAAGAAATGTTGCAAGTTGCTAATGCCATAGTGAGTAGTTTCAAGAAGTACAATAGCTTCTGTTATAGCAATTTGACTACAATTTGTTTATCTCTAATGTTCTGTGTGGTTGTTTGCTCCTCTGGAATGCATCAACACTTTAACTCCTAGATTATATTAGAAATTAAAAATGGTTATGAATAGACAAGGACTGGATTATCTTGGTAGTGTCAGTTTTAATTATTGTATTTGTAATTCAAGGATGCTAGTATGTAACTAGACTACCATTCTGGCTTTAACTTTGGGTTTCAGGATCTTTGCATTGAGAAACTAGATAAAAGAACCAGTCTGATCTGGTTTTCTGTAGTTAAGTGTACTACATTTTCTTGATTGCTCTGAATAATTGCTCTGAAACATCGAAGATAATTGGATAACTTTCAACAGTTTTGATATGTGAATGAAGCTGCTGTTTCTTGTAGGGATAAAAAGTCTGGGTATTTGTTGCTGTCTTTCATGACATTATGACACTTACCACACGACTCCTGCTGGTTGCTAACTTGTTTTCAGAGGAATGGATGGATGTCTAAAAGCTCTTAATGTAAATGGAAGATGTTAGTATGTCAAAACAATTAATGGCTAACAATTAGCTAATGGTCTCAGATACTGGCTAAAATCACTCAGAGCATAAATAATAATCCATTAAATTTTAATATTCTGTGTTGTAGATAAATCTTCCACATAGTATTACAGCACCAGAGTTTTCAGATAGTCCTTAGACATCACTCATCATAAAATGGTTACCCTTTTGTTTTAAACTGGTTTAAGCCCTTACAGACTGTTACTGCAGTAGGTTCTCCTAGTGAAGAGAATGCATGAACACTGTTTAAGGATGCAGGAAATTACTATTTTTTTTAACCTCTCATTTCTCCTAGCAACCAGATAACATTGTTTATGTGATGGATGCTTCCATTGGCCAAGCTTGTGAAGCTCAAGCTAAAGCTTTCAAAGACAAAGTAGATGTAGCTTCTGTTATTGTTACTAAGCTTGATGGACATGCAAAAGGAGGTGGAGCTCTTAGTGCGTAAGTATTGTGATGTGAAAGTATGCCACATCTGGCCATGAGTGGGCATGATGAAATGTTAGTGTCTCATAGAAACCTGTCCTCTGAAACTTTCAAACTGCACAGAATCTGACATTTAAGCCAGTAACAGGGATGTTTTTACCCTCCTGGTGGATAAGATCCCTCATCAATATTTAACACTGGTCAGAATTGGTTATGATGTACTTCCAAAACAGTAGTGTGTATTGTCACATGACAGACTTCTGTCTTCTTAAGATACCATCAAGGAATTATATTTGTTGCATTTTGTGTATTAGGTATTTTTACAACAAATATAAATTTGGACTTAACTTTTCAGGTAAGCCATATCTATTTTGCTTCTTGTTTAGTGCCCAAGGTTTTTTTCCAGGAGGGGGAAAATAGGTAGTCATATCTAATGGCCTTAAAATTGATGCAAATCAAATTTCTAGGTAGCCAGTGTCTAGCAATTTGCTAAAAAGTCAGTCTGCAATTATACGCCCTTCAATTCCATTCTTGGTGTGCTACCCATGTGCTGCATCTGACAGACTGTATTGACTAAAAATGTTGCATTTTTGTACAGCCTTTTATGATGGCATGTCAGACTTCTCTAGCTGTGTTTCAGTGACATAGCTTGTATTGACCTGAGATCATTTGTCAAAACAGTCAAACTGGGACCTACCTACTAAATCACTCTGATTTTGATTCTGAGTGTTAGAGTTCACAAACATCCATATGTAGTTTGCTGTTATTTGTAGCATTGTGATGGAAATAACATAAGAGCAAATTGAAAATGTGAAAAACTTGTTTCAGTTGCTTCAGTTGTGCTTTTATGCGTTAAGTCTGTTTGTTCTGTACTTTCTGTAGGCTGGAAGCTGAGTTAATCTAAAAGCTAGTACCAATGATTGAAAAAGTTCTGATTTCAAGCTTTTTTTCCTGTTTGAAAATGAGATTGCTCTCTGTAGGAAGCATCTACAGAATAGAAATACAGAATATTTCTACAGAAAGTAATCAGTGCCTGTCTCGTCTATCCTCCAAATATGATAAGATGGAGATGATTTATTTTTCTTTCCTCTCAAGTTTCTTAAATTTAGCAATGAAAATGAGCAGCCTCTATTCTGTTGATGGTTTTTCAGAGCAGTTTGTATTTTACAAAACGCTACATACAGAAACATCTTGTCAGCTACTCTCAGCTACTAATCCTAAATGCTCGTTTTTACGTCAGTAGTTTGAGGAGTGTAAAAGATAGTTCAGAGAGGATGCATTGCATTGATGATGCCTAGTTCATTATGTTAATAGGTAGTACAAAAGATAGGTGGTTTTTCAGAGGGCATTTCATAAAATACATTTTACTGCAGAGTTGCTGCCACGAAGAGTCCTATTATTTTTATTGGAACTGGAGAACACATAGATGACTTTGAACCCTTTAAAACACAGCCTTTCATCAGCAAACTTCTTGGTATGTACTACATACAACTGTACTCAAAAGATGCTTTGAATTGGATAATAGAATGTCAGAGTGTAATTGTTTTTTATGCTAACTTCAGTGCTGTTTGTTCTTTTTCCAGGTATGGGAGATATTGAAGGATTGATAGATAAAGTAAATGAGTTAAAGTTGGATGATAATGAAGCACTCATAGAAAAGCTCAAACATGGTAGGTTATTTCCAAGCCCTGAATAGTGGGTGTATTACCATGACCTAATCATGACAGGTTCTTGGAGAGATGGAGGCCACTGAGTTGATTTGTCATGTGTTAGACAAGTAACTTGTTTCATGGAAAATGGTTATTCTGTCTCTAACAAATGTGGCAGGCAAGTAAATAGAGTTAGGGTTTTTTGAGTGTTAAATCTGTAAGAATGTAACTGTATAACTGCAGAATGACTAGCTTAACTCTTAAGTGTGTGCCATTTGAAACAGTTTAGCTCTGTTAATAGTAGAGAAGAGGTTTATTTATCTACTGATCTAAGAAGTTTAGTATTTACCTTGTAAATATAAACAATAATTGGGAAAGGACAGGAAGACCAAAATGCTTGGTGACTTTTGCTGATTTTTTTTAAATTGTATTTCAGGTCAATTTACATTAAGGGATATGTATGAACAATTCCAAAACATCATGAAAATGGGACCATTCAGTCAGATCTTGGTTAGTTATCCCAAAAATAATTTCATTTTATCTGATTTATATTTGATCAAGTTATGCTGTAAGCTTAAAGTTCTTCACTGAAGCTGATGTTAGAGTTTGTGCTTTGTTTTTCAAAAAGGTGAAATGATTTGCCTGCTGCAGTAAATAATGACTGAATTAAAACTTGCTGTCTATATTTTTGGCTGTTAGCTTTGACTGTTCTGACACAGCTTTTTGTTTTCTGCTTTTAAAACAAGGGTATGATCCCTGGTTTTGGAACTGACTTCATGAGTAAAGGCAATGAACAGGAATCAATGGCAAGGCTAAAGAAACTGATGACTATAATGGACAGTATGAATGACCAAGGTAAAACAAATTTCACTCAGTGTTTTTTCTCCATTGTTGAACAAGTATATCTACAGAGAGATTTCTAGAAACAATCTGGACATAAAGCAGCATCCGCAGTGACAGAAAATGACAAGGAGCATTTATTGCTCCTAAAAATGGCAGGGTACCTATGCATCTCTAGTCTAAACATTTGAGAGGTACCTTGTCAGTTGTCTGCTGGCCTGTCTTGTGTAGTATAGGTGGGATTTTGAAGTATTCTATTGGAAATTAATGTATCTTTACTTTTTGTACTGTAACTGTGCTTTTAAAATTAGCGCTACGCTTGCGGAATAAAAAACAACATGTCATCTTTTATCTGTCATTGCTGTCTTTCTTCCTGACCACCCTCAAGTTACTTGGTGAAGTAGCTTGGTGTCTGGAATTCCAGGTTCATTGTTTCTAATCCACCCATAACTCTTGTAGGAGGAGTATGCTCTTACCCTAGTGCTGAACACATTAATACGGTTGAAGGCTAAGTATGCCAAGAGCATAATTTATTCAGACAACTTTCTGTCTAATTAATGTACAAACACAACAGCTTTACAGTAGTTTCCCAGAATATTATATCTCAATTATGTAAAATTCTGCATTGTCACTTTTAAAGCTAACTTTTTGTTCTCTAGCTCAAGTTGTAACAGATTCTAATGTCAGTAACTAATGGCTTTTTCTTTCCCACACTATAATTGCAGAACTTGACAGTACAGATGGTGCCAAAGTTTTCAGTAAGCAGCCAGGAAGAATCCAAAGAGTAGCAAGAGGTTCAGGTGTTTCTACCAGAGATGTTCAGGAGCTTTTGACCCAATACACTAAGTTTGCACAGATGGTGAAAAAGATGGGAGGCATCAAAGGACTTTTCAAAGGTAAAAAAAAAAGAGAATAAAAACATTTAACTTGGTGGAGAGATCACTTGATGTGTGAACACAGAGGAAATATGAAAATGTTCGTTAGGTGTTAGGGGAAGGCAAGGTGGGTTCTAGCTAATTTATTTTCATGATGTTTAAAATCTCTTATTGATAAGAGCAGCACTGTTCTTCAGGACAGTAATGTGTAATTTAGCAGTGAAAATGACTGAGGGGGGTGGGGGTTTGACTTCATCAGTGTAGACTTCGTAACAGATTGGTGTCACCATTGTAGTAACAATCTGGGGTTCAGGGACTGTTGATCCTGACTTCTGATCAGAGACTAGAGTGGATTTTTATCTAGAATTAGGATGTTAAATTCTGATTTGTTTTAATTTTAGTCCTGTATATTAATCCATTTTCTTACAGTTGCTGCTTTTTTTTTTTTTTTAAGGTGGTGATATGTCGAAGAATGTGAACCCATCTCAGTTGGCTAAACTGAATCAACAGATGGCAAAGATGATGGACCCAAGAGTTCTTCATCATATGGGTATGTGCTGGCTTTTTACAGGTTCAGGTGATGACTTCCAATTACAGCAGAGTATTGGAAGTATAGACATGAGGAAGGTGATGTAGGAGTGTGTTCTTTACGTACCTGTGTTAAGGACTTCTAGGTTTTCTAACAAGAATCAGGAAGTTCAGTCAATATATTATGAATGCTTTGCACTTAGCAGCACTTAATCTATTCTCCTTTGGATTCAACTCTCAAAATGAGCAACTGGAGTGGTGTCTGAAATAGTACATTGATGACTTGAAGTGTGAGCGTGGTGAAGCAAATCTATTCTTCTCTTCCCTTCAAAGATTTGCCTCAAATAATAAAATTTTATTAGAGCAGCTTTAAATAAAGACTTGTGTATTGGGACCTGACTAACTGATAATGGTCATTCTTCCCAAGTTTTTTCTTTTGTTGAGGTCATCTTAAAACCTGCTTTAAGCTTGGTGTTTTGCAGGCCTTTCTGCAGTTAGTCACTCAGTTGTCCATTTCTGATAGCCATTTAAACCTGGCTTGACAGTCTTGGGCTTTTTGAATTTGTATATTGTTGAAATTGTCTGTGTGTGTGTGTCTGTGTGTGTGTGTCTGTGTGTGTGTGTCTGTGTGTGTGTGTCTGTGTGTGTGTGTCTGTGTGTGTGTGTCTGTGTGTCTGTGTGTCTGTGTGTCTGTGTGTCTGTGTGTCTGTGTGTCTGTGTGTCTGTGTGTCTGTGTGTCTGTGTGTCTGTGTGTCTGTGTGTCTGTGTGTCTGTGTGTCTGTGTGTCTGTGTGTCTGTGTGTCTGTGTGTCTGTGTGTCTGTGTGTCTGTGTGTCTGTGTGTCTGTGTGTGTGTGTGTGTGTGTGTGTCTGTGTTGAATGAGCCCTCAGGAGCAAGATTGCTGTGCTTCAGTGTTATTTAACAGATCCATGTTCTCACTTATTTTCTGCAGGTGGCATGGCAGGATTGCAGTCAATGATGAGACAATTTCAACAAGGTGCTGCTGGGAATATGAAAGGCATGATGGGATTCAACAATATGTAAAGAAGCCTTAATAAAAATGGACTTGGTTGACTCTTAATTGCAACTTCAGTGAACAAATTTGCTTTCTTCCTTTTTACAGTGATGGGAGGAGTAGTCTTTTGAGATCTTATTCCAGCTTCTCGGTTTCTATATCTAATTTCTGGAAACTATTTTTGCTTAAATTAGTTCCTCTTCACTAATACCTGATGGCACAAAGAGTAATTCAATTTAGTAAAACAAAATCATGATGTAAAATTTTAATAGAGACACTTTTTAATTGTTTACATCAAATGGCAGCCATTATATTTGTAAACAACTCTGATCTTTGGTTATAGTAACAAAATGTCACAAATATTCTGTAAAATAAAATGTAAGTGGTTATAAACAAGGGAATGGCCTGCTTCTTCAGTTCTTCTGTAACTGCTTCATTGGTATGTAATGAGTTTATTTTTAGGTTTTTTGGTTTTGATTTTTTTTCTCATGGCTATTGCTAGATATTATAAGAATGATTCAGTATTGCAAATCTGCTGCTGCTGCTTGGGTGTTCTTCTTGGAGCATTTTTAGAAGGTATATGTGCTGTGCTCAGGTTTGTACTAAATTTTTTTTCCAGTATTGTATCTTTATTTCCATGTACATGAAGAATGAGGTGACTGAAAATACACAGGTATGCTGATATCAGGCAGCCTTGGATACCACTGATAATCTTCATACTTGGCTGTCAACTTAGTTATTTTCTTAGGGAGATAATTTCCAATACATACTATATGGAATTCTGTGCTAGAATTTAAAACAGAGAGGGGGAGTGCTCTCTGACAAAAACAATGTGCTCCTGGACAGGCTCAGTCAGACTGTCCAGTTAGTAACAATTAACTCTACTTTCAATTAATTCCATTTAATTTTAGTCATCATTTCCAAACTACTACCAGATGGGAGAGAGTTGTCACTAGTTGTGTTTTGGCAGAGACAGGGGCAAGTTTGGAAAGCATTTCCTTTATAGTATGTGTCATTTGTTAAACCTAAGGCATACACTGGAGTAAGCAAATAGCAATGCATTACTCTTGCCCTAGCATGCCACATAGAGAAGACTTTGGAGCCTGTTTGGAATAATTGCCTAGAGATCTCAAGTTTTTGTTTGATCTTTTTGTTTACTTCTTCAAAAAACAATAAAACCAAATAATCAAAACAAAACAAAACAAAAAGAAACCCAGAATGTTTGAGTCACTTCAAAGAAGAGTTCGATTATATAGGAGCAGCTATAAAATGCTCTCATAGCTTTACAGGAAAACAATTCTAGGGAGTGTGGGTAATTTTTGTGGATCCTGCAGAGCAGAATGTGTAGATGAAAACCCTAAGGTTGTTGCAGGAACAGAGAAGGGATGATGTTACTGATGCTCTCAATTTGGTGTTCTGAATTGGAGAGCTGATTGCACCAGTGGGGAGAGGCCATGTAAAACACTGTCAGACAGTGCCATTAGTAACAGCTCTCACAGCACCATTTTCTTGGGTTAGGCTTTTTGCACTTTTCCATAGGATCTCTGTGTTCTGCAGAAAAGTTTTCTCTGGAGCATAAGAAGCTTGAAAAGTTAAGAGGCAAGCAAACTTCACTGGAAAAACTTAGAAGACTGAAGTCTGTCTCTTTGTCTGTATCTTACTGGAAGTTGCTGCTGCTCAGAAGTTTTTCTGATCTTTTGGTGTCTGGACATAGGGCTATGAAGTTCGTGAAGAACTTAAAACTAGGTAAGGAGGGGCTTAGGTAAGTAAGTAATTGCAGCGCCTGGGGAAGGCCACTAGAAGGAGCCAATGAGCAAGGGAGTGATGTACAAAACTAAGCTCAACTCATTTCTGTTTCAGAAGTGCACCCTTATGTCAAGACATCCTCCAGTCACCCTTTTCTTTAGGGACAGGATGCTAATAAGCTTTGACATTCAGCATACCAACACAGAAATGGGTATCTATGGCATGTTTAATTTGGAAAATAGTAGCTGCTCTGTAAAAGTAGAAGACCTTCACCAGCTGTGGAATAAGAATGTATTGTTTGTGGGTACTTTATCAGTTTGCTGCATTTTTAAGGAAAACTCTACCCATAGGACTAGAACAATAGGTCTGGAATTATGCCTTCAAGAAAGAGGACCTTGGCAGTTCAAATATAAATATCCTCTTATTGCAGGTAGAGCAAAGGGTGCATGTAGTTCATGACAACTATTCTTAAGCTTCTCTGCTGAGCAGCCTGCTAAAAGGGAACAGTTCTGATGGTCAATAGGCAGCTGTATGATAGGAGCTGGACTGTTAGCACACACTCAATATTGACCCTTGCTAAACCTATGAAGATTGTCTAAGTTGCAAATGATGATTGTTCTGGGAGGGAAAAGATTAACTTCAGTTTTACTGTACAGATGATGTATTTGCCTGTTGATGATGTAGTGCTGTTCTTTAATGCTGTTTCTACTGTGTCCTATGCTGAAGTTCTCAACATAAGAAGGACACAGAGCTCCTTGAATGTGTCCAGAGGGGAGCCAAGAAGGTGATCAGAGGACTGGAGCTCCTTCCCAGTGAGGATAAACTGAGGAAATTGGGGTAGTTCAGTCTGAAGAGAAGGCTCTGAGGTGACCTTATAGGAGCTTTCTAGTACCTGAAGAGGGCCTACAAGAAAGCTGGGATAGGATTATTTGCATGGGCATGTAGTGTGAGGACAAGGGTTAATGATGTCAAAATGAAAGAGGGGAGATTTAGATGAGATATTAGGAATTTTTTTACTATGAGGTTGATAGGACACCTGGTACATGTTTCCTGGGGAGGTTGTGGATGCCCTCTCCGTGGAAGTATTCAAGGCCAGGTTGGATGGGGCTTTGAGCATCCTGCTCTAGAGGATGGTGACTTTTTAATTTCTCATGGGATCTGGATGATGATTTGATAACAGTTGAATTGATCATAAAGGTTTTTTCCAATCCAAATAAGTTTATGGCTCTAAAATATGACTAAGATGGTATCTAAGAATCCACCTATGCTACCAACTGTAATTATTTGGAAACTATTCTTCATTATTCAGTCCTTTTACATTGCTTTTACTTACAGCTTTTCTCGTCAGCTGCCTTCACTAGCAGTGGCTCCTGTGCCTTTTGCCTCTCGTTCAGGCTGGGCCATCACCTGTGGCAAGCACCTGTAGCTCAGCAAGAAGGTATGGACACAGACTTGGGGGGAGGAAAAGGACTTCCACCTCTCTGCTAGAGTTCAGCAAACCAGTACATGGCAAACACTTTTCCCTGCATGCTGGGAATAAACATTATATTCTCACCCACAGTGATTCCAGGGGCCAGGGCACCCCTGGTTTCTATTTGTCTTCCTTGTTCTATGCTCTGTCCTTTGAAATGCCTGAACTAACAGCACGGACTGAAAGGCTCAGCAAGCTGGGCTCTGAGAAAGCGAGAAGAACGCGTCAATACTGCCATGTAACTTTATCTGCTTCCCAGAACATTTTTTTTTTTTTTATTTTTTTTTTTTAAATTTGCAGACTTGTCCAATATTCTAGGAATCTCCCCAAAACACACAGGGCTCTCCCTCTTTGCAGAGGAGTACACTTCTCCCTGGCTGTAGCTATGGCTGTGCCTGGCAGCCCGGCTGCCTCTGGGCTCTTCCCTCTCTCCCTCCGGGCTCTGCAGAGAAGGAAAATGACTGAGGCCGCAGGGGCTGCGGTGCCCTTGCCGGAGGGTCCGGGCAGCCGCCCCCCGGCTGGATGGTGCTAACACCGCAGGCAGCCCCGCCGGGGCACCCGCCCCACCCCTCGGGGCGACGAAGCGGCCGAGGCCGCGGTGGGCTCCAAGCACCGCCCCGGCGGGCGGTGTGACGGGCGGTGCCGCCCGACTGCTCGCC
>JAAWXA010000009.1:14421430-14504898 GCA_038090715.1 Florisuga fusca
TGGGGTCCGGCCGGGGCGCGGGTGGCGAGCGCGACATTGTTCCCCCCGGAGTGGGGGAAGCCCCCGGTGCGGGGTGACTGTCCGCAGTGGTGGGGGCCGGCCCCAGCGGGGGGGGAAGGTCGGTCTGTCTGCCTGTCCGTCCGTCCCTCCTCCGCCTTCCAGCGCTCTGTAATTACAGTCAGCACGGCGGGCAGGCGTGTCTCCGGTGTCTCCTGTTGACCGGCAGATAATGTCTCTGACAAACGAGTCCGATAAATATTAAATGGAGAGAGGCGTCCGGTCCCCTCCGCCCTGCCAAGTTGGCGGAGGAATTGGAGGCGGTCACGGACACCGGCTCTTCATTAAGAGTCTGACCTGGGGAGCTCTCTTGCCCTTTCATAGATGTCCCTGCCAGTGGCCTGGGTTTCACACGGAGTGTTTCATGCTCTGCATCTTCACTGGTTAAGGTGCTTTTCCAAGGTTTGCTATTGCGGGGGTGTCTTTTCTTATAGACGTTCTCTGACTCTGTTGTTTTGCTGTCTTCTGTTTCAGAAAGACTTGTGCTGGTTAATTGTAGTTGGAACAATAGAATGGAAAGTCAAGCGATGTGTAAAAAAATTTAAAAAATACCCAAAACACCAAACAACTGCCCTCCCCCAAAATACCCTATCTCCCCCCCCCCCCAAAAAAAAAAAAAAGTAATACAAATTAAAACAAGAAGGGAGGCAAGATAGGCTGGGTAGAAGTATTTCTCATTAACTATTCCCAGCCTGCTAGTAACTAGCAGTGTCAGGTCAGCAGATCTGTGCAAAGAGAACTACTCATCTTGTGAGGGAGAGTGGACATCACACGCTGTGGCATTTTGGGTCATATCATAAATATATCCAACCCTGACATTAAAATATGACAATGTGAATCATCTGCTTTCCTTATTACTTTTTGTTTTCTCCTCTTTGGGGAGGCAGCTTTGTGTTATTGCATTACCTAGTATTAGTTGTTTCAGCTCTCCTAGCTTACTTGCAGGTGTCCTGGCACACCTCATCCTTAATTGTAGTTTATTTATTTTGGCATTGTGGTTGTGGACTGAAACACCATTGTACTGAGTATTGTACCAACGCCAACAAATTGTGCCCTGCCCTCTGTTTCTGGCTAAAGGTGAGATAAGAGGGTAAGTAAGGAGCAGCAGTTTCAGGTGCTGACTTCCTGTAGGTGAGGTTTGGATGGGTGCCCTAAAGGAAAGAGAAAATTCCAAGAGGGCATCTGACAGAAAAAGAAAGTTGCTTTACAGTGTCCATTGAGTACCTTGAGAGGATCAGCCAGTATGCTGAAAGCAGAAGGGTGACTGGTCTTTGTGTCTATTAGTTTCTGGAATCAAAACCAAAGTCGGTACTTTATGGCATGAGGTTAAGACATACTGAGTCTTTCAATACCCATACAATGTGATGGAAAGAGATGAGCTTGTAAAATAAAAGAAGGTGACAACCTGAACAAAGCTGTGGACTAGAAGAGTGATCTCTGTAACAACTTCTTGAATTGGGAAAGAAGGTCAAATATGTAAAGGAATATCAAAGGTATAAAGCCTCAAACAGGAGAGGCTGTAACATTTGAGTTATAAAGTGAGTCTAGCTGAGAGTTCTAGCTGACTGCATTGCCACAGTTTTGGAAAAATAAATAAAATTTATTGGTGCTGGGCTTCCTGCTTGCAGCTAGGAGAGTTGGCTTTTATTGATGTTGTGCATGTAAAAATTGAAAGGATAGAAGCTACAGTAATGACTAAAACCTGCATCAAGGTTTGTTGACTAGGTAATAACCAAAGTGACAGCCCATATGTATTATTTTATTTAATGATTGAGATCTTTGGACCAGATTACTAAGGGAACAAGATTCAGTGTTGGTTGAATCCTTACCGTCTTGAAATTTTGTAGCAGTATCAGCTATGTGGAGCTGCTCGCTGTAGGTAGTGTCAGTGGAGTGTTGGATGGGTGTACAGGGAATTAAAGCCTGCTTTTTAAAATTTAAGTATTAGATACAGTGTTTTTCTAAGTTAAAATATCTGAAGCATTTGAGTTAAACGAGCCAAAATCAGATGAAGAGACTGTTCCTTCAGAGGAGCTCTAAGGAGAGGCTCACACTGCTTGCTGCTATTAGTCACAGTAATATTTGTGATGCTGTGTTGAAAGAAATAGTGCTCTTCAGCACTGTGACCAAACATGAAAAATGATATTATTGTATGATGCCAATAAAAGGCCCTGAAATGTTCATAAAAGGCTAATTCTGTGGTGCTCTTTGCTCCAAAAAATACAGAACTGAGTCACAGTAAGTGGCGCCCACTTCTATAGTGGCAGCAAGGAGCTCTCCCTGTGCTTAGGTTGCTTCACTATCTTCAGCATTTGTATCTTTGTAGTTCTGCCATTCTGCTCCTGATCTGTTCCCAAGGCTGAAACACAGCTGAGAGAATATGCTGGGCTCTGGGTAGGATAGTAAGTTTTGTACTTCTACATGACAGTGTCATTCTGCCCAGAAATGTAATGCCGCTTCAGCTGAATTACACTCCTGGAAACTTGCCACTCATTCTCTTTGCTTCTCCAGGAAAACAGTAGCCCTGGTAGCTGAAGTGATACTAGGAGAAGCTGAAATGACTTGCAGTTTTGAGCAGCAGTGGTAGGAGGGCTGGGGGAGATGATGAATGTGTCTCCATCCACACTGTAGAGCTCAGCACGTGATCTTTATCTTCCCTCTCCTCCCCTCCCTCTACTCTGTGGGCATGGAAAAAAATCTGTGCCTGGAATGAATGAAGCTGTTTTGTTTCCCATGGTCCCCTTCTGTGTCTCTCTACCATGCCCACTGTTTGCATTGTAAAGCTAATTTAAGTATTTTAGCATAAGATGGGAATGGTGATGCTGTTCTTCTAGTGATTATGGGGTGCCTATACATCTATGTGATACAGAATGTATTTTTACCAAGAATTTTGAGTTGCCTCTGTGGAGACAGTGAAGGTTGCAAAGACAGGCAGTCAAAAATTGGAATACTCCTGTTTTATGTAACCTGAGTTCTGTGCACCCATACACACGTCTCATTCCTTATGGTAAAGTTTTAAGTTACATGAGCTCATGCATTTCTAAGAACCTTTGTGGTACATTTAAACCATGTGGCTGGTTTTCCACATTTCCTAGCTTCTGTGTCCTTCTCTGCATGTCAGGATTGTTTTCAAAACAGTTTTATACATTTGGTGCAGTAATAGCTAAAAGTTGAAGGCTCTGTTTTAATAGATATGATACAAAACCTTAATAAAATTCTCTGGCCACAGGGGCTACTAGCGTAAAGAATTATTCATTGGCCTTTGAAGTAGAAGTATGTTTCTTAATGCTTGTGACCCAAAGACTGCATTGTAATATTCAGCAGCTGGAAGAACAAAACCAGACTTTGTACTTTTCTTTTCATATGTCCTTAGCCACAAAATTAAGTGTTGTTCTTTTAGCATGGTCCCTGGCACTAATTGTGATTGCTGATGAAAGCCCACAGGGAATCAAGCAGATTCCTTGGTGCATCTTTTTAAAGCTTGAGCCTGGCTGGTTATCCTTCATTCACTTCTCTTCTGTGCTTGAGGTGTTTGTCTAAGCTTTCACAGAATTGGCTATGGCCTGTGGACTGCTTGGTTAGTTTCACTAGCTGTTCATTCTGGCACCAATGATACTTTTAAATATTAACATTTATGTGCTCATCATGTCATTTAAATAAGAGTTGCCTGCTAAGAAACTCCTACATAACACAGTGCTTGATTGGAATAGATGTTTTTAATACCACCTGTCCATGCTAAAGTGAAGGCACTAAACTTTTTGTTACTTTTAGTGAAGAAATCAGTTTTTATGTATCTGCAAACAATGTTTCACTCTTATCTTTTGCCTACAGGCAAGCTCTTGCAAATGCCTATTGTGTATGCTAATAAATTTAAAGTATTTTTAAAACTCGCTAAGTTCTTCAAGGGGAAATTTATCTCAAGTACATGCTTCTGGAACTGGAAAATGTTGTTTTTTCCTTTATAGCAACTTGCAACTGGAGATAGAGGCTTTGAGAACGTGGAGCTGGGTGTCATAGGAAAGAAGAAGAAAATTCCAAGGAGGGTTATTCATTTTGCAAGTGGAGAAACAATGGAAGAATATAGCACAGATGAAGAGGAAGATGAACAAGAGAAAAAAGACCTGTTGCCTCCTGTAGATCCTGTAGGTATTTTACTTGATAAATTGCTGCTTGTGGTTTACCGAGTGACTACCCACATTTTATACTTTGTTGTACTGCAAATCTAACTTGGTATTAAAGCTTCCCTTAATTTGATCTGCTCTGGGCACTGAGAAATCTGTGAGAAGAGTTCCTGAGAAGTTTTGTCCTGGAGTCCTCTTCCACCAAAGTAGCCCCATTTTTAGTTTTAATTTCTTCAGGGTTCTGATCTCTCATCTCCAGCATCATCCATCTTCTCTAATAATATTTGCTTGGTGTGTCCTTGATTTGTATGGTTGTTTTAAAAAGTGTGCAGGGAACGTGTTAGTTCCTTATGTTTGGTGACAGTGAAAAGTTGAACCTGTAATTCAGTGTTACCATACCAGCAATTTGATATAATTGAAAGAGTATGGTAGAATCATAGAATGGTTTGAGATGGAAGGGACCTTAAAGATCACCTAGTTTCACCCCCCTTTTCATGGCCAAGGACACCTTCCACTAGAGCAGTTTGTTCAAAGCCTTTGGTCCAACTTGGCCTTTAACACTTCCAGGGAAAGGGGCATCTACAACTTCCCTGCATGTTTTTCTGGGAGCTCTGTCTTGGTGGCCTCATCCGTTCTGATGACTGCAGAGCACAGAGCTTCCCTCCAGGTGGGTACTATAGGTAAACTCCTTTATGAAAGGGTGATGACCACCAGCTGAGCTCACCTCTTGAATTAGTAGGGTCACTACTCCCTTCCTGTGCACCCTTCAGTGCAGGCTGCCCTCCCGTTCCCTGTTGGCTAGTGCTCCCCAGGTGGATTTTTATAGGTGTGGGGGTGGTCGCCATAGCCCTGGCAGTGCCCAGGTCTGGTCAGTGGCTCATACAAGAGCTGCCGGGTCCTGATGGGTCTCTTTGCTGCCCTGGTGTTTCCCTTCCTGAGGAAAAAACCCCATTGGCCGAGGTTTCCCACTCCATTGAGGGTCAGTCTGGCTCTGAAGCAGTTTCCCTCAGCGACACAGCATCCCCTGATGAGTGTAGAAGGGAAAGAAGAAGATGATTTGCAGAAGGAATGAAAAGCTCTTTTAATTCATGATACATCAAAAACAGGTTTTAAAGGACCTGTCTAGTTCTTGCTTGTGTTCATCTCTCTTGAAAGCCATTAAGATGTTGCTCAGCTTATGAATGGAATCTTCAATAATTGATCCAAATTTAAGTGGAGTTTTGACAATTGAAGCTGTCTCTGGCAGTAGGTATTGTACCTGCTGAAATGTGTTTTCCTTCTCAACATTTATTCTGGTTCTATACTCAGAGGTAAAATGAAACTTAGAATCTGTTTTATTCAGTTGGTGTGTCTGACTGTTTTGTAGTGGTGGTGTATTTGCAGAGCTCGCAGCTGTGCGTGGCAGCACTTGGTGGCAGCAGCTCCACACCCTCTGGCAGTCAGTCCCAGAGACCATCCACATCCATTTCTTCATCTCTCCACATCCCCAGTGTCATGTTTCTTTTATGACACCCCCACAATCTGGTCTTAGCCACCTCTTTTCTTACCACAATACATTGAGTCTGCTGTCCTTTTCCCTGCCTGCCCCTGGGCCTCCCTCTCTGGCCCCCTCTGGGCTTGGTTGCATGTACTGAGCTAGAGGTGGAGGCTCCAAAATTGTCTGTGTCCTTCCTGATGTGCTGGTGTGTGGTCAGGCAGCTGGGAGATGTTGCTGTGTGCAGCAGCCAGTCCTGCCTGGTTTGCATGCTGCAGGCAGGTGTAGAGCTTCATGTTCCCACACTTCAGAGAAGAGTCTGTGTGCATGGAGAGCTGTGCCCTGTTTTCTCTTGAAATGACTTCTGCACCATGGTTTGGGAATCTGTGATTAAGATATGTTGTGGCTGAAACTCTCTGTTTACAGCATGATAATACGCTCTGTGTTTATTTATATACATATCCCTATCCATCCTGGAAGAACTTGGTTTGTTGAAGAGACTGCAGTGAAGGCTTTGATTTTCTGCTCATTACATTCTGAAGAAGTGGTGAACCATAAGGGCTTTGCTTTGGGAAGGAGTGTTAATCAGGTTTTTTTTTCCTCCCTCTGTGAAATGACTTTATCTTGAAGAAAAAAAAAATGTTTTGAAGACTGAGCTGCAGTGAGACAATGCAAATTCAGCTGGGATTTGAGTTCCTAGTGATTCACAGGTGAAGCTGTTATATCTTCTCTTGGATCTATTGGTGGTACCACTCTCCCCTTCTTGCTAGGCAGTTGTTGTATACAACAAAAAGTAATGTAAGTCTGCAAGCAGGAAGGATATAGTCAAGACCAAATAGTCCTGAAGTTTATAGGTTGAAAATACCTGTATTATACTCACAAACAGTGAAGAGACATTAACTGCCTTGGTAAGTTTTAGAGTTTTGTTTCCTTCCTAAAGATCTGGTCAAAGACATGCAAGAACTGTGAAATTTACTGAATATTACAGTAGTGTTCAGCTCTCTTTAGAGTCAGAGCTGTTCCTCACTATGCAGATCATGTCAGGTATCCATGGATGTATAAGAGATGTCTTCCCTAATTTAAGTAGCGAAGGACCTGATCTGTATAATTTTTGGTGCTACTTCCTCTCAGTAGAAAAGTTCCACTGTGGTGCAGTGATGGAAGGCTCACGAGCCTTGATGTAGGATTTGTGAGGCCAGAGCTGTGCATGCTGCTGTACAAAGGGACACAACTAGAGACCCCTCAAATGTGCACAGCAGCCAGGAATGCAGTGTGATTGGTCTCCTGCTTTCTTAATACCGATTGTTTTTTGAATACCAAAAATTATATTGTATGGCACAGCTGAGATGGCTTTTTTCTCCCTTAGTAGTTTATGAAATCCTTGGTTTTTATTATGCTTTTTAATAGAAGGACCCCCCAAACCAGAAGTTTGTTGTGGGGCACAGTATGCCTTATTATGTATTGCTTTTTTACTTGACAGAATAAACTTGATTAGACTAAGAATTGTGATTAAGTGTAGTTTACCTTATCTGCTGCATGCTTTGTATATCCCAGCTGAGCCAGACAATTGAAGAAATGTTAGTCCAAGCTGAGCTTTGATGTTTTAGCCAAAAACTGCCTTAAAAATGTTTTTGTTGTAGGATTTCTATAAAAGCAATTAAATAGTCAGTTTGCTGGGACCAGCATGTCTAAAACTTGTTATCTCAGCTGGGATATGAAGAAGTACGTTGCAAGTAATAGCTGTTTCTGGTCCAAATTATTTTTAGGAAAAGCTCATTTCATGTTTTGAATAGAAACTTTTCATCACGAAATTTGAAAGCTCAGCTGGTAATGGCATCCTGGCAGCTTCTGAATGAGCTTAAGGGAAACAAATATTTTGCTGTGTTGTGAAGAAATGTCCTCAGTAAGTACCTTGGCTTAGTTGTGTTTTAGAGCTAAGCAGACAATGGCCATGCCTTTCTTACTAAGCAAAATGACAAATATATGTATATATATATATACATATACATATACATATATGTGTATATATATATATATACACACACACACATAATATGTGTGTATATTGATAACACACATCAATATATATAATGATGGTATAATGATAACCAAAGTACTCAGTGTTATGGATGACTGCCACTTAAAGCAAATTCTTAAAAAGGACTGGGTCTTAATATTTGCTTTGAAACAATAATTTTTATACTTCTTTAGGTCAGCACTCAGTTAATGAACATTCTCGGACCAGAGTGTCCATCTGTTGTGCTATTTTGGTGTGGTTTTTTTGTTTTGTTTTGTTTTGTTTTTTTTAATTGTTTGTTTGGTTTTTTGTTTTTGGTTTGGTTTGGTTTTTTAATGAGTTGAATCTAGAAAACAGGGTATGCTTAATAAATTTTTCCCTGGATTTTTTTTAGGTAATAGCATTTAGTATTATCCAATTGTTCTCAAAATGTAAAGGCTTTAAGAACATAAATGCTTTAATTTTAACTGAGTCTTCTGTTCTCTCCTAAAATTACACTTTATACGTAAATCTCCTTTTGCTTCTGTCTACCAAATATTCATTTTGTAGTAATTAAATTTCTCAAACATATTCTAGAAGAATGTTTCTGTCTGTCCCTGGAGGGCCACTTGCTATGAACTCTTCATTGCATTTACCTAGTACATGAGTAGGCAGAAAGTGTAAGGAGTGTTAAGTCTTTGCAGACAACTGTAAGCAGTGTAACTGCTGCTGATAACCATAGAATTCATCCTGAGAGCATTTCTGCAGCAAGCTCCAGAAGAGATTTAGTTTCACTAACCTTCAGTGCTTAGTAAAATTGAAACACATTTTTCTGATAAGATTATCTTGATGCCCTGTAGTTAAAAGGAGCTTCACTTCAAATAGCAAGAAGCCCTTTTGAAGACCATCAAACTTTTTATTTTCTTTCAGGAATTTGGGGATGAAGAAGGAAAAAAAAGCACTGACCAAGCTATTCATAATGTGGTAGGAGCTTTTTGATGGAGGATATATGTGTTTCTTTAAGATGGTGTGTGTGTTTCTGATCTTGTTTTCACTGGCTTGTCTGAGATGCCACACACAGTTTTATATGGTGCGTGCACTGAAGGACCTATTATAGCAGTAAAGAGTCAAAAATTAAACATTCAAAAGGTATCTTGGTAGAGTAAACAAGGGAAAAGTATCTATTTGGTGGTCTATATCAACTCAAATTTAGGATTTGTTTTTTCTTTAATCAATAAATTCTTCTTTTCCTCATTTTGCCATTTTCTCTGGCAAAAAAGGCCAAACCCTACACTCTTTGGAAAGTTCAAGTGTTACTAGGGACTGAAATCTGGCAAAAATAAATATAGATGTGGCTTGTTTAGGAGCATGATGTACTCAGAAGTTCAAGGGAGTGCATGTGTACTTCATTCAGCAGCCGTATACTAGGAAACAAAATCATGTTCTGTAGTTGAACCAGAGCTTTTTTGCTCTTATCAGTGGCCTAATCCATTATGTTCATTCCTACGTAAAATGCAGCACTTGGATTAAAATTGTACAGGTATCATAACCATTGTGTTTTCCATTTTAAACAATAAAATAAAGTCAGGATAGCTGAATAGTGTAGTTAAGCATTATAGAAATGCATACTAAAGAGACTACTGGCCGGAGAAACACTGTCCCTTATTCATACTGCTGCCCCTTGTTTCCAGACAAGAAACACAGAATGACTGTGTCCTTGGGTTCACTGAAGACACGGCTTGTCTGGCCAAAGGAGGCTGACACACAGTAGCTGCTATGTGATTCTTGGGTGCTGTTTTGTGGAACTGCTCAGTGCATGAAAGCTCCTTCACAGAGTGGGATCAGTTTGTGCTGAGCTGTTGCCTGACAGCCCTGCTCACACCACCCGAGAGGCTCTGGTTCTCACCTCATGTTTGCCATTGCTGCTTTGATATCCTGAGGTGCTCTGGGAAACATCCAGACTTACTCTGAGGAATTAAGGGGGGAAAAAAACCAGATTATTCCTTGAATGTGTTCCCATGTTCCTGGTTGTTCTTGGTGGTTTACTTTCCAAGCCATCTCCTGTCGAATCTGTGTGAAGTAACTTATCTCATGGTTTTATATTGCCTTTTGAACTGCTCCTTTTTTAACTTGAAGGGACTGGCAAAGCCTTGCTTGGTGGAGGTGAAGAAGTGTCTGGTTGGCCTTTGTCAGAAAGCAGAGTTTTCCATTAAGCTGAACTTAAAAGTGTTTCTAACATACCAGACTGGTTTTCAGTTGTGGTGAGGGAGCTAGAAATAGAACCTCAGTGTATGCCAAGCCTCAGATGTTCCCTATGTTTCTGTGAAAACACACATGGTTAGAATATCCTGTGTCTGAGTTACTTCTGTCATGTTGAAGTTCAGCTTGTCTTTTCACTCTGAAGTGGGGTTCTTGCAGCTTCTTGCTCACAGCTGCACAGCAGGCCCTTGTTTGTCCTGTGCACTGTGTGAAAGCTTTTTAACCTTGTCACCTTGTTATGAAGGATTGTACAGAGCCCTGTCAATGCCATTGTTTGCACCTGTGGCAACGAGCTTTTCCAGCACTTTTCTTGACTTCAGCTGCCTGCCAACTGAGCACATAATCAGCAAGCTGGAGGTGCTTTTGTGCAAGCAGGACAGCAGCTGGTTTTGCTTACACTTTTTTTTTTTACCTTGGCAGAACATTTTCCATACCCACTGCCAAAAATATGTAGCATCTGGCTTTTTTCAGCCTGCCCAACTTGAGTTTCTGGCTTGACAGATGATTTTTTGCTGCACCTATTTGTAGAGGCTGTGTTTGGAAAGCACTGAAGTCTGGTTGTGTACATGTGTACTGAGGCTATACCAATTAAACTCTGAGGCTGTGTTATTTACAGTAATATTAGTTGTCCTGTGCAGATATCTATTAAATAATATCACAGGAAATAGCTACTTTCAAACAGTTTTTAGTGACAGGTTATTAGATACATGTGCAACTGGGTGGAGCTAATGGGTTTCATTTAATAGAAGCTGACACTTTTAATTGCTACTTTCCAGCAGGAAAGTAACTGCAGAGATCTTTAGTGGGGTGAAATATGTAACAAAGAGTTATCCTGAACGCAATATGACTGTTAAAATGTTTTACTTCACTATGAAATTTGAGTTTGCATTTTCCCAAAAGTGAAAGCCTACAGCTTTTTCCCAGTTAGATCCAATCTGTTTTTCTCCCTTCTCCTTTATTAAATGGCTTGTTTGAGGGTTTTTTGCTTGTTTTATTTTTTATTAAAAATTAAATTTATTTACTTATTTTAAAATTAAATTAATTAAATTTATTTTTAAAAATGTATGTCCATTAACTTCTAAATTCTCTTTAATTTCCTGCCTGTATCTCCGTTGTTTGGAGGCTGCAGTACTTCCTCTGTGGTGGTAAATACAGTGTAGTTATGCAAAGGACAACTCCTCCCCCTTCCCATCCAGTCCGTCCCAAAGAGTCTGTACCCTCTGCTGCCACACTGCAGTTGAGTGAGCCATCTGTCACCTCGCTGGAATCCCAAGAAGGTCCCAGCCCTGCAGCTTCACACAGAACTTGGATTTCTTATGTTTCCTTCCCATTTTTTGTGCCTAAGCACTTCAGAGGGACTTTCTTGCTTACATGCCAATGCTTGATGTGACCCCATTTGAGCCCTGTTTTGTTCATTCTGTGCTCCTTGTTGCTCACATCACCCCGGGTGCTTTGCTTGTCAGCCTGTCCATTGCTCCCTCAGAGCTGCAGTAGCTCTCTCCCTCCCTCATGATTCCTGGTTTTGTTTTTTGGTCGCAATGATAATTTGTTGGTGGTGTTAAATACTTGGAAGCAGCATCTTGCTCAGGGACCACTTGGAACATTTGGTTTGATTTTAAAGAATCTTGCAGATCCAATTGTAATGAAGGACTTCTTGGTTAACCCACTTCTCTTCCTTGCCTGATGGAATTCAGGATATCATGGAAGGGTCTTTCTGTTTATGGGAGTTACCTTGGGAGTGAGCCGGATGCTTGTCATTCCTCAAGTCTGGGAGTGGGAAAAGACAGTGAAGCAAATGTTCCTAGATTTAAACCATGGTTTACATCTCACTGTGATCCCTTGCTTCATGTATTTCTGATATAGACAATGTTTTAAAGCAAAAATATATCGGTAGCTGTCAAACAGGAAACACTGCAGATCTTTCTTCTCATTCTGTGTTATGTGCCCTGAATGTACAGCTATACCTGTCCATACTGCTCTTGTCCTTACAGACAACGCTCACATGGGGACCGTACTTGTGGTTTCACATGCTGCGAGTTGCCACATCAACCTTATCAGGTATGGATTATTACATCCCTGGATGAACCAGAACCAGTAAGGGACTACTGAAAGTTGCTTTGACAGACTGTAAATCACCTTTGTGAGCTACTGCCCCTACTCTCTTACCTAAAGCTTTTTTTTTTTTTCTTTACTTTCGATCAACTCATCAACTTTCCCCCTTTTTTCTCCATATACAGGCAGGCTGGGGTTGGCAAGGGAGTATGTCAGCTTTCTGTTAGGTTTTTATGAAACTGTTTTATGTGATGTCATCTGAAAAGAATGCTCTTTTGATAACTAAACTAGCCTTAAACTCACTGCATAGAAGTTTATTTGACCTGTGAACCTCATAAAATTTTCCAAAGTTTTAAAAATGTTTGTCCCTGTTTTCTTTCCAAGATAAAAAGTATCTTTATTAGTTTGTTGTTTTTTTTTTTTTGACAAGTACTGTGGAGTTTGTCATTCTACACCTAGTTTTTAATATTTTAATATTTTTTAAAACTATTGGCAGTCTATAAAATAACCTACTGTTATTTTCAGAAACACTTTTTTCTCTACTGCACAGTGTAATTCTGTTCCTTTTCATATCTGTTCTTCATACACAGAGGTAGATACTGCATGCCTTTTTTCAGAAGTCTTATGAATTTGAAGATCAGAGACTCTTTCTACTTCAGTTTTGCATCATACATTTGTAATTTGAACTGTTTTTTTCTCACAGTGCTCTGGATGCCAAGATATCTATAAAAGTAGTTATAGTGAATATTCATTGAAGCAGTCAATGGCTGAATTCTAACTTGTTTTCCCTGAAGATGACTAACTCACTTGCATCTTCAGGGCAGATTTGGTGTTTGTTATGCAATATATTTGGCTTTTTGCTTGGTTTTACTCATGGATGAGTTCTGTAGCTGTCATCACAGTAAAGAGGCTGACTGACACAAGCCCACTTATTCCATACTTCTGACTGGGCACTACCTGTTCTGTACTGCTGCATGTAGTGTTCCATCTTGAAAACTGAGACAGTTCAAGCCTAAATATTTTATTAGTCCATTAGTATGCAAGACAGAACACTGTTAAAACTGCTACAGACTCCAAGTATGCATATATAAATAAATAACTCTCTAGTTTGCTGGTGCTGTAAGAGTGAAGTGCCAATGGAGCTGATAACCATGTATTTTTGTCTAACTGTAATTTTCAGTTAAAGCTTAGTTAAAGGCTTATCCTTTAACTGATCCCCTATCAAACCAAACCTAGATCCAAAGCTGAAATTAGTAGCTTTCAAACAAACACTACCACCAACACCATCAATTTCCATGTTCTTCTCCTTTTGTTCTTTATCTTAAATCAAAATCAGTATATTGAGCTAATAATTACATGTTAAGTATGTTAACCTAGCAGATTTTGGGTTTGTATTCTGAGTGAATCAGGGAAGATGATGGTACCTTTTAAAATTAAACTGCTTAAGAGTTTTCTTCTAGATACCAATTGTAATTAAATCTCTCTTTATTTTTTAGTGTGTGATTTCCTTGGCGAAAAGATTGCATCTGTTCTGGGGATAAGCACACCAAAGTACCAGTATGCTATTGATGAGTATTACAGAATGAAGAGAGAGGTATGTGTGTGAGATATGGTTCTTGGGTTCCATTGCCTCCATGTTGCCTTCCCTGGTATTTTTAAAAAACTGAATTTGTATTCCAGCATTAAAATGAAGTTTTAGAACCTCTGTTTCATCTTGCCTTCAGTTTTCATTTGATACGTGCTTGCTTATCCATCCACCTTTTCTCACCGGCTCATTAGTCTTGGAACTGGCTGGATCCTGACCTCTGCTCTATTTATTTCTCTTGTACATCAATGCATTTTTAAGTCAATGGTGTGAGAAAGCTGGATGGAGCAGTCCCTGGACACTATAGAACACACTAGGCATGTGTGTTCCAACACTAAACCTTGGTCAATGAAGTGTCAAGGAGCATGAAGTTACCATTTATTCTAAACCATAACTGGAAATGACCAATAGGTAGCCAGTGCTTTATGCAAAACACAAAAAAACCCAGAAAACCAACAAACAACAAAAAACCACACCAAACCTTAATAATTTTAATTTGGAAGAGATGGGGAACATATTTAAAGCTTTACTACTTATTTTTTATTTAAGAGATGAAAAAGCCTTAGACAAGGCAGACCTATCAGTGTTCCTGTTGACTAAAAACTGCTTGCCTAGACACATGACATTTTTTTCTCTTTATTTAATACAGTTTAATCCTTCACTTTGGTGATTTTTATCCCATATTGGGAGTTCTGGAATGTAGCTCATCTAATAATCAACTAGTGACCATTTTCTAGTGGAATAAATGTCCTTGTTTTGTCACAGGAACTGGTATGCTCTTACAGAAAGAGTTAAAGTGAATGTAAGTGGTAAGTAGCTTACGAACCTGGTTATCTATTTTTAGGAAGAAGAGGAGGAACAGGAAAACAAAATGTCAGAAGAAGCAGAAAGACAGCATCAGGAACAGCAGAACAAACCACAAGCAGAAGCTCCAGTCCAGACAGACCAGCCTGAAGCAACAGCATGCACTTCATTTGTGAATGTAAACTTTGAAAATGAGGGAAATTGCCAATCCATTGGGGAAAATAAACAAGATGTAGTTCCCGTCCCTCCTTAAGTGTAAAGCTCTGTGTAATGTAGGAATTAGGGAGAGTCAGGTGTCACAATCTGGCTAGAAGAAGCAGAAAAAATAGGATTAAATTTGTTCAGTGAAATAAAACTTCTGGCATTCTTATTGATCAGGAGAGAGCTAGGTGATGTCTGTTCAGTCTGCCTGCCTAATAAAGGCTGAGGCATTCTGCCAAATTGGCACTACAGTTAAATGAAAATTGCACTACAAACGTTTGTCCTAAAATGGAACCTGTGAGCAGATTTACTGTTTAAAGCAAGTAAAAATGTCTTTTCTTTCAATTGCTGTGTCTCTCAACACCTGTGGATTGCAGATGCAGTGCTGTTTCCTATTTCTAAACAACTATTTCTGATTTGCGTACTGTTTGCAACTCAGCTCTCTGTGAATAGATTAATAGGAATCAATATCCTGTAACGCTCAAGTCATTCTAATAGTCTCTTTCCCCCCTATTTATTGTCACTGTGTATGCATGTATTTTTTTCTGTTGTTTAACATGAGGTAATGTCAGACTTAATGTTAATTAGATTGAAGGGTCTTTTTAAAGTACTGACTTCTTTTCTTAAAAAAAAAAACAACCTTAAAGGAGGCTGTGAACATCCTTAAGAACAAGTTCACCCTTCAAGAACAAGTAGTCTTGGAGGTGAATAGTGCTCAGCTGCTCCATTCAGTGCTGTAGCAAAGTACAGAACTAGCAGCAGTGTATGATGTTCTCACTCCAAGTCCAAGAATGTGCTTGAATACTTTACCTCCTCTGAATGGTCCTTGGGAGTCTTACTAAATTATACTGAATGCACTGGACACTGTGTATGGTATCAATCTAGAACTATGAAAACCTTTTTGGACAGAGATTACCTGTGTCGATCACTTGATTAACCTAAACAGCCTATTTGTTTCATGCTAAAGTATCAGTAAGGAGTGTGCCATTGCAGATGTTCTTCCCCCTCTCCAGCACAGAGTACATAAATAACTAGAAATCATGAACCCAACCTTATTGATGCTTCCTTTTTCTTAAATAAACAAAATACTTTGTCACAATACTTCAACAACAGTAGTTTTTATTTTTGTCAGTGAGATGGAGGTAGCTCCAGAGCTTTTAAGCAGCCCTGAGTATCAGTACAGGCTATTTTATGGCAGTGACTGCTGTTCTGCCTGTAGTTTGTAAAAGGTGAACAGCTGACTTTGCAACAATCAGGTGTCAGTGCCCCAGCCACTGTCCATAGGCATTTATTGTAGATAGAGAACCTGCACTAGCTACAATGTCAAACACTCCCTTACATGAGATTTAAAAAAAAAAAAATAATGTAAAAATGGTCTTCAGTGAAATTTGGTGTCAGTTGGCATCATGAGAACCCTGGCCTTAGTCCCACTACCAACTAGCAAAGGAGCCTAATGTAGTATCAGAGACCAAGTAACTTGGCTATTGGTTTCCAGAGTCCAGTTGGTATTTCAGATAACCTTTTGTCTGAAGTAGTGTCCTGTAGAGCACAAATCCCTTTTTCTGTTATCTGCCATGAGCACTCCAGCACTACAGAAAATCTTCCGACAGTTAATCATCAGCTCTGTTCCATCTGCTTTGTTACTCTGTTCTTTGCCTGTTTTTGAATTGTAAGACAGAGGGTGATGACAGCTGTGTAAAAACATTCCTCAGCTCTGAACATCTGCAAGGCAGAGTTCAGCACTGGGGGAACACAGAGAAAAACAGCTTGTTGGGAGTTCTTACAATGTTAAAAGACTGAAAGCCTCACAAAGCTCAACAGCAGAACCTTTGCAGCTGAAGGATGCTTTGTTTTTCTGCCAAGAAATTAATGTCAGTTACATTGCTTTTTTTTGCTCCTCTCCCTGTTATGTGTTGCATTGGGAATTCTCTCACTGCCTTGGGTTTGAACTTCTTTGTATAAAATACTGCATTACTCACTGTGCCTTAACTTAATCCTTCCTTCAGTTTTTTGCAAACTGTATGAAAGTGTTTGATTACTTTCATAATGGTTTAAGTTTTCTGTAAATGCATTAATTAGTTATTTTATATTTAATATAATTTTTGAATTGGAAGTTGGCTACGGCTTTTCCTTTAAAACTGTGTGATCTTTGCAACTTTCTGCCTGCACACCACAGAGTGTGGCTCTTCACTGTTTCCATCTTTACTGAGTCACACATCCTGAGGGAATATCCAAGCACAGAAATTAAAAAGATCTTACCACCCCCTCCCCTTCTTCCCACTGTGTCATGCAGCACTTGTTAATGTGCTGCATGTACTGCAGTGTTCAGCACTACCTCAAACAGATCAGGCAGGACTGCAGCCTCTGGCCTGGAGCTGCTGTAATTTTATCTCAACGTCGAAACATTTGTGCAGCTTTGTTAAAGAGTAAGAGAGTGTCACTGCTTTAACTATGGCTATAGCTCTGCTGTACAATTAAGTTAAATTACATAAAATACTTGCACAGGAAGTTAAATTGGTGAAAACCTTTACACGGGTATTTGGATTCATTTTAAAGCTAGTGCAGTTTTATTTCTCTTAACGAACCTCTGAAAAATTAGGTAACTATTCAGTCAGTTCAGTAGTTAGTTACTTATCCTTCAAGTGTCTAACAGAAAGCTGGACAATGTAAGGGAAAAAAACCCCAAATTTTTTCCTCTCTTACTGAAGACTTTTGCCTTTACAAGAGCACTCAACAGTGCTATCATTAGTGGAAGCCAAACTGAATGCAGAGGGAGGCCTGTGATGGATGGATGGGTACAGGCCAGTGCTGAAGATACCAAGAAGCACATCCTTACTTTCAGGGTAAAGTCACATTTAGTATAGAGTATTCAAACAAGAATAGCGCTTGGTACACAGGGAAAAAGTAAAAAAATACTTATTAAAAAAAAAAAAAGGCATTTTTACCTCCTAAACAACAGTTGCTTTTTTTGATTTCAGAAATTAATTCTGCTATTCCTGTACATACCACATTTTGTATCATATGGGGGAGGGAGGTAAGTAAAATGGAAGAGCCATTGGTTGAGATAATGAATGTTTCCAGCTTCAAGCAGCTGCTGCATCAGATTGAGGTATCTCTATGGACAGAGTCTGCCCCTGTTCACAGTCATGTATCATCAGCATCAGCAGCACTGTCATTATCACTTGCCACAAGGACCTCTCTGTTCTCGTATGTCCAGAACCCATTCAGATCAATTAGAATGCTGGTAACAGTGTCTCCTTGGCTGCTATTGATTAAGTCCTGAAGGGAGATTTTGTATGGATCCTTAGGCTTCACCATATCAAAGATTTCATCCTATGAAAGAAAAGTCAAAATTGTGGAAAAAAACCCCAAACCAACACATCAATAAGCACAATAATGGCTGCTTCATACCAGATACAGAATGACCTTTGGGTAATCAGTGCTGCCCCACTGATTTACAAAAAAATTGCTGTTAAGGCCCAAACCATTTAAAATACAAAGCACAGTAACTGGCTTTGGAGCAGTGTGCTCAGCTCCCACATCACAAATAAGAATTTGTATTTCAGGGGAGGCTTTAGCCTCAAAGTGGCAACCTGAGTCTCTGTTGGCTTAAATGAGTTAAGGTTTATAGCTCTGGTACTTTTTTTTTTTAATTAAGTACTAAAACTGCTAAATGCAAAGTAGGCAGTAATAGTTTTACAGACAGGTGTGTTCAGCCACCAGGAGAACCCCCTGCCTCATAGGGATGATCCTGAACCATAAAATAGACATGCCAAGTATCTTCAACTGTAAGGCACAGCAAATATGTACTTAACAGGTATTTTGTCTATTAGTAAGGAAACTACAAGACAGTTGCATAACAGATTTCTTACAGAGCAGCTGCTGAATAGAAAGACAGTTTCAAACCTATGAGTAGGACAAGTCTGATCATCCCTACCACTCTGCAACTAGATATACAACAACCTAGAAACTCCAATAGGATTGGATAATGAAATGCTTATTCAACTATCCCTCTATTCAGTAAAACAAACCTTGACATCCTGAAAAGAAACAGGCTCTTGTCCATGGATTTTCATTTGTTCCTGAATAGCCTAGGAAAACAAAAGAAAAATTAGGAATAGGTAGTGCAGTATTACACTGACACTGTATGGAACTTTTTAAATGCTTCTGCATCTTGAGCTGTAAAGCCCTGTAACAAAGCATTCATGGTACAGCTTGCAATCAGTTCTCCTCCACAAGCAAGGGAGGGGGGAGGTAAGGCATAATCAGTGATGCACATCCCTAGCTTCACAGTTCTTGGAATGGTAAGAATCCAACTTTCACTACAACCAGTGTTTGAGCACTCTGCAGATGGGATATGCAGGCACTTGATTATCATCACTCAAAGCTTAAGACAGTAACACACTCCAACCAGGAAGTTCAGTTTCCTGACAAAACGTGACATACAGACTGGGGAAAGAAGAACCATCAGACAGACAAAGCAGTGTGGCTACTCACACTTTCAGTTACTTAGAAAATGTGATCTGTGTTCTGTTTGATCAAATGTGAAGGATGTGATGTATTTGTCTTTTGGAGCATTTGTCCATGCTGGGTTCTCCTGGTTCATGCCATAGGTGGGCATTTCTCTCTGCTATTTGTTCTGTCAACGTGATGCTATTTAAACTGCTGCAACCCCAGACTTCTGCCTGCAAGTGACAACCAGGAACAAAACTGTTTGTGTCCCTAGCACCACCCGCACAGCCTTGTCAGCACAGCTGTACCAGCACAGCCTCTGTAGCTGCAGACCTGCCCACACTTAGGCTAGCAGAAAAGCAAATATTCTGAGTCAAAAGGAACTGCTCTGAGTTCAAGGAAAACTTGGAACATTCTGTTCCCAAAAGTTTGAAGGAGAGACACGTTTTGGAGTATGATTACACATTGAGGAACATTTTCAATAACTAAGCCATGGAACTGGAGACATGCTTAAAAATTGCCGTGCCTCTGGAGCTTATGCTGAATTACCTTGTTAAATTGCTTTCATATTAGAATCACTTGTGTACTATGACAACAGTAAAATTCATACTTTTGTAAAATATAAAACTGTAGATCAACACCCTTTATTAAAATCAGAGACAGTTGACATGGTCCCTGGCCTCCCTGAATCCTTCTGCCATGGGAACAAAAATGGAGAAAATGGTGGGAACAGTGGCCTGTAAAAGCAGAGAGAGAAGATGAGTACTGCTCAGTTTCCCATGGATCCTCAGTGTTCCAAGTCCTTGCATGACTGTTGCCCATCAAATGAGGGCAAAGGCTTGAGATGGGGATTTATGCACCTGGAGAACAGAAGGCTGGGTGGGGGGAGAAATACAGTACCTTCAATTACCTAGCAAGGGGGTTAAAGACAACACAGCAGGACTCTTGGGGACACACACTGTAAGGACTGGCTGCACTGAGAGACATTCCCATTAGACAAAGACAGGAAAGAAAGGGGTATTGGAGAAAAATCTCAGTCCAGGCAGTCAGATACCAGAAGACATTGCCCAAAGAGAGCCCCTCCTTGGAGGTAGGTAAAACTTGCCTGGATGAGGCCCTGACCAGATCAACCTAACCATGAAGCCATACCTCCCTGCTCTGAGCAGATGGGGGGAGCAGGTGACCTCCAAAAATCCGTGCCACCCTAAATTATTTGATGATTCTACGATACTAAAAGAGAAAAAAGTGTAGTGGGGTTCTTTTTAGATAAGGTCTTCCAGATAAGAAGTCTTAATTTTACAAAATGAAATGGCTGCAGTCACTATCAAAGTTCGTGTGGAAGTGGAGACTTACTGCAATATAGAAATTAAATGGATATAAGATCATGCCTTGAGCAGTCCTGAATGCTTTACTTAATGAGCTGGAAGAAGTACAAACCTTATTTGTTGTACTTCAAGCATGCAGCTAAGTACAATGGCATTGTTTATTTTTCGTTACAATACAAAGATCCACATAAAGAAAATTGAAGTACTTGTCCCCGTGTCCAAATAGATATCCCTGAAAGAATCTTGTAAATGAAAAAAGCATCACACTCATAATACAGCAAAAATACCATTTTACTGCCTGACACTTCCTCTCCAAAGATAGCTCAGGTATCTGTTAAAAAAAAAAGACAAAATAACAAAACATCCACCCCCACCCCAAACTAAAACTACCACCAGATAAAAAGGAATTAAAAACCACTTATACACACAAACCAGAATTTGGAGGAAGACTTTACAAGCTTTAGGCTAATTTTAACAGGAAATAAAAAAAATTAAAATCTTATTTTATATCTATTCGGGGAGCAACAGATAAAAATACAGAACATGAAAAATGCAAGAAGCTTTTTGCAATCAATATACTGAATAAAAAGTCCCACAGCTGCCCAGAGCCATCACTGCACATTTCATTATTTTCATTCCTTCTACTGAATTTTAGGATTACAGTGGAAATTAAAACCATGTTCAATAATCAATTAGAAACATCATAACAGATTTTAGTAAATAATCATTAAGCAATTTTAGGACAATTTTAATTTAAAAAAATAACTTTCCTGAACAAAATCAAACCAGTTCGTTTCAACTGCAGATAAATTGTTGAAAATACCTTTTGAATTCTTTCCAAGTTTTGGAATTTTTTTTTTTAATATTTTAAATCTTCTTAGAAGTAGTTACTAGCCTCCCAGTGGGCACTGGTAATTTAAAGTGATTTCCTGCAGATCTGCATGTAGAAGCACACAGGCTATAACACTACAAACACAGAAAATGGCCTACCTGTATAAAGAGACTTACCCTAAAGAAATAATTAAGGGAAAAGACATTCAGGTATCCTTTGTTCTCTATATCAAGCAGCTTGAAAATATACTGCAGAGCTGCAGGCTCCTTTCTGTTTTCTAATGCAAGCACAAAGTCCAGGTAGGTTTTATAGTCCTAAAAGTAGATACAATCAAGTTTATTACAGTCTTCTTTCTAAATTGATTTTGCAAGCAGGAACTTCATAATTGGCAGCTATTTCATTGTAGGGGATCAGTCTATTTTCTGAAAAAGGGAACACGAAACAGAAAATGGCTGCTACCACCAACATGAACAGAAAAGTGAGTTGTGCATGACTGCTGACAATACGAAATCCTGGTAAAATAGGATTCTAAACCTAAATCCAAATTTAACGTTCTATATATATATTTTAAACAATGTTTAATACATCTTTAGACTGCTCATGTAATGAAAAAAGGCCATATAAAAGGTTTCCACTAACAAAAATTAAATGTCCAGTGGCAACTAAACCATTAACAGTAAACTATTAGGCAAATTAAAATATATATCCTTAGATCAGAGTAGGTACTTTGGCAAATCATGTGGTAGAAGCATTAGCAGACACCAGAAGTATGCATCACACTTTTCTTTTTCAACAGTACTAATTTTTGTGTTCCAAATCAAGATATAGTTGTGACAAGGACAAAAATCTTTCAGTCCTGTGTACATAATAACCCTGTGTACCTTAAACACCAGAGAGCTGCACTGCCATTCAGAGTGAGCTGGACAGACTGGGAGAACAGGCTGACAGCAACTTCCTCAAGTACAACAGAGGGAATGAAAAATCCTGGATTTGGGAAGGAACAACCTCATGCACCTCAGTACACTCTGGGAGCTGACTATGCAGAAAGCAGCTGTGCACAGACAGACCTCAATGTCCTAAAGGGTGACAACACACCCCAGCAATGTGCCCTTGCAGCAAAGGCTGCTGACAGCATCCTGAGCTGTGTTAGGAAGAGCTCTGCTGACAAGCTGAGGAAGATGATCCTTCTCCTCAGCACTGCTTAGACCACATCCGAGTCCTGTGCTGGACTCCCCCACAGAAAAGAAAGACAAACCTAGGGCAGTGAGTTCAGCAAAGGGCAATCAAGAGGATCCCTCATGGCCTCAATGATTCTGAGATTCTACAAAAAACTGCGAAGGCAGTAAAAGGACTCTATAGTGAATTTGTAATTTACCACTTTTAGAGTTCAGTCATCTGAATGCAGATGCCAAGGTTAGAAATACATTAAGTAAAGCTTTCATAATAAATACACATATAAATTTTAAATGATAAAATTGTTATTTTAACTCTGATTTAGTTAGACTTCTCATTTTTCAGAGCTATGGAAGGCTTTCAACAAAAAAACCCTGTTGTCTTCACGAAGAACTGGACAAACCACCTAACTTGCACTAGTCTTTGCTTTTCTTTAAAAAATTACATGTATGTAAAAGCATCGCTACATCCATACATTTTTTCAGTATGCACTTTATGTTACTGAATCTACAGGATTTATCCTACCCTGTCTGACTTTTGTATCACCTCTGCTTTTCAAAACAAGCAAACTGTCTTTAAGCCACACTGTGATCATCTTCCTGTTCAGAACACTGATTTCCTAATCTGCTGCATGGTAATTTGTGTGTACAATGATAAACAAAAGTTACTTCATTTCAAGCTATTTGTTATTTAAAGATACTGATGATGAGATATTTCCCATCTAGATAAGCCAAACCTTCTACATTGTGAAGAAAGTGAAAATAGGGGATTACCATTTCACCATCGTAAGTTAAGCATTCCTGAAAGACACGATCCAAAAATATGTTGGTCAGAGTCCCTGTTCCATACCGAGACAGTTCCTCTTTGCTGAGCATTCCATTGTGATCTTTGTCAAGGTTTAAGTACTGGCCTAAGGAGAAGATGTAGAAGGCAAAACATAATACACCTATATCAGCAAAGAACTGTTTCAACAAAGAAAGAAAAATCAGCACTTCCCTAACATTTATTTAATTTTCATCATAAAGTTAACACATTTAAACGTGAAAATGCTAGATCCACACTAATACTCCTACAGCACCATAAAGGAGCACAGAACATGAAGGCAGGGGAAGCAGGATTCCCATGAGGTGCTAATAGTTCTACTCTAGACTCAGAAGCAAAGGTTATGTATACAAAGGAGCAGAAGGCTAAAGGCATATTGTTTTAAAAAGATCTGCTGTAAGCATTAAAGAGGAGCTAAAGGTGATACAAAAGCATGAACAGAATAGCCAAAGGGAAAAGTAAAGAGGAATTTTCTTGTGCAACCAGCACAAAATGATGGAGGATAAAAACCATGGTAAAGAGCAATAGTGAAGAACTTAAATTGTGAAGAAAGTCAGGAAGTTATACTGAAAGGATGGCTACAGGTGTTGAAAGGACAAGCTACCAGAAGGACTAAATCGACAAAAACAGAGGAAAATAAGATTATTATTGTGACTAAGTCATCCAAGGCAGAGATTAGAGGAAAAGGAAAAAGTGTGTGAAGCGTACACATATAAAGGAACCTACCATAAACTCTTAATGCAGAAGGAGCAGAAAACCAATTTGTTTCCTGACTTTCTTTAGAAAGTTCTTCATCCCTTAACTAAGCGAAACACAAAATTAGAATTCAGAAAGAGTAAATTAAAACACAATAGTACATGATAAGAGATATCTACCTCCAGTAAGTCATCTAGGAAGCTGCAAGCTAAAATATCCTGAATCTTTATCTTCCCTGCAACAGGAAAAGGAAAAAACATTACCAGTTGCCCAGCCAACATATCCATTTGATTATTTTCATTTAGGTGGTTCTATATAAGAAAAGAATATTCTGAACAGAAAAACAAAGCCTTTTAAAAAAACTAAACCAGAGAAAAACGATTTTTAACATAAAGGATAAGGCTATAACTTAAGAGATAAAATAAAAATAGCTTGTAAGCTTATAAAAATAAAAACGACTGAATAAAACTAGACTGATATTGGCAGAAGTGATACTCTGAAGCCTTAAAAACCAGAAAACGAGATTTAAAAAAAAATGGGAGTGTTCAACTCAAAATGCAAAATAAAAAATGCAAAGAAAGCATGTTTAAAATATTTATTTAAAAACAGAGTCTCTTAAGTGGTGTGATATTTTTAAATCTTCGGAAACTACAGGTGTGACATAAAGCTAAGGTGGCAGAATGGACTTCTTTTGGTGTAGCTGTGACTGCTGCACAAACACTGCACAAACAGTTGTGGCAAAGAATGGTATTTTATCTTCAAACACCCCATTTCTATGTGTTTGTAATTACTTCTGCCAGAGATAACTGCCCATACAACTCTGATATATAGAGTGGCACAGCTAGATCTTGAAAACACATGGATTTTGTGACTGAAATCAGGGCACATGCAAAGCAAACTCATCCAAGGGAGCTCCATCTGCCTGCTAATAAGGATTAGCAGTCCTAACTGCAAACATTTTTCAACAAGTTTACATGGTGCACACAAATTTAATCACAAAACAAGCACATCAAAATTCTTGAGTGTTTCCAGAGCTCTGGGGACATTCTGCCAAGCCTTTCTGTTGTTAGCTGCTGCATTTTTTTTCACCCTAAACACTTATAAAATTAGCTACTGCTAATGATGCAGTATGAGGAAACTATCTTATCTGTCAGTTTCTGTGAGATAACTCTGTAGTACCACAACTCCACAACTGATGGCTATGACAAAGAAATTAATTAGCTGGAGAAGCAGATTATTAGACCCACATAAAGACCCATGATCTTCAGTGGAGATTAATCTTCAAATATTAGATTGATAAACAAAATCCTACAAGGAGAACTACATACCACTTTGAAAACACAAGTAGCTTCAGTGGAACACTTTTGAAGTAAAAACATTCCCATGTATTTACAATTTTGAAACCTACCTGTTCTGAGAGGATCGAGAAAGAAGAAGAACTTTCTAACTGCTGTGCAGACATAGAAGGAGTAAAAAGATTTTTCTAAACCATCCAGCTGTGGCAAAGTAGGGATGAGTTCCAAAATATAGTTTTCTAAATCCTGAAGATTTAAGAAAGAAAACAAGCCTTAAACACTACTACGGTTGCACGTTTGCTGTATTCCACCTGGCTGTCCACTCTATTTCCCACAACATTGCAGGAAAGAGCAAGAAAGCAGACAAAAAATTGTCTTTGTGCAAGAAACCCTAGGTTATATAAATACAGGTGTGATGGCCATGACTGAAACAGTCGACAAATAGAGCAGATCATTAACAAAGTAGGTAATATTTACAAGCAAATGCATTTAACTGTACCTTTTCCAAATAAAAATGGAAAACTACTTGGATTGTCCTATGGCTGATTATTCTTAAATAGATCTCTTTTAAATAGAGTAATAACTAGAGCCTTCTTATTTATAATATTAACTCCTGTTAGAATAGGAGAGTAATTCTTTGAGACACACACTAGCCATTCTTTTTTGTGATTTCTACTATATCTTACTAAATCAAGTTAAGTGGTAGCCACATGAAACCTTCATATCTCTGATCTCTCTTTCAGAGAATTACCTGTATGTTGGAGGATGTTAGCAGCACTCACCTCACTGTATCTCTAGAATACAGATTGTTGTTTGTCCAAACAAATGTGCCCACCCCAAATCTGGATTACAATATAAGCTTTTATGCAATAAGAGTGGAAGAAAATTGGAGGGTTTTGGATGAACTGTCATTTGAGTGAAGACAGACATTAAGTTAATCAAGAAGTTACTCACTGATTCTCTGAGGTAGCCCTGTCCTGCCACGTCATACAAACTGAGACCTATTCTTGTCTGATGAAGCCACACTGTAAAACAGGAAACAGAATTAGAGGTTTTTGAAGCCTCATCAAAGTTTGGGGTTATTCTAAATGCCACAGGCACTATTGGAACTCTATCTCCTATTTTTCTGGAAGCAAAGCCATGATATGGGTATGTACCAGTCCTGCCCAGAAATGCCATTTCAGTCCTTAAGTTGTGGTTCATGGTCTGCTGTGGCCAAGACTGCCTTATAATAACTAGATGTGGGAAACAGCTGAGCAGACACCATTGTATCTGCTGCATGAAACATATGGATTTTTTTTCTATCTTGCTGACCTAGAAATCTGGCTGACAGTGCATTTCTATTGCATTAAAAACACCTGTACAATGTCATATACAGTTTTCTGTATATGCTGCTATAGACTGGTGCTGCAAGAGAAACTGCAGCTACAGCCAAAGGTCCTGTCCTCCTTCATGAGTCACAACAGGAGAATTAGAATAGCATATGTACCTATTTTTGCAACGAGGCATGTTAATCAGATATCCTACAGACAATGTGCTTGAGGCCATTGTTACAGCACACTAGCAGAGATGGAGTTCAGGTTACACATAAAAACTACTGTTCACACACTCCATGTTAAATTTAACTTCCATTTTATGAAGAGACTGTTTAAAAGTTCCTCTTATTAAATACAAGTTGTGCTTCATACCAACATTCAGCTCTTGAAGGTGTTTGTCAAGGTGGACTAAGTATCACTCAAAGATAGCAGAGGTTACATGGTGAGGCTGTTTCTTTGTTGGCTGCAGGTAAGTGCATCGTACACCCTGAAGTGACTCAACAGACTCAACCTCCTCTCCTTTTGAAGGGCGAGTGCAACTAGAGGCAGATGGTGCTCTGGGAAATGCTGTGCCATTGTTCTGTTATTAACTTCACCACTTCCTCACCCCCACCCAGAAGGACTGTGTGGATCATGAAAAAAGAAGAAAAGCTGTAATGCATGGACTGCAGGAAACCTTCCAGCTGGAGGCAGGAAGGAAAAAGACAGAATGCTACAGGTTTAGCAAAAGTAGAATACATGCAGGTACTCCTAAAAAATTAACAAGCATACAAAAGAAAAACCTCAAAAGCTCGTTATTTGAAGTTCAGCTTAAATTAAAGATTAGTTTAAATGAAAGTTCAGCTGGTTAGGAAACTGCATAACACACGTGAGGCACAGAAGCTTAACATTTTTAAAGCTCAGGATGCTATGGCCTTTTCTCTGCTGCAGCACCACCCTGCAGGCTGACCCCCTGCTGCAGGAGCTTCATCAAAAGAAGGTGAAATGTGGGACTGCACTGTCCCAATCTGGATCAGCTCAAGCAGCTTCAGAGTAACACACTTCATCATCTGATACCTTCCCTTCCTTTCAGTGCCTCACTGAAGGACATTCAGCAGTAACTATAGATGAAAATTACTAATTCCAGTCTATAGTAGTAACTGGAAGCTCCTACAGGAAATTTAAATCTTTTCTTCCTTCACTATCTGGCCTTTAGCCCTCATACAAAATGCTATACAACCAACACCAGAAATTACCTCAGCTACTGCACAGACATGCTACTGGGCTAACTTTGTTAGGCAATTCCAATGCTGTAAGCTAGCAGAACCAAGGATCTTTATTCAGCTGACCCAAGAGGGACTTGCAAAAAAACACTGCAATAGGACCAACGTTGGCCAGAGTCTGGAAATTAAATTTGATCAAGATGGGACATGCAAAAAAGAATTTCCATGTCTAAATTTAATGGGTGTTTTGGCTTTTTTTCTTTGTTTTGGTGCTTTTTCGAGTATTTTTAAGAGAAAGTTACCATCATAAATACACAAAACTTAAAACTTCCTGGTGAAACAAATGAAATAAAGATCTCTGAAAGAACCTCTGTTTGTGTCCATCTGGGTAGACCTTTTTGAAAAGTATCCAATCTCCACAGACTTCTTCACAAATCTCCTGTCATGAAGGTTTTGTGTTTGCCATTTGTTGCAAACATGCCTGTTTCTCCTTTCTTGCCTACTCTGAACACTCAGTCACCAGGTTTCCTGGTGGCACATCTCTCATCCCTTGGACCACAAGATTTTAAAGAGAGGTGTCATTCTCCCCTTCTGAAGGCTCTACCAAACCTAAGAACCCAGTAGCCAGAGACAAGGCAATGAGGCAACCTTTCTGCTAGCCAACCTCATCTTTTTAAACAAGATCTAATACAGATTTTGGAAAAAAAGAAAAATCGCATTTTTCAGCCCAAGTGACTATTTTTAATAAAAATAGCTGAAAGAATAGTAAGGCTATAGTGACAACCACAGTTAGAAAACACAGACAACACCGCTCTGTAGAAGGAAGAATAGCAAAGCAATGTATTTGCCAGACAGACTGATCACAACTTGGTTAGGATCACGCTCGCCACAGAACTTCAGTGAACTTCTTCACACTGTGGCCTGAGTAAAGCAAACCAGAATGACCAGATATATAACAAACACATCAAGAATATCTCTGGCTGAGAGGAAAGGTGGATTGCAGAAACGGGGTGAACTCCCACCCTTCCTAATAACCAGAAAAAATTCCCAAGCCTCCAGGAAAACAGAATTAGCAACCAAGGGCGAGATCTCACTACTGTTGAAGAGAACAGCAGGTAATTAGTAAAGCTTAAGATAGTGTTGAAAATAAAACAACTTCTGAACACAGAATAAGCATCAACTAACCTTTTCGCATGACGTAATTGAAAAACTGCATGATAGAAATCCTCCCATAAGGATCATTATGAAGTAATTTAGCAAAGATCTTCGCTGTGAAGAACTGCCTGTAAAGCATAAATACAAAGCCACTTTGATGCATCTGATTACACTGCACAGACAAATCCAATTACAGTATCAACAAATTAGACACTTTAAAATATTATTTTAACAATACAGAACAGGTTCTGTGTAGCCAAATAGGTTAATTTGCTACACTACCACCCATCAAGTGAGATCCTACCAAGTAACAATGAGAAACTCAGCAAAAAGCAACTGTTGTTGTTGCTCACATCACTGACTCTTCCGTGATGCAGGAGTTTTGAGAGCCTTCATTCAATTTAATGTTGCTTTAGTATAAAATATTTGGTAACTTCCAATCTTGTACAATGATATTCACACAAAAGGAATTGCCAGTACTGACAACTGATCTGCTTCTGCCCAAAACTCCATCACAAAGCTATATGTACAACAGCAGTCTCCAGCAGTAGCATAAAGAAGAAATATTTATCTGGAAGGAAAATTTCCATCAGAAGATATTAGGGAAAGTTTGGCAGTATCAGTGGAGACATGATTTCCTCTTCAAGTACAAAATGTGCTGTTCACTGGCCACTAACATTATAGCAAATACAAGAGAAGAAAGCCTTACTTGCATTTAGCTCCAGCTTTTTCACCAACTTTCAAGAAGTTCTCATAGTTGATCATTGCTTCTTCCCCAATCATTGGTGATGTCTGATGTTTGTCCAGTAGAAACCACAGATTCTTAAAAGGCATTTATATTTGGTTAAGAAGACATTCTCTACAGACATCAGTGTGCCTAAATCAAAGCATCTAAAAACAGTTTTGCTGCAAGGTTATCTCAGTTAATCAGTACACATCATCAGTTCAGGCAGAAAAGCAAGTGATACTTCCACTGCCCTTAAACAGACACACACTCTCTCTCACTCACTAGGATTTCCAGGGTCACATCCTTTTGGTCTTTACACTGCAGTAAACTCAACCATCTTTGGAGTCTCTCTCAGTGATATGTAAAGAGAACTTATTTCTTCTGGGCCTACTACAGAAATTGTTGGAATGTGCTGGAAAACCAGAAGCCACTGATTTAGTCCTCATATTCATCGTTAGGAGCAAGCTTTACACTGACATCACCTGCCCAGGATCATGCAGCACTTCAGCCTTAGCTAGGACTTCACAACCAGACGATGGGCCTAAATAAAAAGTACCCTGCCACAAGATTCTGTGGATGGACAGGAGATAACAAAACTGCAGAAAGAGGAAGACTTGTCAAAAGCCATTATGAGACATGCAGAAAATATTTTCTTACCTGCAGCTCTTCATTATCCAACAGCTCTCTACTTTTTCTTTGCAGAAAGACTGCTCTGGATTCTTCTCTTAATTTCTGAAGCAAGACTTCATCTTCAGCTGGCAACTACAAACATCATGGCACTTTAATCTTCTGTACAGTGGTACCATTCAAAAATGACACATCTAACAAGTACTCTTAGGTAGTCATGACTCACACACTACAATGAAGCTGCCTACTTAACAGAAAGCAACAACCTGTCAACCACAATGCTGTATGGTGCCTGCTGCTTTTACAGGGAGATCACTTGCATAGTCTATCAAACTACTTCAGTATTTAAAAATTTATTTAAAGCAGGACATCTTTGACATGAGAGACAGAGACCCACCTCATACCTGATAATCCATCCAGTAAGCACTTCCCCTTGGTTGCAATATAGGAGGGCTCACACATAAAGGATATTTACTGCTGTGTTTTGACTCAGGAGAGAGCAGCACTTCCTATTTGTGGCAGGGCTGACTCTCAAAAGTGTGAATGTTTACCAGAATTGTTTTGGCCAGGAAAAGAGCAGAACACTTAGTATGAATGCTCTGCTGATGTTTACATGTAAAACTCTACAGTACCAGCTGAACTTGGGTGGTTGCATATATACATCAGCTGAAACATAGGATCATGAGTTTCTGCTGATTAAGTTCTCATGTACCTAAGGGATGTGGGACCTTGCAAGGTTAGACAGCAGATGAGTAGTCAGGCTGATAACTGACAGTAATATCAAGATGTCAAACTTGTGCAGCCATATTCCCCCATCCCAATGTGAGTCTATCTCACATACAAGCTGCTCAACCAGGTATTTCTGCTGGATGATGCTAGCAACAAGCCTACCTTTCGTCTGCAAGACCAATAACCCCACATTTTCATGAAGCAGCATCCCATTTTGTCCAAATAGAACCACGAAGATAAGTACTTGTAACACTGGTATGTCAAAATTTAGTTAAAACAGGAAGTTTCCCTGAAAAAGGACCTCCTATTAGTAAACAGACAAGCCTGATCACAGAACTAATTCATGGCCTTTGATGAGATACTTAGCAATTATCTGAAACTGCTGCAAACCACAATTTTACAAACCAAAAAATTATGCTTAGCAATCCACATAATGCAGGCTTCAGTCTACTTAAGCTTCTGAAGCAGAAGTGCCCATTTGAATAAGCACAACTTTTTTTAAAACATAGAATAGGCTCTTGTTGAAGTTCACCTGGATACCTCACTTACCCTGTAGTAAAACCGTGGTATGTTTGTATATGATGTAATGCCACTTTTTCTTCCTCCTTTCCATTCCATGTAGTATTTTGTGAACAATTCCATTTCTTCATCTTTTAGCTCCTGGTCAGTCTTTTTGGCTGATTAACACAGAAAAGAATTTTTATGTTGTAGTTTGTTTCAACTAGGGTTTTAATCTAACAAGGAGCTTGAAAAAAACATGAATGCTGATGCTTATGTATCTATGCTCTTTACTAGCACAAACACTGGGCTGAAAAGAACAGAGCACAGGACTGTGATGTAAATTACATAACACATATATTGAATATGTCACATACACACTCTATTTCAGCATCTACAAAGCACTTCTTTCACTAAGTGCACACGCCTGATTCTCTGTAGGTTATGTGATTGCAAGAGACACACGGGTATGAGTGACAAAGCAGCAGCATTCTTGTTTTACAGAGGTAACATAGTTCAAGATAATGCTTAGCATAAGCAGCAGCACAGTATCACCTTTTGTTCTGTAACATCAAGATATCCCTGGAGAAGGCTCTGGGGAGGCCTTATAGCAGCCCTCCAGTATCTGAAGGGGACTACAGGAAAGCTGGGGAGGGGCTTTTCACAAGGACATGTGTGACAGGACAAGGGGAAATGGCTTTTAACTGGGAGAGGGTAGATTTAGGTTAGATATGAGGAAGAAACTCTTCAGTGTGAGGGTGGTGAGACACTGGAACAGGTTGCCCAGGGAAGCTGCAGTCAATCCCATCCCTGAGAGTGTCCACAGGACACTTTCAGGGCTTTGGGTTGGATTTTGGATGGGGCTTTGGGCAACTTGGTCAGGGGTTGGAGGGGACACCCTCCATGCAGAAGGGGTTGGAACTAGATGATCTTTAAGGTCTCTTCCAACCCAAAAGTATTTTCTTTAGGCACTTGTTCCCACTGAAGCTTCTCTCTTGTTGAAGTTTCACATTTTTGCTGTTCTTTTGCCTCCAGGAGCTCTCGGAGGGCTCACCGATGAGCCGTGACCCGCCGGCGCTGTCACAGCGGTCCCTGCAGCAGCCACACCACCGGCTCCTCGGACCCGCCCCTCCTCTCAACAGCTCTGTCGGTTTCTCCGCAGAACGAGTCCCAGCCCCGTCCGCCCCCAGGGGAACGCAGGAAACACCGGAGACGCCGCCGGGCGCCCCGTCAGCCTGGCCCTGGCCCCGCCCCCTCGGCCACCGCGGGCACCGGCGGCCACGACCACCTACGGGACATCTTCCCTGCCTCCCACCCCTCTCGCCTGACAGAGGGACCCCAGCCCCGCGGGCAGGAGCGCCGCCTCCGGTGCGGTCCGGCCCGGTGCGTTGCGGGTGACTCACAGTCTGTGCGGGCGGCCAGGCGGCCCCTCAGTCTCCGCTTCCAGTCCATGGCCGCCCCGCGCGCCCGGCGCCACGTGACCCACACCGCCGCCCGGCCCCGTGCGGCGGTGTGGNAGGTTCGCCAGCAGCCGGGCAGGCGGCGGGAGCGCCTCAGGCGGAGGCCCCGCAAGGCCCCACGTCCCCGCTTCGCCCGCTCTCCCGTGGACTACAACTCCCAGGTGCACCGCAGCCCGTGGGAAGAGCCGTGCCCGTTACCAAGATGGCGGAGCTGCCGCATCCGCCCGGGCAGCCACGCGCTGGGCCGCCCACTGAAGCGTGATTGGCTCCCGGCACGGGCGCGGGACCGGCACCTCTTCCGGGTTGCGTCAGGAGAGCGCCCGGGGCGGCGTGCGGCGGCCTCTGCCGTAAGCGCCTCCCTGCCGGAGCCTGGCGGCGCCGGGGTGCCCATGGCTGCCGCGCTCCCAGCAAGGTAAGCCCGCGCTGGAGGGCCGGGACCGCGCTTCCTTACACTCTGGCGGGGTAACGGGGGGAGTGGGGGAGAGAGGGACTTTCCCCGCGGGCAGCGCGCTGCGGAGGGCCGGGCCGCGGTGCACGCTGGGAGTTGTAGTCCACGGGAGAGCGGGCGAAGCGGGGACGTGGGGCCTTGCGGGGCCTCCGCCTGAGGCGCTCCCGCCGCCTGCCCGGCTGCTGGCGAACCTGCCGATATTTACGTTTGTAACAGCGTTCTTGTGGGGTTTCCGCTGTGACTGCTGTTAGGGGTAGTGCCTTAGGGGCAGCAGCGTTACCAAGGGTTTGTGTTTGGGGAATTCTGTTAAACGTCAGTTTAGGACAGGTTGAAAGGTGTGAGAACCAGCCTAGGAATCCCGTGCTGTCGAGGGACCTTGAACTTTGTGTTCGCTAGTATGCATATGTAAGTATGGCAGGAAAGAATCGAGCAGTGTTTGCAGTGTTATTTTTAATTTTTAGGAAATCTACAGACTCAATGTGCATGAAGACGGGGAGAAGAAAACTCGTGGCTTTTGCCTGGCTGCATCAGTTGCCTGTCTGGGTACAACACACTCAATACAGAGGCCAACAAACAGAAACGATAAGCTGGAAATCTACAGAACTTCTGCTCTAGAGAGAAAGATTCCCTCATTTTGGATGAATGTTCTCACAGGCTAAGCGACTGATATTTGGGAAAAGAGATTTTACCAGTTTTTGTCTTCTCAAGAGGCAGAAAGGACTCATAGAACAAGCATTTTGAAACTGAAGTTTATAGACATTGACGGCCCTTGGGCTTTTATAATAAATGTCCCCACACAAACTGCATTTTGTAACTTTCTTTGAACTAGCAGTGAGATAATTTCATCTTGTCATGGCACTCCTTTCTCAAACTAGTCAACAGGGTTTTCAGGCTTTGCTGTGGAAATGTCGTATGCTCTGTCCTGTTTCAAGATGCCAGCAACTGTTTGCAGTTTCTTTCAGCATCCCCAACAGGGAAAAGATGAACTATTTCAGTTTTATGACTTCTTCCAGCACTGCATTACCAGTGAGTCCCAAAGGAACTGATGTCGTTCCTACAAAGAAAAGGTCTGAAATTGATTATGAGGAAGAAAAAGGATGGGATGATGAGACTAAAGAAATATCTGAAAGGAAATTCCACTCCTCTTCCTCTGTTGGAGCTCCAAAGAAACAATTAATGAGTCAAGTTCTGTCAAGGCATAAGTTTAAACACATACAGCCTCCAGAAAAACCCCTGAAGTCTGAGGAGTGGAACAGACTGAGGGAAAGCTTTCAATCACCTGAAATATTTGAAGAAGTCATGCTTAACAGTATGATCAAATACAACAGCCCCATTGATGTGGCTAAGTCCTTGCTGACCCAGGTAGCACAGAGTAAGGGTGACATTGCATATAATTTGTTGGTCAAATATCTGGCACTGTGTGTCCAGCAGGGGCAGACTGCAGAAATTCAGGATATGTATGATATAATGAAAATCAGATTTAAGACTTTAGAAAGTGGGGCTTACAGCCTTCTTATCAAGGGTCTGAGTAATTCAGATCAATGGAGGATGACCTTGACTCTTTTGGAAGAAGTAAAAAAGATGATGGTTCCCTCACGGACAAACTATGAATCCTGTATCAAAGCAGCTGGTCGTCACCAAGAAATGAGCCTTGCATTTGAACTTTACCATGAAATGTTGTCTAAGGATTTGATGCCAACCTTGGATGTCCTGAAGGCCTTATTTGACTTCAGCAGGGGTATGAAAGATGCTGAGTTACAAAAAGAGCTGTTTGGGATCCTCTTACATTTGAGAGAAAACCAGATATACCCTCACAAAACATTCATGAGGAGTATAAAGCTGTGGTTTGAAAGGTAAATAATATTTCAATAGCAAGCTCGTATCTGTGAGAATGGGATTCAGATTATTCCATAAATCAACTCTAAAAATATCCCTCAATGTTTCATTTTAGTTGTTGCCTCTCTATGAGAGACACATTGTAATGAAAGGATGCATTTGATTTTTGCTCCAAGTGTAAAATTACTGATTTCATTTGGGAGAAAAAGATGAAAATTGTGAAGGACCATGGCTGTCCAAAGAGCCATCGTCTTCTCTTTCTGGGGTTGGTACATAAGAAATGCTGACAGGTATAATGATTTCTCATAGAATCTGTCAATACTATGGAAATAGTAAATTATTTCAAAATTTAAGTAGTTTCTTTCCTGAAAGAGCCATCAAATTTAGCTTAGGTTAAGTGAAGATTTAAGTGTTGAAATTGTAGAGAATAATAGGAGGGGAGAAGTCTTCATAGGAGGCTTTTTGTTTTAGCACAGTACTTAGGGGGCTATAGTCTGTTTTCTATAGACAAACTATAGTCTGTTTTCATGAGTACTAACAATCAGACTCTGCAAATTGCAACCAGTTACACCACCCATATGCAGTGTAGTTCACCTGAGCCCATTTTATATTTGTCATGTTGTAAGTGAGCCCACCTTTTTAATTGTTGGCTTTGGTTTATGTGAGCTACACAACCTCTGTACAAGTTAGTCTTGGGTGAAAGATATGGCTGGGGGAACACACTGCCATTATTGGAGTGGCTTAGCTGCTTTTTTTCCTGGGAACAGCTAGGGAGCAGAGAGAGGAGGTTTCCATTTAGTGGCTGAAAGTTTGTAGGGGATGCTGTTATCCCAGCATGCAGAGAGGGACTTGCCTGTAGGTGAGTGCTGCACGTGCAGGAAACCCAATGTAATAAAAAGTCCTTGGCAAGGAGACTGCAGGGGCAGTCTATATATAATTTCTTGTTTAGACTGGCAAACTGAACATTGACAAACTCCTATTTGTATCTTTAATATGGTATTTGGCTGTTTAAGCAATTTGCAAAAGATTGTGGTAGATTGATATTTGAAGATCAATGTTGGGTGTTTCCCTAAAGGACGTCTTTCAAAATGGAAAAGAAACAAAGTCCTTAACAAAGGGATGAAACTGGGTGATTAGTTATCCTTTCTGTTTTTTTATCTGTGGACCTGTGCAAAATGCTAGGTTTTTAGGTTTTTCTTGTCTGGTCCAGTTGATAGCACTGAACTTGTATATGCTGGTCATTGAAAATAAACAAGCAGTTTATGTGGAGTTCCTGAAAAGCAATACAATCTGATAACTTCTAGCACTGTTAGTCTTGCAAAAGCAATGCAGATTTGGAGGTGACTTTTGTTGAGAAAGGAAATTGCTGGTGCAGTAAGTACAGAAGTGGCCTCTGTGAGTGTAACATGAAGAGTTATAAAAAATTATTTTTCTGAAGAACAGACTGGCACTGACTTTAGTAGGGAGTAAAGCCAGATCCGATAGAGAGATCTGTGTGCAACAAATACTCACAGGATTTTCTGTTGTCTTTGTAAGATAACTAAAGAACCTCTATGTATCAGCATGAGAAATCGGAAGAGTGCAGAAGCAGGAGGGTTATTCCAAAGCCCACAGCATGTGCAATTGTGCAGCCTCTGATAATAAGCAATGGCAAAGGGAGAGAGGTGTCTGCAGTTGCTCGTTGGTATGTGTATTCCTATTCTATAACCTATTCCACTTTGTGTCTTGTGGGCAAAAAGGAATATTTACATCAGTGTGATGGCAGCTGTGGTAGTGGTGATGATGATGATGATGATGATGATGATGATGTGAAGTCAAAAAGTCTCAATGTAGGAATCTTTCTTGATCTCTCAGGATGACATTTACATAGGTACCATTATTCCTGCTTTCCCATCTGATTTCTGAGGTGCTTTATGGATGTGTAAGGCAGCACTTTAAAAACTGTCAGTGCAGCCTGGTTATTTGTCTGGTTTTAAGGAAAATAAACTCATGAGGTTGGTGGTGTTAGTTCTCTGTATGTTGTTAAATTATTGTTCTTAATGTAATATTTTCAAGTGTTCCTAAATCATAGAAATCTTTGTATGGTTTCTTTGCCGGGTAGGTGACTGATTGTCTCTTATTTCTAAATGTTGACTGAAATAGTGTTATTCTTTATCTGTAATTCAGGACTTGTTAAATACAGATCTAATGTTTTTATTTATTTTTCCCTCTGTACATATTAGTATACCAGGAGGGAACTGGAGAGGACACTTGACCAACATCAAAGACAGGTCAGTAGAACACTGTATTTAAAAGTGAGTTGTTGTCTTGATTATTCTATCTTGAACCTCTTTCATGAGTATAAAAAATAGCTTTCCTATATAAGAAAATGTTTAATTCTTGTGAATATGAATGTTTGTTGTGTACCTGTGATTTCCCAAACTCCAGTTCCAACTCATTGTGCATTAAACAAGATCCAACGTGCACACTTGGAAAGGAGTTATGCTAAGCAGAGCCAAGACAGAAAAATGGAGAGAAAAATAAGTGCTGCCGTTTTACTGGGTGGCTTATTTGTTTACTGTTTAGGAATTAAAGGCAATGTTTTGTTTGACTTTATAATACCATTGTTTTACACAATATTTAACAGAGCATCTTTGATATGTAAATGGATATCTTGAAAACTGATACTATGCAGATGCTGCAGTTAATTTTTACACATGGAAGGGTTCTCCCCACCTGATTTTCAGTGCAGACAAAATAATTCTTGTTAGGTTTTCACTGGGATAATTTGGGTATGTGTTTCTATCACAGTGCAGTTATTCTAATGTTCATAAATTTTTATTCTAAATGTTACACTGTTTGAAACCCAGTTCTATGGTTTTGTAGCTATTTGACAACTGTAAGTGTATTATAAGAATATCTCCAATGGTTTATAGGGGACAGGGACAGGAATGGGGAAAGGGTCCTTGGAATTTTAGGCTTAATGATTTTGAAACAGTCTCATAACAATTTCTTAGGTCTTTCTTCTCTGTTGCCAAACTGTGAAGTTCCTTAATGCAATTAGATGTATTTAATGGTAACTTCACAGCTATATGAGGAGCCAGTCTCATTGCATGTGTTAATAGGGAGGCTAAGCCTGCAGCAGCCACCGTAGGGTGAGGAGCTGGAGTGCAGTTTGTATGCAGCAGTGAATGTCCATTTTTGAGATTCCACATGTAATTTCTTTGGTTCAGAAAGCACATTGTTAACATTGCAATTATGCAGTCTTGGTTTATGGCATTTGCATGAATGTATATTAGACATCAGTGGCTGGGAGTGGCTTGAGATTTCTGATTGCCATTTTAGCAAATTACAACTTAGCTTTGGCATCTTTAGGGCATCTCTGTGGAGACAGACAGGGGAGGATAACTTGTTCCATTTTAGTACTTGAAGCTCAAATCCTGTGGTTCAGTTCTGAGGTTGTGCTTGAGAAAATAAAATACTGGCTATGGTGAAGAATGGTTACTCCTTCACTTCAAACTAGGCCCAGATAGGTGAATATAGGTTTCTGAACAGAGCATGATAGAAAGGAAAAATGTGAAACGTCAACAACATGGTTCTGCATGTAAGAGAAGCTGAAGTGGGAAGAGGTGCCTTAAAAAAAAACAATTTGGGGTGGAAGAGACCTTAAAGATCATCTAGTTTCAATCTCCCTGCCAGGGGCACTAGACCAGATTGCTCATCCAACCTGGCCTTGAACACTTCCAGGGATGAGGCATCCACAGGTTCCCTGGGCAACCTGTGTCAGTGTCTCACCACCCTCGTAATGAAGAATTGCTTCCTCATATCTAATGTAACCCTCTTCCAGTTTAGAGCCATTACCCCTTGTCCTATCGTTACATGCCCTTGTGAAAAGTCCCTTTCCAGCTTTCCTGTAGGCTCCATCATGTACTAGAAAGCTGCTACAAGATCCTCATGGCACCTTCTCTTCTCCAAGCTCAACCATCCCAACTTTCCCAATCTGTCTTTATAGGAGAGGTGCTCCAGCCCTTGATCATCTTTGTGTCCCTCCTCTGGACTTGCTCTGACAGCTCCATGTCCTTCCTGTGCTGGGGACTCCAGAGCTGGACACAGTACTCCAGGTGGGGTCTCATGAGAATGTAGTAGAGGCAGAGAATCACCTCCCTTGATCTGCTGGCCATGCAGTCCAGGGCACAGTTGGCTTTCTGGGCTGGAAGCCCACGTTGCTGGCTCATGTTGAGCTTCTCATCGACCAGCATCCCCAGGTCCTTTTCCTCATGGCTGTTCTCAATCTATTCTTCACCCATCCTGATGTATGGTGTACATTTTTGAGCTGGGAATATAAGTTGTGCATTGTGCTGATTACATGTTTAATTTATAGGGGTGACATGCCAGACAACTAAGAAAGAAAAGGGTGAATAAATGGTACATGGAAGTGGTGACAGTTCCAGTTTGATTTCCTTCAGAATGTGTGTTAGGGCAGAGGTTGTGGCTGTGGGACCCAAAACAGCAGAAAAGGCTAGATATTAAAAAATGTGTTTGTTCTTTTTCTTAGTATATAGTTCTGAGGGATCATACAAAAATCTAGAGGTGGCCACAGAAGTTAGGCCTGCCTTGGTTTGCATCTTGGAATTACGTGTCTGCTGTGCCCTATTTTTCTACAGCAAGCAGTCTGTAGAAAAAACCCCACTCATAGCAGTTGTTGGGCATAGCATAGTCCATGGTTGTGGTTTGTTTTGATGGACTCTCCCAGTGCTGGGGAGTTTTTATAGCACTAGATTGGTCAGAGAAAAAGTTATGCCTCTTGTCTGGTAAGGATCTGTGTGTTCTTTATAGTATTGCCTCACTTGGGGTGTTCTGGAAAACTTTTCAAGATCTGCCATGGCATGCCAGCACCCCTCCTGAGGAACTAAAGAGTTTGAGGTCTAGTTGTTCACATCCCCAATTGTTCTACTCTCTAATCTTTTCTTTTGCAATTGATTTCCATTTTCTTTGCTCTTGAAGTCTTAAAAACATGCACGGACAGATCATTGGAGTGTTACTGTGTCATACACAAAGCAAGGTATAATTTGGCATTTGCAGAACCACAATTGTTACTATAACTGTTGGCTCTGCAACAGGGAAACTGAGAGTACTGAGAAGTGGATGATAGGAATGATAAAGGAAACTGTCCCAGGGCTGCATGCAGTGGTACAGCCACTGCCACAGCTGGGCATGAGAGAGTGGTGGTGCTGGCTCTGGGAAATGATGCCTAAGTGATGGTGTTGGTTGACTGTAGCTGCAGAGCTTTTTGATCTGCAGTAGTCCTAGATCCGTGTGGATGTATATCCTGTGCTACAGAGAAGTGATGAGGCACCAGGAGACAGCATTGTAAAGCTGCTTTCTGTCTGGGGGCAGTCACCCTGATACTGGTGGAACTGGGGGTTGCACAGACAAGCAGTGCCAGCGTGGCTCAGTCTTGCTGAGGGGTTTCAAAGTGTTTTAGTCACACACTGCTCTCAGTCTGTTCACTTTGATCATCCTTGGAGATACCTGAACAAACAGTCTGAGCCTGGTTGCAACAGTGGAAGATTTCACTGGTGCATTTTCTTGGTGTGACACTTTGGAATGGATTTCTAGCTAGACCAAGGCTCAGTGGCCTGCCTGCTTGCTTCAGCTAGTGTGCCCATGGCTACTTCATATGTTCTGGCCAGGCCAGTGCAACTGCGTCACCTTCCCTCTGTATCCATGCTGACTTTCTGGTGTAGTAGGGAAACTTCCAAATGCTAGAGATATGTTAATTTGTGGTAATGCTCAGAATTGAACTCTGATATCTCAAGGCCTGAGTAAATGCTGGTATATATTTAAATACTCTTTTGTGTTGTTGTTGTTTTATTGTGGGGGGTTTTTTTAGGTTTTTGTTTGTTTTGTTTTGTTTGGTTTTTGTTTGCTTTTTCCATGCTCATGAACAGCTTTAGTCCTAAATCCTCAAATGTCTCTCAGACCTTTGATCCTGATCTCACTAAATCACATAAAAATATTTCTGGTGATTTTAGTTGGTTTTGGATTTATCCAGGAAAGAGCACAACTAATTTTCTGATGAGCGTACTGTGCTGGAGTTCTTGTCAAGAAATGTGGTCATACACAGGCCCTCACATAGATAATAAAACTTAAGGTATTTCTTGTTTAAAAGCCTTTATCCTTTTATTTTCTTGTTTCATCATTATTACAGTGGACAGTGCCCCGTTTGCAGCCATCAGTTGGAGGACAGTGACCTCACTGAAGAGGAGTATAATAACCTTAGAGAAAGAATAATAAAGGATGTGATACATGGAACTGACACTTTTAGAAAGACAAGCCCACAGGTAGGTCTGGAACACAGGTGTGACATATAATTAATGTTCAGGTACTTTGAAAACAGGACAAATATTTTTTTCCATACTTTAAACACTAATAGGCCATTAGGTACTGAAGTATCTTGTCTGTCTTTTCCAAATGTGTTTATAAATAAGTCTAAATCTTCATTTCCTTCATACTGTCTTTGTTCTTATTTTCAGTCAGCTATTAATGCATACTGAAATAAGTAAGATGTAATTTGTTTTTACATGAAAAAAATTAAAAGGTATGGGAATCTTTTAATCCTTCAAAGCTAAATTTAAAATATGTAATAAAACCCAGTAACCAGGGCGAGAAATCAAGTATTTTGAGCTTGCAAAAAAAGTAGAAGTCCTAGTAGGTCTTAAGTTCAGCAGTTTTGTATCTGAAGCTTACGTTTATGTGCTGAGTATTTAATTTCTTCAATTGAGCAGCTTTTTGCCAGCCACAATAAAGAATCAAATACCGTTTTGTTCGGTCAGCTTTCACTAAGCCCCTTAATTTAAAGATAAACTCCCGTGCCTGTATTACAGCCCACGTAAGAGTGTCAGGCTTTTCAGAGATGAGCATGGCAGAGGGGTCATTCCCAGCCACTGCCATCCCTCCCTGTCGCCTTTGTCGCCGCTCCCGGCCCCACCAGGGGGCACCCGCGCCACGTCTGGGGGGTTTGTGTGACCTCTGCGAGTGGTGCTGAGCTCAGTGTTGGTGTCACTTGGCTGCAGGTGGAACCTCAGTGCCGAACCGGTTCGGGAAGTGTGCAGGGGACACCAGATTTAATTCTCAGGGTTACTGCAGACACAGACATTGCCTGTGTAACAGATAAAGGAACTGGCAACAGCAGGTGTTGGCATGCTTGTCATACATGTAGCCTACTGTTCACACATTTAATTTCCATGCAGATTTTTTTCCTCTGTTCATAACTTTTAAGTGATCTAGATGTAAATTGTACAGGGAGTAAAGCAATCATTAAAAGTGTAGCAATAATTACAAATTTTTAGTGGGTACTGGTATTATATGTTATAAACAAAAGGATGTGTTTTATTGTATGTTCAACAATTCTGCTCTGTAAAAGCTTTTGAGAAAGTTATGGTTCAGGTTAGTTTGTTAAAGAAAGCAACACCAACAAAATTTTCATTCCTCAGCTCCTTAACTGCCTTGTCTGTGAAGTTTCATTTCTATTCCCTGTGATGACTGCTGGCTTGAAAATTTCAAATTTGTCAAGCACACAGGGATAGATTGGCAGTACTGGTTGAATGCTGGGAGATTTAGGGTGTTCTGGGTAACAAGATATTCACAGCTAAGATGAGCAGCAGGGGAAATGATGTTGCCCTTGTTCAAGAACCTGATTGTTCATGTTAACAAAGCAGAGACTCAATACACTATGTTAAGTCTCAATGTCAGGAGGCTGTGTTAGTCCATGTGATAGCTGAAATTCTGTCATTTACCAGTCTGGGGCCACTGACTTGCTAGTTCCAAGCTGACCTTGTTTCAGTTCCCTATTGTCAGGCAGCCACCAGGAGGCTGGATGGAGATTAACCTGTTTGTGTTTACTGTTGGCCATAAAGCTTAAAGTCTGCTCCCTCAGTGAATTTTGTGCATGGCTGTGGGGGTAGAGGCAATACACTGCCAGGACGTGCCAGACATTTCCAGAAATAAATTTGGGACTTTTTAGTTGACTTTGAGCTGTGAAAGCATACGTATGGTGACGAAAATATGCTGCCCATTTTAGGTATGGTAGACTGTGTGACTTCTCCTAGAGCCAGGGTTTTCCAGAGGGGAAACTAGGTGAAGAGGCTGAAAATAGGATGTAAGCAAGTGTATCTGAGAGGGGGGGTTTCCATTTTCCAGTCAGTCACTTTTTTTTGTGGTAGCTGCAGTTCAAATAGAAAATATTTTTGCTTTCTATTTCTTCTTTTCTCATAACTAATGTTTTCTTCAGTGTATCTGTGTTTCCTGCAATGAAATTATTATTTAGGGTAACAGTTTGAGTTGTTCTGAGCTCTAAACTTTTTTTTTTCCAACAATGTTTCAAATTAAAGCTATAATGCATTTGGAATTTTTTTTTTTCAAGGAGGAATATTGTTTTGTCATACTTTCACAACACCATCACTGCTTTATTTTACAATAAAAGCAAACAGTGTAGAAAAGTAGGAGCAAAAAGTTTGTTATGGATCCCCCAAAAGTAGTCTGTTGTGTCGTGGTTAAAAAATAATATTTTTTGTAATTAGTTTTAGGAAAGAAAATCAGACAACTTAGGTTTGTACATCAGAATGGTAGTGAACACTTTACAAATGTGTTGCAAAAATTGCTTGCATGAACTGTATAAAGCTGATTATCTGTGATAAGGAAATACCTGTTACACAATAGAAATAGACATGGGTTCAGCTCTTGATGCACAGCTACTGAAAGTTCTGTTAAGATGATATCTGATGATTTAATGTAAGCTGCAACCTTGCAGGCTGCTGTAGAAAGAAAACAATTGTAAAAAGACTGTCACCTTTTGTAGCAATGTCTGTATGATGTTTTCAGTCAGTTTTTAGCCAGGTTCTCTGGCTGCACATAACTGGAGCTATGCCATTGAGCACAGGATGATGTAATTGGTGGCAGATTCAACTTTTGCTGTGAGCATTTCCATACTGCAGCTTCTCCCACGTGTTTTGCTCAAATATGTAAAAGCCTTCATGGCTACTTTATAACCCTGATAAGCCTGGAAGAACTTTGGTGCAGGGGGAGGGAAACACATGGGTGATGAGTAAGTGCTATCAAGAAGGCAGGAAGAGATGAGTGAGTCTGTGGGCATGTGAAGTCCCCACACTAGGTATGTAAAACTAGCATTTCATGTGTTCTTTTAGGATATAAGAGACTGGATGGGAAGAGGAAGTGATCCATTCATCTCAGTGTTATTTTTCAAGTGAATAAGGTTGTGCTGTTTTCAAGGAGCCTTGAAAGTAAAGCTTTATCTTTTAGCTTGGTGCTTTTTCTGTAATGCTTTGGTTCTCCTTCCACACGGGCATGTTTCCCAGCTCCATCATATGCCCGAAGCCCTGTGTGGTGTATGTCAATCCTGTTCTGGAATTAGTAGTTTTTTACTTCCCAAACCCCTGTGTACTCCAAACTTTAAGAAAACTGTGTCTGACAGAATTTGTCCTGACTTCACCTGGCAGTGCCTTCACTCCCAGCTTGATCCTCTGTCATGGTTTAACACTGGCCTGTCAGTTAAATTGAATGACAGATGCTCTCTATTCATCCCCCTTCCCTCCCTGATAAGGAAAGGAGAGAAAATAAGGGAGAGAGACTTATGGGTTAGAAACTAAACTATACAACTTTAATGAAACAGTAATGATAAAAAGGAAAATTACTAAATATACACAAATACACAAAACAATTGATACCACATTCCTCCCCCCTTTCCCTCAATAACTCTGATGTCACCACGGAGGCTGCAGGGCAGCCCTGGGAAAGTCCAGGCTGGACTCCTGGGGTCAGGAGCAGTCGGGAGCTGGAGGCAGGAACACACAGATATGGGCTGGCACGGATCGGGACCACAGGCAGATGAATGGACAGAATCCTCCCAGGATGCTGAAGTGAACAATGACAGGGGTTTGACCCTTGTGATCCCTCAAATTTATACTGACTATGATGTGTATGGGATAGAATACTCTATTTAGTCAATTTTGGTCATTTATCTTGTCTGTTCCTCCCTAGGGGAGGGTTTGCAGGTGGGACCTTTTTACTCCTTTTCTCCTTCTGGAGGGCAAGATGTTCCTCAGAGCTGAGCAGCATCCTTGGCTCTGCACACCAGTCTCTGGCTGTAACTAAACATCGTGTGTTATCAGTCCTAGAAGCAGACACTGACTGAGAAACTTGCTGTTAATTTCATCAAGTGCAGCTACTTACAGGAGACTTAGCTGAAAGCAAAAGTACAAGACAGAAAATTACCTTTATCTTGGCCCAAACCAGGACATCCTCTCATTATTCTGCCTGCTTTGTTGACTCTCAACTTGTGGTTAAAGTAATCTAAATTTCCTCCTTGCACTTGAGCTGTTTCCAAGGTGAGCTACCCTGACCTGCCTTGAATTGTCTGGGTGACCATGGCTGTCCATCTTGCACCTGGATGTAATGGTTTCTTTGCCTGAGCTCAGAGAAGCAGAGAAGGCTGGCTAATGCACTTAGGCCTCATATGTCTCCTGAGGGGCTGAAGGGGAGAAAACCCCTTCCCAGCAAACCTCTGATACTGTGTGCAGAGTGTGTGACAGAGCTCAGACTACGTGTGCCAGTTACCTCCTCTGCTTCGTATTGCCTTCTGCCTGTCACTGCCAGGGAGCACAGAACTTTCTGAGGAGGAAACGTGGAAGGAAGGAGAAGGCCAGGTGGAATTTCTTCTGTGGGTTTGTGTGCCACAGCAAAGGGGTCAGCTTCCCAGTTAAGTGTTCTCTACAGTGGGAGTGCATAAATTTGGCATGTTGCTGAATGCCGCAGAGCCCCTTGCACTGGGGTGGGGGCTGTTCTGGGCTTGAACAATTCCTTTGGTTTTTTCTCAGGTGAAAATGACCAAAGGTCCTCTTGTCACTTCCGTGGCAGGCTGGGTCGCTTTGCTGGGGTTCAGTTTAGAACTGCAGCACTTGGACTCAGAGTTAGCTTCTGCAAGAACTGTGCTGGCAGGGTGAAAATCCTGGTAATGCCATCATGGTTGAAAGCTTTCTCTTAGTTCTGGAGAGGGATATATAGGGATAGTGGGCTGTAATTAGAATTAGGGCTAAGCCCAGGCTTCAGGAAGGTAGAGATTTCTGAGCTTGATTTTTCTTTTTCTCTTCCCATCCCTTGTTCTTTTCTTGCCCCCCTTTCACCTCCCCTCAGAGGTACAAGAGTGGGATGGATGCCGAGGTTGGCTTAGATGAACAAGTAATAACTAATTTTTGGATGAATATGAGTTACTGGATTGTAGGTAGGCTGGGATTTTATGATGGCAGGGATGGAACCTGTTATTGTTGAACCTAGAAAGTCTGAAAGTGTTATTTTGGGGGATTAGTATTTTGGACAGCAGGTGCAGAGAACTTGAGTTACTGTTGGTGTCTTGTGAGTGCCTTAGGTTTGAGTGGCAGCTAATGTGGGTGGAGATGAATGGCTTTTGGTAGCCTTTTGGGTACGTATTGGTGTTGGGCTACAGATAAGACCAAGGTAAAGAACTGGTATTGGGGAGTTAAAATATTTGAAGAACTCACTTATGCCAGAGAATTAAATTAGTGGCGGCATCAGTACAGAAAAGTGTGTTAACTGGCCTGCAACAACACTCATCAGAAACTTGCTTAAAGCTGATGCTTGATTATAGGATGGCCAGTGCTGAACAGTTTTAGTTCTACAGGTCTTGCAGAAAAGCAGATTGATCACTAAGTCCATTGTTGCCTTGTGGCTAATTTTTTCCTGTGGGAAAGATATGGTCATTGGCTTGTTTATCTACAAGGGTTAGCATTGTAATTAGAATTAAATACACTGATAGCAAGCCTGGAGACTCCTGGATCGTGACATGTGCAGTCCTATGTCTGGGGAAGCCTAGAGATGAGACAAGATGTTTAAAGATAGGGTTACTTTTTGTCTTTCTGCCTCCATTTAATTCAGGGTGGATGCTGCACGCTTCTTGTGATATGATCTGCTAGAGGGAAAGGAACTTCTGGGAGAAAGGGGAAGAGGGGAGACCAAATGGGAAATGGGTAGTGAGAGACAGAATTTTTTTTGAATTTTTTTAAGGTTTCTCTTGCACCTTCCCTTACCCCAGAGGCTCCTTATAATGAAAGAAAACAGATGCACAGAGAGTCTTTTGTCAGGATGATAAAAGACCTATCTGCTTCCTTAGCAGCAAGAAATAGATCTAGATGAAAATATTATAAATTCATCACATATTTCTTTCCCTCAGCTACCTCAGTGGTAGAGAATCTTAGGGGTGGGTCAGAATCCTTCTGAGGTAGTCCACAGTTCTTTTCTCAATTCATACAGAAAGAAATGAGCTGAGATTTTGTTCAGGTCATTTGGTCTTCTTTGCCATCAAATGGTTATACAGTAAAATCAGCTCACCTTGCAACAAAAGAATGGTCATTGCTTCCAAGCCATTGTCTAAACCTGTTTCATTGTTCTCCACAGTCTTTTTAAGGTACTACTATTTGTCTCTGCATTTGGAAATTCTCCTAACATGATACATTCCAGTTACTGCAATCAAGTAAGAAATTACTGTAGTTTTTTTTTTATTTGGAGAGCAGTTCTTGGTTAAAATACAGTTGGTAACCTTAACTTGTTTCCATTCTGTATCATCTGAAGATCTTGCCAAGCAAAATACTTGCTAAGCATGGTTTGTGGATGCAGTGTTTTTTCACACGTTTGTATCTTCCTTACATTAGCAAGAATGTTTAAGAATAAATAAACAAAAATAGAAGAAATTGAAGAATTTGACCAAGGTTTAAGAATGGCATACTTTGACAATGTATTTCTTTTTTTTTCCTGTTCATTAGCTCATCACAGAGGTAGACAGGACCATAAACATGAAGTGAGAACAGTAACTTATAACTAAAGAAATACACTAACCTGAATTATCTGAGAAGCTCTTCTCTAAGGAGATCACTTTATCAGAAATCTCTTGGACACAGTCATTGACTTGCAGCTCATGCATTCCACTAAGTAAGATCTTGAGACATGTTTGCATTTTGCAGACTGCATACACTGCCACCCCCTTTTTAAGTGTCTGATGTCTCTGAATATTTCTAAGTTCTGTGATAATACTTCTGAAGTAAACTTAGTGTGAGCAGATGTTTATTTAAGACATTTTAAAATGTTACCTCTTGAATTTAAGCATTATCAAATAGTCCTTTACCATTTGGTCATTCAGTCTGTTATCAAAGGTTCTGAGGAGGTGTTCTCCAACTATGGTTCTTCAAATTCTTCAGAGGCCTATGTGGGATTGTCTAATGCAGGGCTTTATTATAGTTTATGATAATTAGGATAGCTTAACAAGTTATAATAATTTCATGTTACCTATCCACTACCTTATCTCTTAGTATTTCTTTGGATTTGTTTCAGAGCATCAGCAATTAGAGCAGATGTTTTCAGTACACTATGATGATCATTTAAGCTGATACAGTTCCTTCAGAAATCTGTAAAATATAAGTGCACTTTCTTCCTGTATTATGCTTTGTTTCATCTTTCTAATGCTAAATTTAGTTTGGTTTTGTATTTGTCATTGGTTTGGCTTCTTCATTTCATATATATGGGAATTAGTGCTGCTAATTTTTTAGCATGACCCTTTGCTTTTTCTTTTCTGCCTCTTTTAGTGCTATAAATAGTTTTGTGTTTTAGTAGTTTGTTATGAAGTCTTATGTTTAGATGATACTCTTCTGCAAAAAGTGTATGCATCAAACTCTACCAGATCATCTTCTTCCAGAGGCTTTGCACAATTTTTAGTAATTGGTTCAGCCATATTACAGTATACAGATGATGCAAGCATAGGCTTATAGTTCTCTGGATTGTTTCTAGAAATATTAAAAAAGGGTAGAACATGTAGTGCCATTCAGTCTCCCAGAACAGTTGCTGTTTATATTGATGTTGCAAATAGTAGTTAGTGTAAGTATTTGATGGCAGTGTGATTTTTAAACTAGCATAACATGGCTTTACTACCCTGCCAGCTGTTTTTCCTATCCCCTTTGGGCCCTGCCAGTGTGCCAGGAAACAAGTGAGCACAACCCCATGGTAAGCAGGATACTGACCTAGGGGACAAAATAATGTTTTGTTTTCTTGTGTTTTTTTTTCAGCTAGTTCAGTTCCTCATTCAGATTTCCTTCAAATATTTGTACAAGCATAGGAGAGGCAGCAGCATGGAGGTGTATCCAGCTGTCTGATATTCATGTAGCCATTTTGCACATGGGTATTATGGACCATCTGTAATTCAGTACTAGTCTGCCTCACTTACTTGGAATGCTGTCTTTTTTATGAAGTTCATTATGCATTACTTTTATATTATTCCCCTGTCTTTCTGTAATGCCCCTTACATCACATTTAAGCATTCAAGTCAATCTTTTCCTGCTTTAGCATTCTGTTAAGAGGTTTGCCATAAGCTGAGAAGGTTCCAAAATAACATTTTTAATTTTGAAAGCACTGTGAATTCAAAATATTTCTGCCTTTGCAAGGTTTTGTTGTTTGTTTGTTTTAAAAGAAAGGTTGGTATGGTCCATTTCTATATTCTTGTGTTTATGATGACAGCCTTGCAGACATGAGGGTGTTTTTCTACTGAAGACAGCAGCACAACCTGCTTCTTCCTCCCTCCATGTTAAATATGCTCAGAAAGGAGGTTTCAAAAGTGTGCTGCCTGGATTGTTGAGGTCCAAGTTTTGCATTGGCCTTGGCACTGACCCTCTGCTGTCTGATGTGGGCAGGCAGGAACAAGTTTCCCCAAAAACAGCCTGGGTTGTCAGAAGACTACCAACAGGACACGCAGAGCATGTCTCAGCCAGGTTGCCAGTGTCCCTAGGAGAACCTTCCTGTTTGTGACAATATCTCAAAGGAGTTTGTGACTCCTGGATTATTTGTTAACTCTAGAAGCATGTAACAGAGGGCAAATAAATTGTATGCAACCCAGAGTACCTAGTGATACCATACACAATAGTGAGAAAAGCCTTCCTGCTTACAAGGGTTCGAAGGGGATTTCCAGGCTTTGAAACTGTGGGGGAAATATTCAAACCCTTCAGGCATGGCAACAAACAGATTTAAGAGTGCTCCAACAAGGCGCCATACTAAAAATTGGCTGGATTTCAATTTGACAGCTGAATTCTATTTCACACACTCTGCTGCTCATTCCTGTGTTTTTCTTCTGATGAGAGAAACATTCCTGAAAACAAAACAAGCCCTGTCACTTTTTATTTTCTGAAACTACTAAAAAGTGAATGTTTTCACTTCTCTAAAAGCTGTTCTTATGGTGTTGAAAAACATCCTGTTTGATAATAAAGGGTAGAGTTACATAATTCTTAAGTGCAGTGTAATACTCTGTTAATGAGAATTTGCTATTTCCTTGCACTTGAGTATATTTTCATTAAATACAGAGAGGGGGAGCACTGCTTTTTCTGTTGTTTAAAGCTTAAACCATTGTGAATGCATCTGGAAACAATACATGTTGAATGCTGTAGTTTTTGCACTTTTTATTTTGACTTTAGTACTAGTCTCTCCACCATTCCTGATGAGTGACCATTATTGTTTAGAAGAAGTGACAAGCAGCCTCTTTTGCAGTTATTGTAATAGTTTTTAGTAGGGTTGGTTTACTTAATTTATTTATTCTTTTTCCCCCTTTTTGTTCCAAATTCCTTGTGTTGACAGAAACATATTAGCTTCTTTTGTGTTTAGAAAGTCCTCTATGCATTTTCTCATGTATCTCCTTTACATGTTATACAGCTCAGGTGTTGGGTTTTTGGGGTTTTTTTGCATTTAGATTAATAGATATTTTGGATGTTGAATAATTTGGGCAATGCCATGATTTTCTATTTGCCAAGTCATTTCCTATTTAAACTTGAGGAGAAAATGCTCAAGTGATCAAACCTTTCTTTGATACAAAATGTTATACCCTTGGATCTGTTACGGACATTAAAATGATTTCAGAACTACTCTCACTGTTCTCATCAAAAGATGTCCTTGTTTAGCTGTTTTTTTCTTTGTTTTGTCTTGAATTGTGATGTTTACTTATATCTTATCATATTTAACATAGTATATCTGTAAATATTAATAACTAATTCCTCCCCTCATTTTTGTTGTGCTTTTGAGGTCTTGTATATGCACTGATACTGAAAGAAAAGTATACATTCCTGTTTATAAAGGAATTTACAGAAGGTGAATTAGTAATAATATTCTTACAGAAAAGTCCTATTATCAGATTTGTTACTGTTGCTGTTGCAAATATTGTGAGCTGCATAAGGCAGACTTCTGAAGTCTTTAGGTCATGTTTTTTCAAAATACAATATTTTAAAATGAATGGTTTAAAATAGCATAACCAATCTGATTGTTTGTTTGTTTGGCTTCTGGGTTTTTTTGTTTTTCAAACAATATTTCCCATACTTCTGGGTTTTTAAAACCAACCTCTATCTGTTTTTTAGCTACAATACCCCAAGTTGAGAGAGAAATCTCATAAAATGTTGGAGTTTCACAGTACAATCAAGTCAGCATAGCTCCCATCTCTCTATGGGAGAAGGTGATCCCAGTAGTCTTCTGCTCCAGTCTCACTCCTATTCCCTGTCCTCCCAAGACATTTTCATGTCAAGTCAAACCTCTGTGCTCTGAGCTGAAGAGGGGGGCTTGTGCAGACTAAAGGCTGTTACATTGGCTTAACTCACATGGACTCTGTTCATCCACTTCAGTCTGTCTGAACATATGTGTGTGCATAGGCAGAGGAGGGGACAAGGCTGGGAATCAGTGGCTGAGGGGAGAGAGAATGCAGAGACACCTCTTTCTGTGGCAGCATCAGTATATACTAGTATGAAATAATGATGAAATAGTGCATAGGTTGTCCAGCTGGTGTGGAATACCAAAAAACTACGAGACTGTTTGTGCTTTTGATGAGATAGGAAGGGACTTGAGCCAGTAGTTAAACAACAAACAAATTTTGTATGTCTCTAATTCTTCATGCCAATATAAATTCCATCATGGGTTTGTTATGGCTGGCTCTTGCTTCCAAGAGAAGCACAGCATTAGTCAGTAGTGTCCACTTGTACAGATAATTTTTCTTAGTATAAGGGGTGGTGAATCATCTCTTAACAGCTGCGTAGTTGGCATTCCCCTATTTTCCCAACTAAGCATGGATGAAATCAGGTGTGTTCTTTAAAACTGCCTTTTCTTTTGCTCATGGTGTATCACCAGAGTATCACTGGAGCCTGCCATGAGCACCTTGCTGCAGTCAGATGTTCCTGCTGTGGGGAGGGGTGTTCACCTGGTGCCTGGGCTTCTTGGGGAAGCCTTGCAATCAGGTAACAGCCTGGCTGTATTGCAGCACTCTTCTATGGCCCTGGGCATTAAACAGGTCATGTCAGTAAGCAATACTGCATGTGTTTTTAAAGTGTTGTCCCTTCAGTTGCCAACTATTGAAGAAAATTTGAGCAGTGGTTCTGAGCCTGGAAGAATGAACTTTTCCTCAGAAACTTTGTGAGACTAACCCAGTCAGAACATGTGAGAAATCGGTTCAAGTTTTGCTGTGTTTGTTTCAGTGCTCTTTCTGAGAAAGAGGGACAGATGTTTTGCTACTTGTTGGCCTGTTGAAGGGGTTCATCAGAAGTGCCCCTTGTCATGTTCAGCAAGAAGCTTCCATATTAACATTCCTGTGGCATACACAGGGCTGTATGTAGATCACACACAGCATTCGTCGTTTGGAAGGGGAAGCTGGTGTGAATAGTTGACTTTTTTTGGCCTGAGTCAACCTTTACAACATCCTTGTACTGCATTGGTAGTTACTTTGTCTGGGTTCTCTTGATCAGCTGTACCTTCAGTGCATCTGGGCTTTATTTCATTTACTGCTTGTAAAGAAGATCTTTAGTTTCTTCTTACAATTGTCCATTGAGGGACATCTTTAGAGAATTGTGGGTAAACCATCTCTTTATTACTGTGGCTGTGAGAAGGATCTGCATAAAATCCAGGCAAATCCTGATCTTTGCAACATATCAGCATCCTTCAAATTGTATACTTTCTCTTTTATGCTGTAAGTTTGTGTTCTGTTTTAGTAACCCTTTATACTGCACCTAGATGATGTAGCCTGCTAGTTATTCCCAGGATTTTCCCTTTTTTTCTTCCCTGTATCTGGAGAGGATGGGAAATACGATGACTCAAAAACTGTCGCTCAGGGGAGCAGATACGGATATTCTCTGTGGTTCTCTGTGTATTTATTTTTTTTCTGGAAAAGGAAAGGATCACTCTAGTGTGTGTTTCTGAGAAAGAAGGGGCGTCGAGGAGAAAATGAACAGATCCTTGGGGATTTTCAGCCTGTCTAATGCTTTCCACTGGAGTCTTCTGTATTTGTGACATAAATTAAACTTGTCCATTTATCTTCTGCATTTATTCTGTTATTAGCTCCTCCTCTCCCTGTGTGAATAAGACTCTCCAGTGGCAGCAAACCTTCCCTCCCTGCTGTATTGTACAGTTTACTGGCAGTAAGGTGAAACATTTACACAGACAGCAGGGGCATGCAGTCAGGCATCTTTTGGGAATGGCATAGGAGGCATGGCCAGAAGGAGATGGCCGGGAAAGCTGAGGTGACCAAGGGAATAACGAGGACAAGGCTGCAGCTTCTTTCCAGCTCCAAAAGTAAACCCCAGGGAGCCAGGAGCTGGCTTTTCAGAGGTGCTGAGCCTATCCTGGTACCTCTCAGCACAGATCTCCTGGCAGCTAAGAAGAGGAAAGGAAGCCAAGCAAAGAGTGGGCAGAGGGGAGCAGTGACCCATCAAACTCTGCTGCTGCTCCCCCAACTCATGTTGTAATGTTGCATTGGCAAAGCACTCGACTTTGCCCACCAGGGAAAACCTGCCCTTCAGGAACTGTGCTGGAACAATTGTTACTTGAAATAAAATAGCACTTTAAAAATTCTCCACAAAGTGTTTGTTTGTATTGAACTGAGCCCTTGAAGACAAGATTACGTGTTCATGTATTTTATAAAAAGGTCTACTTGATTGTAATGTTACTTCAAATAATGTTGGCATTTGTTGGCATTAAGAAAATAATGCTGTGTATGATTGTATACCATGCCTTTTCATCTGCTTGCTCTTTCTTTTGTATTTATCATTCTCACTCATCTTTGTCTTAGAATTTTATTTTACCTTCATTTGGTCTGTATATGTTTTCCTTCTTTTTTGTCTTCCCACATTTCAAACACCCATCCAGTATTTCAGTGATGATTCATCTAGATTTGAACCAGGTGGAAGTCCTCTGAATGGCATAAGCCCAGATGTCAAGAATCCTTGTTGTTTCATTTTGCATTTGTTCCTCCTCCTTCTCCCTTCCACAACCTATGCTAATGACTTTCTTTCTTTCTGTGTCTTGGAGTCTCTGGCAGTTGGCAATGAGAATATTTATTAATCTACATAAAATATATTGAGAATAGGGCTGGGAGGCAGGGGGAAGCACTAAACAGTGCCAAAAATTTCTTTATATTTGAAATTATCATTTTCTTGCCCAGATTTTTATACTTTCTCAGTTATAACATTTAAGCCACAGAGAAATGAAAGATCACATAGAAGTCAATTGATTCTGGTAGCGCTAGACTGAGAATTATGTTGTCTGTGTTCTCATCAGTGTGTTTTTAATTAATACACCTCTGTTTGCTTGGATATTACAAGTGAATTTTGACATCTGAGCAAGGCACCCGTATCTCAATTGGTGTGTTTGTACTCTTACTGCAAGTAACCTTTTCCTACTATAATTGATCATAACCATTCTGACTAAATCTCAAGTAGCTGATCATTTGTTACTGCCTGACAGCCATGTATTTTCTGGACAAATAAGTTCTTTCTTCATTCCTTTTTCTGAGGAAGAATTGTATGTGCTGTATAGTTTTTTTGTTTGGGTGCTGAGGGGATGTTATTTTCTTTAGACATATTACTATATGGCCACATGGGAGAAGGCAAGATTAGAAAAGTGCTTCTTGAATTTTGAGTAGAAGGCATAAAATTTGCAATTCTTTTGAGGTCCTGTGAAATTTCATTTATTGTCTTGGGACTATGAAACATGTATTATCCACTAAATAAATCTTATCTGTTAGTAGAAATGTCATTTATGAAACAGGTCACTGCCCAGCTGGGTGGATGAGCATTCCCTTGCCTTTTAAAAACAGTCAGAATCAGGAAGTGGAAATCTCATGCAAGTGTCTGCTAAAAGCACTGTATCTTTCCTCAAAGATAAACAGAGGAATTCCTGACAATTATATTTTTATTTTGTATTCTGTTGTCATCCTATGGGGTCTTAAGCCTAAAACAACTGCAGTTTTCCTTCTGTTGGAAAAACTGGATGGATATTGTTGGTTTGCTCAATCACTGCATTTCTGACCTAGTAAGAAAGTTCATTGTTTTGGTGGCTTTAAAGCTGTGTATTTCACTCAAATGGAGTGCTGTGTTTCTAAATGAATGTTTCTTTAAATAATAGAGGTCTGTTATCCAAAGACAGGCATTCAGAGATTTCAGAGTTCTTACAGAGAAGCTAGATTTAATGCTTATTTTGCATTTGGAAATGTTAAGAGAGAGTGATAGTGTCACTGTGACACTACTGATATGTAAAGTTGCTTTGTCTTGCAGCTGTTGCATAACAGTAGTTATAGCATGTATCTTTATTAAAGTATAGTTTGGATTAAAATTATGAAAATCTGGATAACTGTAATGTTTTGATTTTCTGTTGTAATATAATTTAAAGTTATATTTGAAATACCCAGTGTAGCACTTCTGGCTTTTAAAGATTTTTATAATTTTTAAAATGCCATTAGCAAATATTCAAGTAAAGATGCAGACTGTAGCCAGCAAAGGAAAAGCGAGAGATTTAGGCATTGTTGCTTTTTTTTTTTTTTTATAAAAACTGAATGAAAGCTGCTTCTGTTAAACTCTTCCCACCTCTTTGTACATTTATTTCAGGAATTTGAAGCCTTTCAAACGTTTGTGGAAAACAGACTTCCATTTGATATTGTTATTGATGGACTCAATGTTTCCCACATAAAGCTCAGAAAGATGCAGTGTGAAAATGTAAGTGCTGGTTAAATATTCATTAAGAGTTTTGTGTATGCTTTGGCTGATTGTATAACAATTAGTGCCTCGTAATTACCCTCTTGAGAAACTGATCAAACATTTTCATAGCACATTACAATGAAGTTTGAAGCATTATTTAGACTTCACATACTAAAAATGATCAATAGGTAGGTGATTCTTCTTACATATTTGACTTTATTCACTGTAAAATAGCATGTCTAAATTTCCCTGTGTATGCAATGCTCATAGTTACATCTGAGTTATTGATAATAGCATTATTAGGACATATGTTGTGTGGGTGTGTATGTTTTAATAATAATAGGGACTTTGGGAAACAGAGTAAATCAACCATACAGAAAATTTAGGCTAATACAGTTATGCTAAGAGTTCCTCTTAAAATAACCCCTTGCTTAGTTCAGACCGCATCCTCTACAAGTTTAAGCTTTATTTCATTTCCTGTTGCCTTAAGCATTTGAGTACTGTTCTTACAAGGGCAGCTCAAACTGGATTCAGTTCCTTTCACCTTTTATTTAGAATAATGTCGCTTTTTCACTGATACCTATTTTTGATAATTCTGGGCACTCCCCTTTAGCATTTCACTAAGAAATGGCTTAAGGTTGTTTTGTATTTTTTTTTTTAATCAATCAAAAGATTACTTTAAATTAGGAATAATTAAATAGTTGCTTACATGTATTCCAAAGTCAGAATTTAAATTGTTATGCTCTTGAAATGAAAACTAAGTTATAGATGAGCCTCATAGTAAATGAAGTAATTTACTTCCCATAATTACAAGAAAAATTTTTTTCTAAGGATTATTTTATATCTATTCTTAAGAAGCAGGATATGCTTTCATATATGGAGATAAAAGCAGCTTAGCTAGAGAGGTTAAATAAACTTGCTGAAAGATGTTTGTTTGAGAACTACAGTGAAGTTTCATGAGATACTGGCTCATGAAGACGGTACTTTCCTTACAATGAAAATAGAAGAGGAAGTTTACAAGTTGTTTTCATGGGATCAGGGAAGGATTGTTGATTACCTGAGAGTAATCCCAGGCAGCACATAGGGGCACAATGTTTTTAAGACGACATGAACCTCCTTCCTCAGTGCATTCCTGTTCCAGTGTGGGATCCTGAATGTGCTGTAAAAACTGGAAGCAGTGGAAAAAAGAGCCAGACTGGTTTTTCAGGGTGTAATTATTGCAGAATTCTGATCAGAAATCTTACAAGGTATTAGCATGCAGAGCAGCATAAACTGCCTTTGTGTTCCTCCTTAGCTTCTGCTGTATTGGAACGACCCCAAATACTGTGTTCAGTTTTGGGGCCCTAACTACAAGAACAGCACTGAGGTGCTGGGGAGAGAGAGTCCAAAGAAGGGCAACAAAGCTGGTGAAGGGTCTGGAGAACAAGTCTTATGGGGAGCATCTGAGAGGATTGGGGTTGTTAAGCGTGGAGAGAAGGAGGCTGAGGGGAGATCTTATCATTCTCTACATCTGCCCGAAAGGAGGTTGTAGCAAGGCGGGGAGTTGGTCTCTTCTACCAAATAACAAGCAACAGAACAAGAAGAAATGTCTGTATGACTTTGGGATTCATGATGCCAGGGATCTCCAGAAAGGCAGTGTGGAGGCATCATTTTTCCATTTAGGTTTTTCCATAGGGATACAGGTCAGATACTGAATTCCAGATATTTACAAATTAGGATTTTTAGGAAGATGTCTGTTCTTCCTGCACAACAGAACAGTAACTTGGACTCACTCCATCTCACCTCCAGAAGATTTGTTTAGCTAAAATTTACTTATTCTGTGTGCTATGTTGCTGTTAATAATGATTGCATTTTGTCATGCATAATAAATGTATATCACTAGAGCTTCCCCAAGCTAATGTTTTGCTGCTTCTGTTATATGGACCCTGTTTTTGAGTGTGGAGACATTACATGAGATAGGGTGGACATGCCCATTACTTCTGCCTTGTACCTGTGAATACTTGCTCACTGTAAAGTACCTTTTTTGGCATGTGAGGTGTTTATTTGTAAGCAACAAAATAGCTCTTCTAGACATGTTAACTCCTAAATACTTTTTCCTGTATTGAGCCTCTTTATTCATACAGATACTTTCAAATTACTTCTTATGATAGATGTCTGTATACAAAATCACAATATTGAGTTTACAGGTTTCTTCCACTGCAGACATTGTTTAAATGCAGGATGGTGCTGGATGCTAGTGAATTCTGTGCTATTTTTTTTTTAATTATTCTGAACTCCTGTGTTACTTGTACCAGGAAGGGGCTGTCTCTCTGTTCTTTTTTTGGGATACTTCTGAAAAAGCAGGTATTCTTGTTTTCTCACACTTTTTTCAAGACTGCTAAAAAGAGAAAAAGCAAACAGAAAACCACGGAAAGCAGAGCAATTCTTTCTTCTGTCTCCAAACTTTTCTTCCAGATGAGGGAAAGGAAGGCCCCAGGGATCTCTCCATGCGTTGCTCTCCTGGCTGCTCGTGTTGCTGTAGTCCCCCATCTGTGAACGCTGACCCCTCTGAGAGCTGCAGTCTGTCCTGTGACTGACTGTGACACAAAACATCCTCTTTCAGAGGCTGCCCTCCTCACAGACGAGGAGTGGCAGGTCTCTAGCATTCACAGCTTGCCTTAGGAGACTGTTAATTATACAAAGGGAAACGTAGTGCAGAACTGAGAGGATGGAGAGGAGAAATAAATGCAATAGGAGCTGGTGGCAGAGCCCAAAGGATGAAAGAAGGTGAGAGTGAAGGCTGCTGAGGCCAAGCTGCTGGCCAGGACAGCATGCCCGCCTTTTGCAGAGGGACAGGCTGTGACTCGCTAGTGACCTCTTCTGTTCGACTGGAGAGGGAATTACAAAGGGGCAGTATTTCCAAATACCAGTGTTGAAATTTGCCCAGCTCTTGTTTCTTGCTAAATTATTGGAAGTTTCCAGATTGGAGTCAGTCTGTGCTCTTTTCAGGGGTTCCCGTGTATAGTTTAGTGTGCAGCGATGGATGAAAGAGAAAATGAGATTGTTGCTCTCCACTTATAAGACACTGAAAGCATTACTATATTCAAGTTGTTAGGGTTTTTTGGACCATGTCCCTTTACATGCTTAGAGAGAATAGCAAAATAAAGGTCACTGTTAAATACAGGAGAAGGCCTCAGATTTGTGTGACAATAACATGTTAGTTTAAATGCGTTCTAATCTTTCCTTAAATTTAACAAAGAATGCTGTTCCATTTTATAGTTTAACTTTATGATCTGTAACTTTTGCTGGAGACCAACTCTAGCTAACTCTTAGTCATATAATTAAAATAAGAAAACGTTGACAAAGTATTCCCTTTTTTCAAACGCCCTAACATTTGTAATTCCATTTTGGCAATCCTTAGGCATCTTGGGAAAGGGATGTGTTGTGCAGACAAGGCACAACTACCTTGAGGGTTGAGAATAGAAGGAAAAAAAGCAGAAGTTGGAAGAATTATTTTTACTCATTTAATACCCAAAGTGCGATGACATTCTGGAAAATTATGTGACTTCCAGTAGCCCCAGGCAACTTCAGTCCTCACAGCCAACACTTACTTAGCAGATCATCACAAATATTATCGACTTGGCAGATTTACAGGAATAATCTGTGGCAATGTCTCTAGGATATGGGCACAGTTGGGTTGTAATTACAGTCCCTTTTTTCCAGGTAGGTTTTATACTAGTTCTGCTTCCTGATAGAAACAGCATGTGGCTGTATTGATCATTGACAAAAAGAGGAGATAGCACAAGGGTGGGAACAAAGATTTTTGAGGGCTGGGGAATGGTGAGATCGTGTTTTGAAGGCACTGCATAGAATAGCTGTAAAACTGCAACACTGGACACTAGCCAGCACCTCTTTCCAACCCTTTCCTTCCTTACTACAGCAGTTTAAAGTTTTTTAAATAGAAGTTGCCTCCCCTTAAAAGATTTTATAGAATATAATTTTTTTGCTATAAAAAGCCTAAAAACATTCAGTCTTGTATTCTTCCAGTATTTTGTGCATTGCTGTTTAAGACTGTACCTGATGTGTGTTTGCCAGTGACTCAGTCACTGTTTGTACTGCAAACGTGGCAGTTTATAAACTGAGATATCCTTGCAGTTCAACTAAGTAAAGTTGTTTCAGGCTGTATCATGACACTGAGTTAATCCTTTTTCTCCAGATGTATCTAATTACATAAATCCTTAGCAAAGCACACTGACATTTAGTACTCTCTGCCCTCTGCTGCCATGACTCCCTCTAGTGTCCCCACCTTTCTAAAGGTCAAGAGAGGGAATTTCCACATGCTAATTGTTTCTTTCTCTTAATAAACACAAACTTTTCATAATTTTTAAGTGTATTTTTCCTGTTTATGACAGTTTTCTGTAGAAGTATTCCTTAAAAGTGAGGGGGAATCCCAAGTATCATCTGGGTATCTTGGGCTGGAGTATCATGGGCTCTGGAGCATCTTGCTTTGCTTGTCATAGAGGAGTGAAAGAACTGTGAAGAGGTGTGCTCTAACTAGCCCTGGAGTGTGAAGGGCCAGGGTAGGGGGTGAGGGAGCACTATCAGCAAATGCAATTTAAGGAGTACTTTGCTATTTTTAATTTACATGGAGATTGATACATTGTAAATGCAGTATGCAGACAGCTTCATTTTCGACTAGACTTTATGGAGTACAGATTTCAGATGTGTGTTGGATCAAAGTTAACTTACAATTCCCTTCTTCAAACAGCTTGGAGGTTGGGGTCAGCTCTGCCCTAACTTTACCCTCTATCATCTCTGTATTAAAGTAAAATGTCTAAAAGAGGTAAAATAGCTCCAGATTGAGTCCCTAAAAGGTGACAATGCACAAAGGAATAGTTTTTGCTCTTGGCAGAGCGTTCAAAGTGGTTGCTCCCAAACTTAATCAGCATTTCTATAAATGGATTATGCAAGTTCATTTAATTCCCAAGTAAATTACATTAGGACTGTGCAACAGCTGAAAAAGCCAGATCCTTGCTGTTCCCCTCCCATCCCATTCCATCACCTTCTGGTGGCAGCGGCTGGGATGCCACCCGTGCCACATCTCCCGCTTGCAGCAGCAGCTTCTGCCTAGAGAGCTGCCAGAGCTGCCTTCCTGCACCTCTCAGGTGGCCACACAAAGCCAGGCAGTGACTGCTGCAGTTGGGGGTGTTCTGTGACAGGCAGAGGGGACAGGACATGCCTTGCAGATATTTCTTGTTTCTTCCAGGGAAGAAGCATCAGATTTGTGGAGTCCTCTCAGAATTGGAGGAGGTTTTTGGACTAAATGAATTTTGTGATGACAAGTAGCACAGTAATTATGTGAACAGATTGTTGCATTTCAGTTTTCCATATTTTAAATATTTTTAAAATAGCATTTATTAAGGGGATTTAAAGTTTAAAACTAGTATTATAGTTTTAGTTATTCTAGTGGTTCTGTATTATTCCTTGACACTCTGACAGCTTCAGCAGTATGGAAAACAATGAGCAGAGAGAGGTTGCAGCCTGAAAGGGAAAGCTGAGAGTGAGAAAAAGTTTCATCGGGACAGGGGAGACAACCAGGATGTAGGAAACAAGTCTACAGGCAAATGGTGAATGGTCATGTTAAATTTTTGAATACGGACCATCTGTGGCTTCAGAAATTGAAGAACCTTCATGAATTATGCTTTGTGAATTCAGCTGAGAACAGTTGCTTTGGTATGCATGTTATTTACATTTTAAAGTTCATTTTCCAAACATAAAGTCAGATACCAAGACAAAAATAATAACTCCTCAAATAAAGTTTACAAAGAGGCAAAAAGAACCCTCACAAAAACAGGGCACCTGGGCTGATGTTCTCTGGGCTTAGTATCCCAAATCAATTTTGAAGAATAATTTTGTTTCTTGAAATCACTACCCTTGTGTCTCTAAACCTTTATAATGAAAAAGGGAAAAAAAAGCATTGTAGCTTACAGTGTTTGGGGAAAATATTAAGTAAATAATTAAAATATAATATATTGATATATATTATATATTGATATTATGTGATAATATATATTTTATATTATATTTATTATAATATTACATATTCTGTATATTAAAATATGTATTAAAATATTTAAAAATATTAAGTAAAATGTTCTCTGCCCGAGTCCTGCTTACTAAAAATTAACTTGAAGCTATGAAGCAGACAGATTGAACCTGTGCATACATACATAGTTGACAAACACACATACTAATGCTCAGGTTTTCATGTGGTAATTTTTCCCAGTCAAGTCATATCTTAACCATACAACATGCCTATGAGAGGTCAGCTGCACAATTAGAAACAGTGGTTACTTGAAACAAAGTTACAAGCTCTACTTTTATGAGCTGTCCTGCAAAAAACCCCCCAATTATTAATAAATTTGACCTAAAAAAGTCATGCCTGGGAAATAATTTTTTTTCTTCTTTGATTCATTTGGCAGCATCTGTGATGTGTTCTAGTGCTTTACTGTCTGTAAATGATTCAAGAATTAAGTAGATCCATGAGTCATTCTCTGTTCAGAATCAATACGTGCAACAGAGATCTTATTTGTCATACTGTGACAGTTCATCAATTCTTCACCCACCAACTCTTGTCTTAGTACTCAACAAAGCAGACAGACATGTTTGTTCATTTGCTCCCAGCCTTTTCCATTTCTTTTTTTTTCCCCTATCTTCTAATGGTTGTTCAAGTTTGCATTTCCATGATAACAAAACATTTGCTCTATTGCTCAAGATTGGAGAGATTTCTGTCTTTGCAACATGTGTTTCATTCTTTAGACCTGTATTTTCATTTCCTTGAAATGTTGCCGAAGTGTAAACATGAAGGGTTTTGGTGTTCTCTCTGAAAATCACCCACAGCCTCTGTATAACATGATCTTAGAAGAAAAAGGACCTCAAGCACTAAGGGGTACCCTTGTAACTTCTCCTGTTTTTAGAGATGTGTGACTGGAACATTCATCATTGCATTCATCTTCCATCAGTTAATTTCTGGGGTTTATTGATTATCTCATCAAGTGGTCTGAGTTAAGTTCTTCTCTGAAGCCACATATAAGGCATTGATAGTGACATACTGAAGTCTTTCCCCTCCCCCCCTATATTGGGGCCATCCTATGATACAATTGCTCAAACTCAAAAATTTTGGCCACCAGATCCAGAAGGGCAGAGCTCTTCAGCAGCTTATGAGAGCTAAAGGAGACTGAGCTTGTTTGCCTGTGAAACCTAGGGGAGAGGCTTGGGACTTGGCCTGCAAGTCTTCTTCTTGCAGTGCTTCTGAAACCTGTCAGTTTCCATTTGTGGCTAAAAGAGAAATAAAAAGGCATTTAATATATTCAGCTTTCTATACCAATACCCAGTAAGCAAAGATGTTTTGGACGTGAGTGTCAGAGGTTGTAGAAGTACTTATACAAATGGTTGGCACATGATCTTCCATGGAGGGAGCACAGACATCAGCTACAAACCTTGAGCCACTGAGTCTGGCTCTACCCACAGGGGTGTGCTACTACATCCTTCTGCAGCACTGGAAGAGGAGAGTAGGAGGTAGTTAGGACTTCTTAAGGAAAGAAATAGGATGTCAGACTGGCAACCTGTGAATACAGGAAGACTTTCTCGCAAGATTTAACTTCCCAACATTGTGAAAAGGGGGGGAGGTTGGCAGGATTCCCTGACAAAATAGGTGACTCTACGCAGCCATTTTTCCTTTCAAATATTTACAATTTGATTTTGCATTTCCTGATGAGAAGAATAGAACAGCAGAAACTGAGCAGGTTAAAAACTCTTACCAGGCATGTTGACAGCTTCTCCCTGTTGTTTTCTAACAAAGTCAGATACTTCCTGATGTTGCAGCCCCTTACTATTTCCATCCTCTGTTGTTGGCTATAAAACTAATTTTAAAAATTAAATTTTTATCTCTATTGGGTTCTATCTAGTATTCATAATTTCTACCATTGTATTTGGTGGCAGCAGGAAAATAAAAGTTGAGGTAAGTACATGAGCACCCAAGCACTCCTTTTTTTATGAGAGGAATTGCATAATATCTTCCATAATCTTTTAATTACTAGGAATACAAACTTGAAATTCAGCAGAGCAGAATGAACAGGCCTTGATGACTCATGTCCCACTGAACTTGGCAACTGTAACAACAGGTTGTGTGCTATGCTGTAGAGAAGTCCTGCTGAATCAGGGTGATAAAGTCAAATGAAGGTATCTTCTGGACTGGATGAGTTTCAGTCTTGTTTTCACTTCTCCCTTGGAAACCACAAGAGGAGTTCTCTTAGGGCAACCCGACTGATTCACCTAGTAATGGAACTGTTATCAGTGGGGCATTAAAAAGTGTGCTGGGCCTCCAAATTGGAAACCTTATGTTCAGGGACCTGAACTGCTTCTTTAGAAGTGGTTCTTGTATGGAAAGTCTCTATAATAGTGGAAAACTATAGAGCTATTAAGATATGAGAAACAGGCCAGAAAATGTTAAGGTTGGGTTACAAATTGGTTGCCAGTTCTGTGTAAGAATAAGTATTTTATTTTATACTCATAGCAAATCAATACAATTGTCCACATCTTTAATTCTAAATCTCTTTGTGAACTGATTGTTTCATGTTGCTTGGAGCATGGAAGTAGTGACTTCTGTTTGAATCTAGGAGACCAGTTTCACTAGATTTTGTGCTGGGAACATGATCATGGTGGCAGCATACTCGCTTAAAACCAATTCACAATAATTCCTCTTTCAAACTAAACTTCTGAAAAATTATGCCATTCAGGTGACCTTTTGAATCAAATACTATGAAAACTTCACCTTTTTTCAGTATTGACTTTGTGCAGCACATACAGAGGTAACAGGCAAGAGGCTATCCCTATTCTATCTTTTACTTACTTTATTTAAAGGTATGTTTGAGCCTTTATCCCAAACAAGGGAGGAGGAAGGAATCAGGGAAGAAATAAAGAAAGGTCAAAATAAAATGGTCCAAAGAGTCATTCAGACTTGTGCATTTTATTGTGGTGTGTATCTAAATTACAACACATTAGATTAAACTAATATGTATAGGTAGTCCAGCATTCATCCATTTACCTGCTTACTTCAATGACTGCCAAAAGGGAAACAGTGAGTTGTCAGTATTTCTCCAATATTTCTTCTCCCTCTGATGTTTTGAATTTTTTGAGCTTTTAAGGAGTCAAATTTTGAGGTAAACTGGGTAGTGCTTATACTATGCACTGAAAAAGCTTGTTAGAGCTGTAGTTCACTGGAACCTGAACTTCAGCATTCAGTGTAAGTTTGAGGAAAGCACAGCGGAAGGTTAAGTATTCCTTGAATACTATCTCTGCCCTTACCTAAATGTTTGATAGAATGATGATAGGAATTGTTTTCCACCACAGCCTTAAGTTGCCATACATTTGAGAAAAAAATACAATTATTTGAGAAATTAGTAGTAAGAGGGTTGCAAGCAGATAGTCACAGAGCAGACCCAGTCAGTCTTAATGGTGCTGATTTACCCTGCTCCTTATGAAGAGCGGTTATCCTGGGCTTGGCTCATGGTAGTGTTGCTATGCAGCTGATAGCATCCCAAGCAATTTACATGATATTCCTGTAACACATTGCAATGTACTGTTTAAATCCATTTATGTATTGTGGCCTTAAGTCTCAATAGTTAAAGAAAGTGTCTTTAAAAGACTTGGAGGGTTTCGACATTTTCATTTCTCTTTGGTATTTATGAAATGCTCTAACTTTCCTTTGAATGGGCATCCCCAAATGTACCTCCAGAAATATGAATGCTGTGGGTTAGAGGTTTCCTTTTTCCCATTCCACTCATTCTCATTTCCCCAATCCATTCATTCTCACCACGTACCTAACACAATCAGTAGTATGACACAGAGTTTTAACTTTTAGCTATCTGATAAATTCAGTAAACAAAATACTTCTGAAACTATAGCTCTCTCTTGCACTTGAGCACCACTGTTCAGTCCTGAGTGCTCAAGCAGTTGTTATGTGGGTATCTGCATTCTTTCCCATTGGAAACGGGCAGAGGAGGAAAAGATACATCAATTTCTCGTGTGTGCTGATATGTATAATAGTATGCAGATACCCGGAAACTGTAATGCTGAGTCCCAAAACTTACTTAAAATAGATAGATCCTTTTATGAAATAGGGGTGGATGGTTCTTACTTGGCTTCTGTTGCCCGAGTCATTCTGGTGGTCATATTTTCATATTCTTAAGCTTCTTTTGCTTGCCTACAGAAGTGAAAAATGACTAAGTAGACTAAGATTTTCATATACCTAGTTATTTCCAGGAGGTAGAGTTTTTAAACAAATGCCAAATATCATCCATAATTAATTTGTAGGAGCTGGCAATATTATTTGTTTGTCAAATTGCTGTATCTTACCTCCTGAACTGAAGAAAACACTTTAGACATTGTCCAGCCATTGAGTATTGCAGACTGTTTATAGAGGCAACCAGGTAAACACAATCAGGTGTTGTCAGGAGGAAGGTGTGAGCTCCTGTTCAGCCCACCTGTGCCCCATTAGGGCTGGTCCCAACTGTGCATGAGCAGAACTGGGGGACCAATAAAAGGTGGGCTTTGAGAAGCAAGCAGGGGTCACTCCTGACCAGCCTGAGGAAGAGGATAGTTGACCCTGGAGTGTTAGCACCAAGATAGACTAACTGATTCTAAGGGCAACTTTTGGAGTGCTGTCCTTGCACCTTGGCAAGAACACCTACTGGACCTCAAAACACTGTGGTCCAGGAAAGGATTGTCTGCAACAGCTGTTATCAACAAGCTTATATTAAAAGCATTGAAGTATATTAGATCTTGTGGATCATAGCTGTTTTGGGGGGCTTTCAGACCTTCACTGCCTAGGATCTCCTGGCATAGGTTACTGGTAGTAAAATGGCATCAGTCTGCAGTGTTTCTTGCCAGAGCATGCAGCCATGATCCAAATGAGACAGTTGAACGTCTGACTCATGAAACTTGCAGTGCAAGGTGTACTGGTGTATACAAAAGTCTCCTAAGTTTATGCTCTTATCAGTATTAAACAGATTCCTTCCCTGGTCCCTTATTGCTGAAAGCCTTGGTGCTTGATCTGCTGGGAGTAGATGGGCCTGACTGACCAACCACACAGCTACTCCTCCAATTCAGACTTCTGTGCTTTAGTTTGCTTCTGCTGATATGTCTCTCTCATATGATATATCTCAATATATCTCTGATATATTGAGGAAGAACATTTAGTATGTTCCATTTCATATTAAACAACTTTTCACCTTTCTGATCTTAAAAAAAAAAATCACCATTCACTTGGGTAGTGTTTGTCAATGTATTTATTTGTGTTAAGAACTGCAGAATTGTTCATACTGGAACAATTGTTTTTGAAGTTAGCCTCTTTACCTCTGAATAATAATCTTTTGCTTGTTACGTACAGTACTAATGAGAAACAGACACATATGCTACATGTAGTACTCATGGAAAATAGTAGTAAGGAGAAACAGAAGTAGTGTGAAAATTGTGTTATGTTTGCAGTCCAGTTCTTTGTTTTTTTTCAATTGCAAGCCATCAATTTACTGATGAGTTTCCCTGGTTATGGCATCATTCTACAGGGACAATAAGGCTGTTGATCTGTAAGCACAGATACAGACTTTAAAATAAAGTTCCTGTGCAACTGTCAAGTTTATTAAAGCATAGGATGTCACTGCAGGAACATAGATTTAATGCATCTTGAATGTGCCTTCTGTAACACTGATCTCCCCAAAGTGCTGCAGCACCTTTCCTTAGAGAATAAAAGTGGCTTGTGGGACTTTCTGAACCACAGATTGGAGAGGGGAAAAAACACATCACACTGGGTCTGTTACGCTGTGCAGACATCTTCATAGGGCAGTGGTGAGAGCTGGTAGCTTAAACTGTCAGTTTCAGTCTTACAAAGCTAATTTCAGTCCTGCACCAAGTTATTTCCTATCAATGGAAAGGATCAGTCAAGCTTGTGTTTTCATTTTCATAACACCCCATTGCCACCATTGCCACCACTGCCCAGAGATCCTCTCACATTTTGGATTTCCAGTATTTAAATAGAACTTCTGATCCACACAGTGAAAATCTGACTGGCATAGCTGCATTTAGTTCACAAGTGTTCCTTTCTAATAGCTAGCTTTTTGTATTTTTTTCTAAAGTGAGAAATCCTAAGAGAAACTCTCTTATGGCCTTAAGTAGTTGTATACACCTGCTACAGTAAGAGTAGAAATACAAGAGTACCAATGTAATGGCAAAGACTGGATTTACAGTGAAAGATGGCAGTATAACTTAGCTGGGACAACTATGGCATTTCCAGGCAGTGGGTGTAATAGGTACAGTTTCACTTCTGAATCCTATACAAAAATAAGTAAAAAAACTTCATACCCTTTCCTTTTTGTGTAATCTACTTCCTTATGAAAATAAAGATCATGTGCATTTTGTACTTGGTGCAATGATCTGTAAAAATTACTGTTGAAGAAACAGCAGTGCAGGCAGAAAGAATTCAAGGGTGAGAACAAAGGGTAGTATTGATGTGTGGAAATGCATAGGTAATGCTTCATGTTCTTTCAGTTTTTACATGTTTATTTTTCAACTCTTTTATGTTCATGGACAGACAGAATCACCCAGCTCATTTTAGTGTGAAGGATTGATACTTAGAATTCTTCTTAATACTTCGCATTTGTCCAGGTTTTGGTACAAACAGGAGAAGTCTGGATAAAAAAGATGCCATGTAAGATGTCCCATATGTATTGTCAAGATCTTGGTATTCTTTGTTGCAAGAAAGATGAGTAAGAGGGGAGATAAAAGTTAACAATGGTATCAGCTATGTAGAAAAAATATCTCAGAGAAGATCAGAAAAAGAGAACTTTGCCCTTTGCAGAATCTTTGTCCTTTTACATCCTGAATGTCCTCCTTTCTTGAGTGAAGTTCAAATTCATGAAAGGAAACATTTTCCAGCCAGTTCATAATTAAAATACAAATATTACAGCTGCCAGGACTGGGCTGTAGTGGCAGTAATTGTGGATTGAACATTTCCCAATTGCTGCTTTATCAAAATGCTGCTTTGGATTTCAAATTCACACTTTCTCTTCATCATTATGCCTACTTTGTAATTGCTGAGCCAACATCAAAGGATCTACTTGTGTTTTTAAACCAACGTTATATTTTTTTTAAGTCGTTGGGAAAGAAAACGGTATTGTAGCTGGTTAACAAAACTTTTGGACTGAAGAACTTGATTGCAGTGATTTACAAAATTCAGCTTCCAGAAATGCCATTACGCAGCTGAACAGTGTTTGTCCATGTATTTCTTCAGTTGTTGTAAAAGTCAGAAAAAATTGACTGTTTTTCTCTTTTGCAATTTGTACTATAATACAAAAATAAATACAGCAATTCCCCAACAGTCCATCTCTTCTTTAACCATAATTTCCAGAGTTCTTGGCATTGTTCATTTAATAACATGCTATGCTAACTGTTGTCACTACCCATATTTATTTCTTTTACTTGTGGTTGACCTTTTTTAATCCAAAGATCATTAGGATGACAGTTGTCATTACCATTCAAAAGGAGTGACATTCAAAAAGTGTTAGCAAGAATGGTCACACTAAAAGTTTTGTCAGGCATAACATCTGATAAACTGAGATCTTTTAAAAGTGACAATCCATTCTGAAAAGCCAAGACTCCAGAAAGTTCACGTTAGCTCTGCCTGATGATCCTGCTCCTACCTTCCCATCCTTCACGTCATACACACAATTTGAATTCTGTGTTTAAATTGTGTATGTATCTCTTTGGTCTCTGCATGCATCCTGCCTTGTTTCTATTAACTCTCCTAGGAAATGCTGCTTCACTGTCCATACAACCACTGTTTCCCATGCCTCTTTTGGAATAAGACAGAGAAGGATATGGCTGTTATTAGATTATATATTAGACAATATCTGTTTTGAAACCTTTGTCTTACCTGCCTCTGTGCTGGGAAGGATAGGGACCTATCCCTATCTTCATGTTGCATGGGAGAAATCAGTAACAGTCTTTCCAAACCTAAGTTACTTTATATAGGCTTGGTTTGTGTTTTGCTGTTCTCTGAGCTGATCAGTAGAATAAAAAGCAGGGGTGGCTCTGAAAGCTTGTTAGAAATTGGAAATTTTACCTACAGTTGATAATATAGCAGAATGCAACATCAGAGCCAAGTTACAAATATATTACTTAAGAACTGTTGCAAAGATGCATCTTCACTTGAAATCTAGTAGAGTTGTAATTAAAGATATCTCTGTTACTGGCCAGGGTACTATGAATAGAGGAAAATATAAATTATTATTATAAGCTATTGCTTCTGTACCTAACCTGACTCTTTTTACATTTACCCTGCTTTACTCTCCCTGCTACCCAGGATTCAAGAGGGTTCATTAGCTCAGACACAGTCCCTAGAATATCCAAGTAGTCAACTGTGACCTGGAAGTACAGTGTCTACATGCACCCATAGCTACATTTGAGCCAAGTCCTCCAATCAGTGCAAACCCTGGGCTGTGCAGGGCTACCAGGTCTCTTGGTACACAGTTTTGAATCTGGCAGGAAAAGCATCCTCAGGATGCCTCTGAATACAAGCATGCCCTTTAAGCAGCAGAGCTGCATTTAGACAACACATCCTCTGAGCAAACTGAGGCTGCTGTACCATCCTCAATCTAAATTAAGTCAACTCAGGAATCTTTGCTTCTGTGGTTTAGTTTGCCTGCTCAGTCAGTAATCTGCCTTTGATTAATACAGTTGACTGAAGTCAGGAGCAAAAGCTGGAATCTGAAAATGAACTGCAAATTTTAATGAATTGTGATAGGGACTTAAAACATATCTCTAGTGAATATATCAAGAGAGGATAAGTCAATTCTAGGTAAAAAGTCAATGTAGTTGGGTTAAAACATGATAAACATTGTGTGATTGCTATCATTGATGTGTTAAGTGCTGTTGTTGGTTGAGTTTTGCATAATGATGTGTGTGTTGCATCAATCTAGACTGGCCTGCACAGGAAACAGGATATAAATATTCTCAACAGCAGTGTTCCTGCAATATTGCAGAGATCCCCAGTGTCATAAGGGGTAATTCCCAAGAGTCAGCTGCTGGCTGTATCAAACATAAACCAGGCTGATTAAGCTGAGTGGCTGTTACTCATCCATTACTGCTTTCTCTTCTAAGTAGCTACCTCCTTGCTAGTCAGGGGCAGGTAATCTGTTGAGGGGTCAAGAAATGTGTATGCTGCCCCTTCATTTGAGTAAAGAGGACTTTGAGACTAATTTACGCTGTGCCAGCAGTAATAATGTAGAGGAGATAAGAAGCAGCTTCCCTTGTGTTTAGTGCTGTGATAATGGTGTTGAATCCACTTGTGTGGAATTACCAGGCTCAGTGAGAAAGTCCAGTCTGTCTTGAAAGCAGCACCCTTGCCTTCCCTGGGTCACTGGGCATGCTGTGGGAAAAACCCTGGCTTCCCAGTGAGTCTCTCCTGTGTGTGGTACTAAAAAAACACAGGTTTTTTGGGCTTCTTTGTCTCCAGTATGTAAAAAGGGAACTAAAAATGATGAAACTGTATCAAATAAATGTAGTGATGCTGGAAATTCATTCTTTGCTAACCTTTGGAGAGAATGCTCATGCTCAGCCCCACTTGGCAGTGTGTTTATGGCAGTTCAGTACCTGGGGTCAGTGTTGGGGTTTCCTCTGCAGTTTCACAGCTACAGTGTTTGGTGGGAGGCAGCACTGACAGCAGGTGAAAATAACAATAACAGAGCTGTTTGATGTTGTTACTAGCAGATTGTGGGTGTGTTTTGCTTTTAAATGGCAGTGAAACCAAACGTTTAGAAAATGGCAAACCTGATCTATTAACAAATCTGATTTAATTTTTTTTTTTTTCTGGCTGATTCCTTCTTCATCCTATACCCACATACAGGTAAGCCACTTTTTGCTGAATCACTGAATGGTGTTCCTCCCAGCACGAGTGCTTAGGGGTTTCCCATCTGACAAGTGGGAAACCACCGGGAGCATCCGAGGAGCCAGGATGTCCTCCAGCAAACTAACTTTTGAAACTGGGTCAGAACTGGGTCACTGGCAATAAAGCAGTAGGAAATCTGTATCCTGCTCTGCTGGTAGTTACTTGTATGAGGTGGAGTAATTAAGCTCTCTTCCTTGTGCTCCACTATGCACTTGTGTAAAATGGAGATGTAATTAAGCATTTACTGTATAAGGCTTTTGTGAAAGTTAAAGAATGACAATTGATCTTGCAGTGTGTGACAAGGAATCCCTGTTATCCCATCTTAATTCCAGTTTGGGGCTGTTTGGTTTTTTTTTTGTTCTTGTTGTTTTTTTTTATTTATTTTATTTTATTTTATTTTTTTTTATTTTTATTTTTTATTCCCATTAAATTGTGCAGAATTGTGAATGTGGAGCAGTACAAAACCTTTTTCAGGAATTTGTATAGAAAAGTTTCCTTCTGATGGGAAACTGTTAATACTTGTTCTTACCCAAGAAGGGGTTCTTTTGAGCTATAACTTGCTGATTTTTGAAGTGTAAAACTGGCAGTTACAGCATCTTTGGGTACTTTGTTTCATATTGGCAAGGCTCAGGGTTTTCACATGATGTGAGAAGTTCAACATCAGAGTGATATGAAGGAGAATTTTCTGTCCTACTCCTGTGTCTCACCACCTCTCTTCATTCTGTCTCCTCTGATCCAGAAGTTCATGCCCTAGTGTGAGTGCAATTGTGATTGTGCCATGATCTGGTTGAAAACATGGCCTAACAAATAGATTTTATCAGCACATGGGGAAGGAAAAATCAAAAAACAAAGGTGCGTTGTGGTATGAGGGCAGGAGCTTGATGGTGGAGGGGAAATTCTGTTAAATGGTATTGCTGCAGAAACACAAAAGAACTCATTTGTGTGGGGGGCAATAGCTCATATCTCTGGGATGGTCCCAAGAAAAGATAAATGCATACACTCAGCCAAAGTATTATACAAGTGTGCTAGTTTTTCACTGAATCACAGATTAGCATGCAGAAATCAGTTAGAATGTGCACAACAGATTTATACGTCCATTTAACTCAGCATTATTTTTAATAATTTAAAAAAAAGGGAAATTTTTAGCAGTGTCTGTAGAAGAACGACATTGGGAGATAGCTGATACATTTTGAACAACTGGTCTTGACTCTTCCGTAGATCTTTATACAGTTTTGTACTTCTTTGTGCCTTCAGCCTGGCTCCATCAAGTGCTGTGAACACAAAAGTGTTTGCATTGTAAGTGACATGTTAGGCTTTAGGAGAAACTTGAGAAAGATCTAATTAAACAAAGACTGAGACAGAGCAATCATTTCCATGTAACTGATAAATGATGGAAGGAATTGCATTCAGAACATATTCAGGAGGTGCTAATGATCATGAGTTTCTTGGAAAAGGATCTAGCGATCTTCACAGCTGATGAAAGTGTCTGTGCAGTTCAGAAAGAAACATGGATTCTGATTCACCCTGTCAGAAGAAAACAAGACAGCATGCATTTGTATTTATCTATATAATCTAATAATACTTCCAGTGCCTTGTTGTGTGACCAGTGCTTTGTGCAGAACAGCAGAGATGCTCAGCTTCTTGTTGCACCACCTCAGCCACATCTTTCCTTGCCAAGTGAAGCAGCCAGCCTACCCGTGCTTATTTCCCTTCTGTGCAGAACAGCATCTTACTATTCCTGTTTTCAGAGAAAATATATTTCTATATGCTCTGCTGTCCAAGTTGGAAAGATACTAATATTCATAAAAGGTCATTCTTTCACAAATTTTGTAATCCTCAGTCTCAGGAAAATTAGTAACATAAGGAATATATTTGTAGCATACGTTTTAATATTTTAAGCAGATTGCCTTTTGAATTGAGCTTCTGACGATTGCTGCCTAAATAATGTGGAAACATACAAAGGGTGCATCTGTATATTTGCATTGTACGGTGGCAGCTAACTGATTTTTAGATAGCTTTTGTGAAGACTAGATTAATAAAATATTTGCATCTTTTAAGTGAGAGAGCACTACTGCTGTTTTTTTTTTTTTTTTTGTTAACAGTATTATGTTGTTTCCTCTATGACTAAAACAAGTGTTACTGTGTGTCTCACATCTTCCTTTCTTGAGAAGCAGCCAGGTGTGGGAGTAGGCACACTTAGGAAACTCCCTGTAGACCACTCCTGGTAAGCACACAAGCCTAAAGTGAAATTAAACAATCTTTAGTGAAGTTGCATCAGGCAAGGTGCAGAGCAAAATCATTATTATCTTGTGAAAGCAAAAATAATTTCTCTTTTCTGAATTTCATTGTGTAAGTGAAGGTTAATCTTTGTGGTAAGTAGACAAGTGACAGTGTGTTGTATATGTGCAGAAGTTTCTGAATTTTTTAATGGTGATTCCCATTAATTTTATTATGATCTAAGCCTGGTTTGAGTTTGTCCATTGCAAAACTGTAGGTAATTTACATCAGTTCCTCAATTTGTTCCTGAAAGTGCTTCATACCAGTGAACCTTGTATGCTTATAATATGTGGGAGAAAAAAGTCCTTACGACTAACAAGTACAAAGTGACACCAGTTATAACCTTCAGAAAGAAAGACTTAGAGAGCTGAATCCTGAATCCAAGCTAGATAAGTTTTAATAAAATTGGGAAAAGCCCCAGTTGACCAAAGTGTATCTAGAAATCCATAATTGCCTTTATGTTCCTTTATTTTACTGGGGCCAAACTCCAGCAGTTCAACTACTGGCAATCATTTGCAGTACCAGCAGTGCAGCTATGTTCCTGAGACTCTTGGACTCAGAGTTTGTTTTTAGAAGTTGTTTCTTCTGTTTTTCCATCAGAGTGCTCTTGCTGTCAAGTTTTGTATTTTTAGACTCAGTTTCTGAAGTGTTCTCTGAAAAATTTTTGAGCTTCTTTTTTTACTGCATGACTTTCTGCTAACCCTTCCTGTAACGAAGCAAAACATTAGTCGAGAAAGTGTTTTAATTTGGAATTTGTAAGTGGTTTATTAATTTACTCATGATTGCTATTTCTTCATTATTGACTTACCTGCATGAAAACATGTATGAATGCAGTAGGTACATTCCTAACTTTTACTAAGTTTAATTAACTCAGTTTAACAAACAATTCTTCTTTGGTATTTGTATCCAGATACTTGCAGGATTCGGCCAAGTATGAGACCCAAAAAATAAAAATAAACAAATAGAATTGCTAAGCCAGTTTTTTACACTTGGATGACACATTCCAAAAAGGAAAGTCAAAATTGAAAAACTTAATTTCAGTTATTAAATTTTTAATAAACTCATAATTTAGTAACAAATTATGTCACATAGATAAGATGATACATGGTTACTTAATATAGTTACTTTGAAAACATTTCAGTGACGTAAAAATGGTTGCTTTTATTTTCACGTTTCAATTCTGTGTTCCAGCAAAAATTCTGGAATGTATCTGCAAAGATTCGGGGCCTGCCATGGAGAGAATGCCATTTTTATTTTTACCTGCTGTTTTATAAGCAGAAATTACTGCATTTGGCCATTTCCTGACCACACTATGACCTGTTTGTTTTAACCAGGGAAAAGCAGATTGTGTGCATGTCCAGCATGATCTCCTGGAAGCAGAAAGTCAGTTCCAATACATACTGTTAGGCTCCTGTGCTTATCATTAGCTTATCATTATCATTGCAGGCAGAGCAAGCTAAGTGCATTCTAAGAAGAGTTAGAAGAACAATTCTTTCTAGTCCCTTAAACAAAAATAATGATCCCAAATAGTTACAAGGATCATAAATGGGATGGAAATGAGGGGGGAAAATCAAGAGAAGGAAAAAGGCAATTGAAGGCATAAAAGAGGGAAGAGGGAAGTAGCTAGGAAAACAGGAAGAGGAATAAGTGAAAAATCAAGAGGTTGTATATTGACAGTGGCAGCAAATCCAGGTAAAATTAGGAAACACTTTTGCTTGGAGGTTGAGCATACTCTCCTCAGCCTTCAAAGGCAATGCCTGAGTCTCAGGAAACATCTCTTCTCTCTTTCTGGGCAGAATTGAAATGCCATTGCTCTGTGAGCACTCCTGGGCTGTAACCTGCCTGCTGAAAGGCAGAACCTTTGTCCTCCAGGAACTCTGGGGGAAGCGGGGAAGGAAAGCCACGGGCACCAACTCCTGTCCTGTGAAGCATTTATTGCTGAACAAGCATAACCCTGAGAGGCTGGTGAGAAGTCCCACGGAAGAGAAGCTGGCGTAGCAGTGAATTTGCCACCTCAGGATGTTAGTTCATAAGTGGGAGGCTAGTCTGGATGTGGCTTTCATAAACCCTCAATCCCGAGGTCACGGATTTCCTTTTGCTGCTGTTTGCTTCTTCCCCACGGGGCAGCCCAGATCACATCAGTTCTCTCATTTCGGCAGTAGATGGAGCTGGAAAAGCAGTATGCTTTAGACCAACAAAGATTTCAGTGCTGAATCATTTCCAATAGTAGGTGCTACTTAAATCCCAGTGTAATTCAGTTCCCTCATCTGATGCTACATTTATGAAATCTCCATATGACGCTTCCTGAGTTCATTTGTGTCATTCAAGCTGCAGGAGCTGGGAGAGATTTCTAATAGCAATGTATTTTCTGTGTATTTAAGAGCAATGAGTTGTTTTGGTGTTGTTTTATGGGGTGTTTTTTGTTTGTTTGCCATTAGGGAGTTAAACTAGTTATCTACTTAATTCACATTGCAGTTGAGAACAGTAGGAAATGAGGGTACACTACACGTCCCACTAGTTGAAACACAGATGTGAAGCTGTTTCCTGTCAGACTGTATTTACAGCTAAGAAAATCTTTGGATTTGCTTTATTTTCTGCAGCTGTTTGATGCTGTCAACTGCCTGGCAAAAGGGAATACCCGATTGCTTGTGCTGGGCCGCAAACACATGCTGTCTAACTCTTCAAATTGGAAAAGAGAGATTATGAAGGAGATGCAGAATAAGGCAGACTTCTTCTTCGCTGAAAATATGTAAGTTTAAGAAAATAGCTAAAAGTAATGGGTATCAACAGCTGATTTTTGTGCATTTTAAATCAGTAGAAATCGGTGTAAATTTTAGTACCATTGCTAGTATCTCCACCTCTGTGTGTATGAAAAACATATCCCTTCTTATACTTTCTTCAAAAAACAATACGTATTAGAAGTTGCATTATAAAGAATTTAATCACTTAGAATCATGTTGAGATTTGTATGGTTTATTAGAATTTGTAACTGTTAAAACCACTGCCAAGACCACAGTGAACTTACAGAACATCTGATAGCATCAGTGTACAATTGTGGTGTGCTGTGTTAGCCCTGCCTGGCTAACTGTTCATGGCAAGCCAGCATTGCTGGTAGCCCAGTAGTGTGGAGAGTCTGGAGCACTGACAGGAGAATATTTCTGTGAGTGTAAACAGACCCTCTGCCTCTGATTTAAGAACTGCAGCCCTCTTGCTCTTGCCCAGTTAAGCATATCCTTGTCTCTAAATTAGGTATTTGCCTTTTCCTCAGTGTCCCCTCTCCTGAGCCTTCTTTTGTCATATAATGAGTGTTTTTATTCAGTTCCAACTCTCCCTTGTCTCCATCTGAGTTGGGCACTGTTAATCCTTTGCCTGTCTCTTCCATTTCCTCTCTGATCCCAGTTCCCAGAACTTCAGACCAAGTTCCCAGAACTTCAGACCAAGTTCCTTGTCCCAACAGCCAGTCCCAGGTCCCTTCTGTCTGACTCCTTCTTTCTGATCTGTATTCCCTCATCTCCTCCCCAGTCCTGGCTTTTGTTTTCTTTGCTGTTGAATCCTGTTCCTTGCTTGCCTGCTATCTGAGCACCAGCAAAGGGGACTCAGTTTCCTCAGGCCAGAAATCTTTGCTAATCTTGTGTCTTGTCACGTAGTATTACAGCAATCAAAGAGTTTTCAAGTGAAGTTTTGCTAAGCTTGTCCAAGTATGGGTTATCTCCTGCCCTCTATAACTGTATTTTTAGAGATTTTCCCCTAAATTTGTCTTTGTTTAATAGTGGTTAATATTGAGTATATTTTCCAAATAATCATAGGACCTTTTGAAAGTATATTTACCCATGTAAAGACAAAGATTCATAGATTTGTACTGTTGACTACATTAGTCTTTATTGTCAGTTGTGGTGATTGTTTACCAACAAAGTTTTTGGGGTACCCTTACAAGTTTTAGCAGTTCTGTTCCACAAAGCACTGTTACGTGGCAAAAGATTGTATTGTTGGATTATCAGATTGTGGTAGGAGGGAAGAATACTTTGTAGGATGCAAATAAATTTTATGGCACTCTAACTTTAGGTGTCCTGTGGTAAGCAGAGGTTCTTTATTTTACCAGGGAACTAGACTAGTGATGGGAATTTTCAGAGTTGCTGATGAATAAATCTCAGATCAGCATTTGACTCATTTCCTGATGTCTGTCTTTTCCATGGGTTTTCTTAAGCTCTGAAGACGATGCCTTCTTGTTATACGCCACTCTTCAATCAGGCAAACATTGCAAGTTTGTTACTAGAGACTTCCTCCGGGATCACAAGGCTTGTCTTACCGACAGCCTGACGCGTCACCTCTTCCGTAAGTGGCAGCGTGGACACCAAATCGTGTTTTCCCCTTCTGAAGAAGGAAAGCCTATCAAATTTTTGGTAAGTTTGCTGCTGCAGTCAGAAAGCACACAGAGCCTATTCTTTAAAGATACACAATTTCAAACTCTGGAAGCAAAAAGATTCTTCTTGGAGTCTAGGAAATGGATTTGTGCTGATGGGCTCAAAACTCCCATGCTTACTGAAAATTCACTGTACTCACAAGGCATGCCACAAACATGAAAACTTTGAAAAAGACAAGAAGTGCTGCCTAAATTTTTAAAATGTGAATGCACATTATATACAAATCTTTCCGTAGCATTAAAATTTAAGTCCAAATATTTTCATTCATTTTAGACCTTTGAAATACATTATTCTCCCCTGTAGTGCTATTATAAAAAAATTATGCTTCTGATTTTACTATAGAATTTCTTTAATCTCTTTTTCAAAGAAGCAGGAAAATACAGATACTTCATTAGTCACTGTAATATTAGCCTAACACATGTATAAAGTTTCATGAAGGAAAGCCCAGAATAGTTAGGTTTATAGTCAGTATTCAACTGCAGAAATTACAGTCTTCCAAGCATAGCATCATCTTATAGCAGAATAGTGTGCTGTTATTTTCTGGGAGACATGTATGCATGTGAGCCATGAAAAGTAGCTCAATAGGACTGCAGTCATTTTAAGATTTTTCTGTGGAAAAATTCATCACATTACATTCCATATGATGCATTTTTTTGTGTTCTAGTCTGTCTGCATCATTGCTGCCTACTGAAAGCAATACTGTACGCATGCAGATTCATCTTCTTGCTGCTCTGGATAAAACTATAAATTAATACCCATTACAAACACACCATAATGATGCAGGCTTCTGAGAAGAGGAACCTTTCATTCAGTGTTGCCATATGTATGTTTCTTATTGTGGAACCAAATACTGAATGTGGGGTTACCTGAGTAATTTACTCAGCTTTAGCTCGATCTTGTTTCTTTTTTTTGCACAAAAGGGCTAGTAATTTTTAGATCTTAATTCCCATAAAAGTGATTTGGATGACTGATGTTCACAGTCATAGCTGTCTTCTAGGTTATTCTGGAAACCATCATAGGAAAACAGATTTCCAAGACTATACATAGAGTGATAGTATGTCCTGAAATCCATAATTTGCCAAACAATTATGTTTCTTTTGTTATGTATGTTGAATTAGTTTGTTTTGTTTGTTGAATTAGTATATCCGTAACACAACAGACCTGAAAAATAGTTTATTATATTTGTTCAACTAGACCTTCCTCTAGTATTAAAATTTAGAATTCCTTTGATGTAAGGAAATAAATGAGAGTTGTTAGAGATGAACCTATGGAGATTTCTGAGGTAGATGTTGGAAGTTATGACTACCAGTAGTTGGTATTTTAGTAATACATTGTGTAAAGCTGAAAAAATGTGTTTATCTGTCTTTACCCAACAGCCTGCTTTCCGTTATGACTGTGTGGTACAGACTACAGGTGATACTTGGCATATCCCCTATAAAGACATCTTTGAAGAAAAATATTCCTATCAAGTGCCAAGAAAATGGCTCTGCATTCAACAGAAATGATGAAGATTGCACAAGCTGATGCTGCTTTGTTTCAATTTTTGTTTTTTTTTTTTAAATCAATGTTGCTGAACTGATAGAACTCAGCAATACAGTCATGGGATTCACGTGTGAGACCTGTAACTAAAGAAAATTCAGTAACTGTGTTTTATCAAAATCATTCCTGCAGTAAATCTGTTAACATCTGTGGTGGTCCACCAGGGATGAATTAGGTCCATCATTACAGGCAATTTCTCTGGCCTCTCAACGTGATTTGAATTAAAACTTGTTTTTTCCCCTCTTGAAATTTCAGGTTCTGGGTTTGTTTTTTGTGGGCTTGTTTTTGTTTCTTTGTTTGTTTCAGGGGTGGTTTCAGGCAGCAACTGGGGCTGCCCATCTCAGGGGCACAGGCTGTTGGCATTTTTGCGTTTTCTTGCACGTTGTTTTCGGTGCTTGGAGCGGGTGCCTCTTCCTCTTCCTCGGGCCCGATGTCTGACAGGAACTCAGCTATTGAATGGTGTGCTTTCCCCATCATGCCCTTGATAGCAAGGCCTTTGTCCCCTAATCCTAAGAATGCCTTCCAAGGCTTACCATCCTCAGGAGGAGGAGTGGGTAGCAGAGGCACTGTGGGGACAACACTGGGCCTTGCTTCTGGCGGGGGTGCCATGTCATTGCCTTCTGGTGAAAGCGCCACAGGGATGGTAGCAGCAGCCTTCACTTCTTTTAACTATCGCCCCATATATGCCGTCTAAGCCAGTTGTATTCTTACTTCTTTCCTGGCTGCAGAGGCCCTCCAACGGGTCTCTGACCTCTTGCCAGAGCTCCCATGCGGCCGGGAAGGAGGGGAGTTTTTGCTCCTTTGCCTGCATCGTCAACTCCTCCGGGAGCCTTTTACTTACAGGGGTGTTTGGTGACGGTCCCATCTTTTTTCTCAGTGCAATGAGGATGACAAGGGGCAGACCCATCAGCACAGCCAGGCAGATGATGATGCAGACGCCTTCCTCGGGCTTGGTACGGATGAGCTCCAGGATGGCATTAAAGAAAGAGCTGATCTTCTGCTCCATGTTAGTTCCTGGGCATGTTGCTCGCATTCTCCACCAGATGTTGCTGATAATCCTTTCCTGGACCACAATGTTTTGGGGTCCAGTAGGTGTTCTTGCCAAGATGCAAGGACAGCACTCCAAAAGTTGCCCTTAGAATCAGTTAGTCTATCTCAGTGCTAATGCTCTAGAGTCAACTATCCTCTTCCTCAGGCTGCTCTAGAGTGAGCTCCCCATGGGTCTGGAAGCCCACCTTTTATTGGCCCCCAGTTCTGCTCATGTGCAGTGGGGGCCAACCCTGATTGGGCACAGGTGGGCTTAACAGGAGCTCAGGCCTTCCTCCTCCTCACTGGCAACACCTGATTGTCTTTACCTGGTTGCCTCTGCACAGAGTCACACTGGCAAGATAGACTTCATTGAAGAGATCTGAACTGACAGCCTCTGCTTACAGCTACCCTGTGAATAGCTTCGTCTCTTGAGATCACCCACTTGTTGTTTCTGTGTTAAAAACACGTCAGTGAGAACAGTCTTCCTCAGCATCCTGCAACACAGACTTTGACCCTCATAGTGTTGATCAGAGGCGATAAACACTAACCAAAAAAAAGACATTATTGCTTTCCTGAAGCAAAACTGCATTTTGGAAACTGGCAACATTGCTACAAAGATGGAGAAAATGTCTAGAAGCTATATCCTGAAAGTAGCACGACTTCCAGTCTGTCATGTCCATGGTATTGAGCAACTGTTTGTTCTTCCTTGGTCTAAGTCAAATATTGAATCTTTGATACCAAACACTTAATGATTGTCTTGCTTATTTTTTGCCAGTCAGGCTGAATGCTTGCTAATTACTTCCATTTTCCCATCTCCTTTTTCTCAAGGGAAAAAAATCTGACATTAAACTCCAGTCTTATAGAATGGAAGAGCTTTGTACATGGAAGGACTGGGAGGGCGGGAATCCTCAGCTTGGAGAAACACAGGGAGAGGCACAGAGGTAGTAAGAAGCACGAGTGCTGCAGAGGGTATGCACAGAAATCATTGCTGTCCCTCTCAGTACGAAGGAAGCACCAACTGGTGCTGGCAGTCAGAGGTGAGGTTTCAGATGAAATCACACAACACATTCTGCTGAGCAGCTCCTTGCCACGGCATGTCATGGATGCAAGAGGTTTGTGTGAGTTCAAGGGGAGACCAGCAAGGGTTATTAAATAACCAGACATGATCTCTGCCTTGGGAACTCCCTCCAAGTGGTCAGAGATGGGGTGAGTACTCAGGGAGTGTATCATTAAAGACTCTCTTAATTCTTTTCTTTGGGCACTGACTTTTGGCAACAGCTGGAGGCTGGGCATGGATCTGGACAGAGTCTGTGTCTGACCCAGCACATTTTTATGTTTCTGTGTTCTCTGCATCACGGCTTCAAACATTGCATGTCTGCCCCCAGAGTGCTCTCCTAATGAAGGGGACAGACTCTGTGTCTGGTGATACACAGTTATTCTCCCAGCATATTAATAAGTGAGGAAAAGAATATTGCAAAATTCAAGAATGGGGAACTTTAAACATATGGAGTACACAAAATGTACCTGCAGTCTGTTATTTCAACAAAGACTAAAATCATTGTTTCGGATACCAAAACAATTTTCCAACTCTTTTAATGACTGACTTTTAAAAAAAGCCTTCCCACAGAGTAGGGGAAATCCAAGATGCTGAGAAGCAAAAGGAACAGACATTCATGAGTTTAAATTGGGGAATTTCCCTTTGTACTGGACACTGATAAAAACACTTTTAACCATCACATTATAAAGCAGCTGCAGCAACAATTATTATGAGTATCTGAAACGTCTTTTTTGTTTGGTTGGTTGGGGTTTTTTTAGGCTATTTCTTCCCTTTAAAATTATACCCAGGGAAGAGAACCAAGGGAAACACTTTGAGGCTCAGGAGGGCTGTTGTTTCCATCGACCGCCCTCGATGATCCTTCCCTCCCGCCCTCCGGTACAGCCCCGTGACCCGTTCCCCGCGGCCCGTCCAGCGCCGGAGGTTTCCCATGCACCAGGAGCCCCCGATGCGGCTGACGGGGGCCCCTCCCCTCCCCTCCC
>JAAWXA010000009.1:14504918-14587709 GCA_038090715.1 Florisuga fusca
CGCCACATCACCATCTTCTCGCCCGAGGGCCGCCTCTACCAAGTCGGTGGGTGTCCGGTCCCGGGGATGCTGCCGCTGAATTGCCCCGTCACGGGCCCGGCCTGCTCCCGCTTCCCGCCTCCGCTTCCCGCCCGGCGGGGCCGCAGCCGGCGGTGAAAACCTCCCGCCGAACCCGTCTGCCTCTGGGGAGGGGGAAGTCGCGGTGCCTCCCGTGGCCAGGGGGTTTCGGGCCCGCGGTGTGCGGAGCAGCTGCGGTGCCGGCCGCGGGCCCGTCTCGGGAAGCTTCGAGGGAGGGCCCTGGCATGGGGAGAGACCTTCTCCCGCTTCCCGTCTTTGTTTTCGAATGCTTGGCGACCAGACTGGCCGCCATCCAGAAACTGATTATTCCCACTAATTTCTTTTTTTTTTTTTTCCAATTTATCTTGCAAAATTAGGGGCGTTGTGCTTTGTAGCGTGAGACTCAACCATAGCTGTTAGAAACGGGACTCCAGCTGCCTCAAACCCTACATGCCAGAGTTACAGGTTTAGGTTTTGAAGCTCTCTTCTTGTTACACCTCAATGCCATGTGTTATGCGTACTGTGGTCTGTGAGGCAGCAGCAGCCACCCTTTATTTCCAGGCTTCTTTGAACATTCTGCAGTTAAGCTGCAGCCTAGCTTCATCTTTTGTAGGCCAGGGAATGTTTTATTCATACTTATACAGTGCAGCAGATTCTGCAGAATACTCCATAACAGCATTGTCAGCTCCCCAGTCTGGCAGGTGAGTTTATTGTGAGTGTGTCTGGAGAAGCCTCACAACAGGGCCAGATCCATTGTTTTTGCAGCATCATCCTGATGCCATCTTCCCCTGGAGCTTACAGGCTCCTCCCCAGCTGCACATACGGTGCATGGCATGTCCATACCTCCATCTGTTCTCCTGGAAAGGAGGTTGCTGGAACCACACTGCATTAACTGTGTGTGCTAGCCAATAGATCCTTTTGTGTCTGCTCCTGAGTTTGGGGTTTTTTTTCCAGGAAAAAGGCTGTGTAAAATAATCTTCATGAGCAGACAGGTTTTTCCAAAGAGCAGCTAGCAAAGTGACTTTCTGTAGGTGTCTGTACATCGGTAGAAAACTACCTGTACTGAAAATTACCTCTACCAGATACCTCCATATGGGTGCTGTCTTGCACACTGAGTGTCTATAAGGCTTGATTGCAACTTGTGTGCTGAGCCTTACACCTTCTGGCTGGTAGGGACAGTGCTTCCTCACACAAGATGTCAGTGAGTCTGATGGAAGAGTCATGGGCTTTGACCTTCTGGTGCTATTAAAACGGGCTGGTTGGTCTCCATTGCCTTTCTGGCTGTTTCTCTGTTGCAGTGCTACATGTTGGAAAAGGTTTCTGCATCCTGTAGTGAAGAGGTAACTGAGCCTTGGTTTCCTACCTCCTGGGTGTATTCAGCCATTAGGTTAATGTGTGAGAAATGTGCATTACCTCCATATCTTTTACTCAAGTCTTCTTAGCAGCAAGTACATGCATGTGTATTTGAGCCTCTGCCCACAGACCAGCTGTCTAGAGATACTTTGAGTACCTGTATGCTATGAGAAGAAAAAATATGTAGGCATGCATAGGTGACTTCAAGCAAGTATGACCTCACTCTACCAGTGGCCAGGCTGATAACTCTGGCGTGGTGTCACACAAGTGTCTCTGTTGGCCATCATATAGCCACAGCATGGACAGAAAGCTCGTGTTGGATTGTGGTCAGAGAGCTGAATCTAGCTTTTTGAATCCTGTACCTCCTTGGATTCAAATTAACCAGGTGCTGTCAGGGATGGCCATGGACGTGTGGTGCTTTAAGGTCACCTTAAAACTTGAGTTTTTTCTGGAAGTTGGCGGTACTTGAACAGAGATTTCTGGTGTAGTGATACTGGACTGAAATTCCTATGCTTTGCCTTTGATCTGTCTTCTGCTTCCAAGGCTCAGAAGGCTCATGTGGCTTTGAAGTGATCACATATTAGAAAAGTAAAGAGTTATTTCACCTATATTTTTCATTGCTGTGGTTAAAAATCTCCTGGAGCATCAGTGTTGTCTTGCCAGCTATTAGTTTCAGTCTTCAGATGGGATGTTTCATCCAAGTGGGATTTCAGGAGGTGAAGAAAATTATTGTCAAACTTCTGACTGTTGTGATGTGTTCAGGGAACAACAAGAGACTGCTGTTCTCAGAAAGTACGTGTACAGTACTACTGAAATACCTGGCAGAAAACAGACCAAAAACATCACAAGTAATTTGAATTTGTTGTACTGTAAGAGCCACTTCACTTTTTCACTTGTTTCTGAGCAGTGCAGATGGTAATAAGAACAGGGCAAGAAGGGACTGCATCTCAGCAAGTCTGGTTATCAGTACTTGTGAGCAAAAACAGTTTGTGAGGGCACCTGTTCCTGCTCCCATCTAAGTCACAAAATCACAGAAAGTTGAGGTGGGAAGGGACCTCCAGAGGTCACCTGGTCCAACCCCCTGTTGGAGGGGTAGCCCAGGACCAGCTGCAGATGTCTTTTGAATGTTTCCAAAGATGGAGATTCCACAGTCTGGGCAAGCTGTGCCAGAGTTCTGTCACTCTCACATCAGTGAAAAAGTGTTTCCTGATATTCGGATGGACCCTCCTGTGTTTCAGGTTGTGCCCATTGCCTCTCCTTCTGTCACTGGGCACTACTAAAATAGAGCCTGCCCCTGTCCATCTTTACACCCTCCTTTCAGATATTTATACACATAAACAAACAAGTTTTGCTGAGCCCTATCCTGAGGCTTCAAACATGAGCATTTTGTGGGCAGTGTTAGCCTTTTTCTCATTGGGTTCTGTGCTTGACTGCAGGCTAGTGCTGATCACCCCAGGGAAAGCAAGTGAAGAAGTGAGCTGAGTTGTGCATCTCGTGGAGAGAAAAGGAGAGCATTCATTAGTGTGTGTTTGGGTAACCAGTAAATGCTCTGATGCCCGAGAGTAATAAATACATGGCAAGCAGCTCCCTTCCATAACTCTGACTCAGCAAATTGAACATCATGGTCCTGGTATTGCAAGAGTGTTTTCATATTCAGATTATTCCTCAGATTATATGCAGTCTCTTCCATAGATCTGAATGCAGCATTTAAAACTGATGCATTTCTTGCTCCCATGATGTTAGAAGATAGTTCTAACAGTCTGTGCTGTTGTTTTAGACACGTTCATTCACATAGCTAACAAAAATCATCTACATTTACCTCCTGCCTGAAACTTGCCTCTCCTAAAAAGCTATTAGCGATTTCTGAATGCTTATCATATATCACAAGATATATTATTTTTTAAATTGTTCTTCTTAAGGCTTTTGAAACCACTAATCAAGGAAAATTCATTTAATGGATCATACAAAAGATATCTTAATCCATTATTTGTGCCTGAATAATGCTATTTAGAATGCATGTGCATAGGTTTTGTTTTAAATAGTGAATAAAAGCATTGAAGTATTGTAATGTCAAGTCAGCAAATGTGATGGTAGGGTTAAAACCAATCTTCTGTGCATGGTCTGTCATTTCAGTTTTCACCTGTATTGGTTAAAATCTGCAAAAGAAAATTTCATCCTTGCAGTGGTGATAATGCTTGAATTACTAAACCTGTGCCTGTTAAAAAGTATTATGTAAGGATTTGCAGTTACTGTAGGTTAAGGGTGGACCATTTTGGGTGCAGAACAGCCTTTTTGTTTTAAAAGATTCTGTTGCTGCTGAGATGTTCTGTTGCTAACTGAACAAAAAGGTAAATTACTAGAAATATTGAAGGAAGCAGTAGTAGTGGTTTTGTGAAGGGAGTCACAAATTTCAGTCAAATTCCTATCAGAAATCTCTTGTGTGCGTTGCACTAGAGACCTTAGACACACAAAGTGTCACAAAAATATTAAAGTATTAAAAAGGCCAGGACTTGGTGAGACTTCTGTGTTGGGGGAGGTGTGTCAGAGTTATTTGTACTGATATCTCTAATGCTGGTTTTTATTAACCTTTACATGTTTTTCTAGAATATGCATTTAAGGCCATAAACCAGGGTGGACTTACATCTGTAGCTGTTCGTGGGAAAGATTCTGCAGTAATTGTAACACAGAAGAAAGTACCTGTAAGTAGTCTGGTTTTGGGGGGGGGGAGGCTGGAAGGAGATGAGAAAAAAGATGGGGGTGAGACTCTGCAACATCGATACGATATTTATTAGCACTGACATATATTGTATATCTTAATATCATTCTACTTATTACACATTCTAGCTCCATTTAGTGCTCATTTGTATGTTTCCTCACTAAGTGCTGTATTATTGGTTTTCTCTGTAGCTGTTGAAGGGTTAAAGCTAAAATAAGGAGTTGATCCTGCTGTAGTTTGCCATGCCTACATTACTCTGGCTTGTAAGGGCCGAGTTGTCCATAATCAGTTTCTTGATCTCTTTCATCCGTACTCAGAAGATCTTATACCATTAACATGCAGAACAGATGTTCATGAGTGCTTCAGCACAGTGGTGATGTGTTGTTGACTAGGGGGGAAAACAATGTTATGTTTTGAGGGCAGAGTGCAATAAGGGCTCAAATTTTTGTATGTGTGTTCTCAGGAGTTTCTTCAGAGGTGAAAGGACTTTGATGTTGGCCATGCTCTAGCTGTCAGCCTTTTCCAATTACTGAGGTTTTGCCTCCCTCATTCTTTAATTTTTTTTTCATATGCCTGTAGCAGTAAATAGTAGAGAGCCTGAAAGATAATTTCTAGCTGTTAGCTGATTATTATATTTTTTTGTTTGTTTTCTGTAAATACCAGAGCACCAAGGTCTGTCTTTTTTGTACTTTGAAGTACAGTGTTTTATATCAGCTTATTTCTATTTCTTCTTTAGGACAAGTTACTGGATTCCAACACAGTGACCCATTTATTCAGGATTACTGAAAATATTGGCTGTGTGATGACAGGAATGACAGGTATTGAATTCACCATCTTTTTAAGTATCTCAAATGTGTCAGCTTTTTTATGTAGTTCATCTACTTTGCATCATGTAAAACAAGTGCTTTAGGAGGTTTCTGCTCAATCTGTTTTTGGAGAACTCCTCTAGATCTGCTAGGTATACTTAAATACAACTTAAAATTGAGCCTGGATTTTACATTCTCAAGCAATGATAGGAATAATGTGGTAGATGTTCAGTGAAATTAATACTAGTTCTTTCTCTCCAGCTGACAGCAGATCCCAGGTGCAGAGAGCCCGCTACGAGGCTGCTAACTGGAAGTACAAGTATGGCTATGACATCCCTGTGGATATGCTGTGCAAAAGGATTGCAGATATTTCTCAGGTCTACACGCAGAATGCTGAAATGAGGCCTCTTGGTTGCTGTAAGTATAGTTTATGAAATTAATCTTTTCTGTTTCTTGCAACTTCAAGTATAAGAAATTCTCACCCAATTTCAAATTTTGCAAGATAGGAATGTAGCTGAAGGAGTAAAAGGGATGAACAGCCAAATGAGAGCAGTGTGGGAAGTCTTGAACTGGAGCCATGATTTTGCCATTGGCTCAGCATTTGAATTGGAGCAAAAGGTTTAGCCTCTCTGAAACATGTAATGCAATTTCTTCATAGTTTTTAAGGCTTAGTCTGTTTGCACTGAATAGTGATGTGTTTGTGAATGGGAGATGCTCTTTTTACTGCTGTCTGTGTGTAGGTAAACGTCACTGTTAAACTATGCTTGTGCAGATTTTGTGACCTTTTAAAATCTAAGTAATATGTATAGGGCAAAAATCTATATAATATTTGCTCTTAACCTCTATATATGTCTAGTGTAGAGACAGGGTGCTTAAAAATGGTTCACTTGCAAACATTTTTGCACCAATCCTGTTTTATTAACAGCGCATGCAGCTTAAATTAAAAAAAAGCTGTGTGTAAAGTTTTTTGCAGAAATTCTTGGTCATCTGTGTGTTCTGAGGTTGGTTCTGATTGGTTTTTTGTCTTTCATTTGGCTGTGAGCAAATTATGACCATACTGCCAGGCTGTCTGGGAACTGAGATAAAACACTTAATATTTACGCCATTGCTTATTCATTGTATGTTCTATCTGGGTTTCTTTTTGCTTGCTTGTTGGGTTTGTTGTGGGTTTTCTTCTTTCAAGAAGAGTAGCTTCAGATTTGATGAATCACTTCTTGTAATCATAGTAGCCACTAACACTCCTCACTAAAGAGCTCACATTCAGCGTTGCACCACAGTTTCCATGATGGGGCAACTTTCTATGCTTGTAATGTCCAGGAATGATTGGTTCTTTCTTCCATTGGAATTTCCCATGCCTTGATAGTGATTTTTTTTTTTTTTTAAATATGTGAACAAAAATATTGGTTCTTTTTTGTTTTACTTAACCCTTCTTTGAAAAGATGATGGAAATACTTTGTTCCTGTGGTAGTAATAGTTGCTCAGAAGCTTATCAGCTGATCAGCTCTAACTAAGTAACTACTAGTTGAAAATTATACAAGTGTAAAGCAAAACTCAATTAAATCCTTGTCCTTTTTCTTTTTTTTCTTTTTTTTCTTTTTTTTCTTTTTTTTTCTTTTTTTCTTTTTTTTCTTTTTTTCTTTTTTTTTCTTTTTTTTCTTTTTTTCTTTTTTTTCTTTTTTTCTTTTTTTTTCTTTTTTTTCTTTTTTTCTTTTTTTTCTTTTTTTCTTTTTTTTCTTTTTTTTTCTTTTTTTTCTTTTTTTCTTTTTTTTTTCTTTTTCTCTTTTTTTCTTATTTTTTTCTTCTTTTTTTCTTCTTTTTTTCTTTTTTTTTCCTTTTCCAAGTACTTCTTATAAATTATTTTTAGTTTGCATATTGAGACTATACAACCATAAATGTAGAAATGAACACACATGCCTTTCATTGGTGCGACCTGATCTTGTTATTTGAAGTCTGTCCACCTTGAAATGGTCTTCAAAGACTCAGTTTTATGTTCTGGTATTTTCACAGTTCATGTCAGATAATTTTTTTCTCTAAAGAAAGGAGGAAAAGGGATGTAATGCAGTCCCTTTCAGGATTACAGTCAAGAAATCTAAAGTTGATTGTTTTAATATTTTCATTATTTTCAGCATATTTGTGAAGTTACTTTCTGATAGAAGGCACTTAATGGAACTGTTGTTTACTCTAAATGTGCAGTGCACAGGAAGAGAACTGTAGCTGGGTTAACTTTGTATCAGAATTAAACTTTTTTGTATTCCCTGACATGGTTTTCTATATACAGAGTGTAGCAAAAATGTTCTTATCTTTAATGAGTTACCCTTCTTTGGGAATGAAAGAAATCTGGTTTGCAGTAAACAGAGTTGCACACCTGGTGATGAGATGTTGGTAAGCACCAGCAGATTAGAAAAACAGAGGAAATCACAGGTCTAGGTATTGGAATGGTTCCCAAAAATGTACTGCTGTGAATTCACATGTTTTACAGGGGAGGAGTATCTGTTGTACAACTGAATGAAATTGCTAAAATTGGGGGAAAAAATACATTAACAAATTTTCTCTTCAAGGTATGATTTTGATTGGTATCGATGAAGAGCACGGCCCTCAGGTGTACAAGTGTGATCCAGCAGGTTACTATTGTGGATTCAAGGCCACAGCTGCAGGAGTTAAACAGACAGAGTCAACCAGTTTTCTTGAAAAGAAAGTAAAGAAGAAATTTGATTGGACATATGAGCAAACAGTAGAGGTAGGCCAGCAGAATAAAGATTTGTTGAAGTATTTTTAATATGGTGCATGTTTGCCTGTGATACAAAGGAATGCATTTCCTGTTTTCTTCCAGTTCTGTATTACTGCCAGAGCAAGTACAGCTATTTCAGCAAAAAAAATTTCTGAAGGTATTCTGGAAGTGTTTAAATAGATATGTAATCTGCTTTTCTGCTTTACACTAGCTGAAGCAGAATCTGTAATTGTAGCACTCCCACTGTAGCTGGTTGGTTACTGCAGTACTCAATTCTGTGGATACCACTACAGTTGTCTTTTAGTGCACTTAAAACAATCTTCAAGTTAAAAAACATTCCAAACAGGATGGGGTAGTGCTTATTTGTCAGGTTTGTAAATACAGGACCAGTTGTTATGTCTACTGTGGAAGCTGTTGTTCAAGGCCCATTATGAGAGTGTATCCTACTGACAGAATAGGTCAATGAACTTATTTTATAATCATCCTTACTTTTTCACTTACTCTGTAGAGATCTGTCTAAACAGTCCTTTTGCATGGCCACCTTCTTGTTCTCCCATGGTGTCATGTTTGCTGCATCACAAGACCAGTGGTTGAAATGAGGAACAATAGCCTAAGCTAAGTTAGCTGTAGCCTAACTCCCCTGTAAGATTAAACAGAGTATTGTATTAATGTGAGTACTGTGCAGATTCACACCTTCAGCTCATTTACTTCTGAAGTCAACATTACTGTGCAAGTACCATTTTTAAACAAAGGTTTTCAGCAAGAACTCATAGGTGTTACATCTTGGTAAATACTGATTTCTCTAAAGAGAAGATCCTGAGAGGGTTAAATAATTGTAGCGTACTGAAATTGAATGTATTTGAGATGCCCTCAGATTCTTTTTTTAGCTTGGCTAAATATTTTTCAAATTAAATGTGTTTTTCTATTACTGCTTGGTTATAATGAGCATGTGTTTTATTTGAGCTGTTAGAGGTAGGTAAAACAGTATTTTCAAGTTACTGGTTTTAATTCATAAAACTTCCATGGTATGGTGGAAATTCTTACTTGGTAAATGATCTTCCAGTGAAATCCTGGATGCACTACTATACCTGTGTGTCTTTGTAAAAATGCTGAGATTGTGAGTGTTGATTAATGACTGTTCTTCTAAAGTCAGCAGTGACAGGGAGAAGCAAGACCGCCAAGTGAAAACAAGAAATACATTTTTGTGATGTTCTTCTTGTGCACACATGTTGTTATTTAACAAAAATAATAATTTGTGGTGTTGTGTTAGAGGTAATGCTCCAAGGATAAGAATTCTGTTTGGATTTTTGGGTTGCTTTTTGATTGGTTGGGTGTTGCATTTTTATTTTATTTTTTTTACATTTTGATGTCTGTGGTCTTACAGAATTATCCCAGAATCAATGTATTACCAGTATATTTTAAACCTTAGAAACGTCGTATCTTGTGTTCTACAGTTCCTAAAAACATTACTGGTCATACTTAAATGCCTGCCTGTCATAATACCTGATATGATGAGCATCTGGTTACACAGCTGTTTTATGGAACTTCTTTTTGTGCTCAGTCATTTCAGGAATACATCTTTAGCATTATTATGACCTTACTGCAAGGTTTAGTTTGAGTGAGGTTGCAGAGAACACCCTTTAGAATGGGTGATGATTAGGGTGGAAAAAGAAGTTCAGGCCTGGTAAAATGCAGCTTTTAGAATCAGACAGTGTAATTCTAATTACCAGGAAGAAAGCCCAAATGGAAGCCACTCAAGTGATGCATTTTGAATAATCTTGGATTGCAGTGATGATGTCTGTCTTGTTTGCCACTAATGAAGCACGTTCTGTCTTTGAGGCCTGGGGATTTTTTCTTTGCCTAACAAAATGTTTTCATTTTGTGGTGGGGTGTGGTTTTTTCTGCTGCAAAAATGACATGTCCTGTTGATTTTTGTAGATAGGGTTTTTAAGGGAGAGGACCAGAGAGGGACTGCATTCTGTATCAGAAACTGTTTGAAACTTTTCAGCAGAGGTTTTGAGGTGAAAGGAGGTAACTTAAAACTGTAAGGAAGGCTAGTCAGTAATGCTGTGTAGATTTAAAAAGAAAAAAGCATCAATGCTTTCTGTTTAATTACAGGGTTTTTTTTCCTCTTTCAGACAGCAATAACATGCCTGTCTACTGTACTATCCATTGATTTCAAACCTTCAGAAATAGAAGTTGGTGTAGTTACAGTGGAAAATCCTAAATTCAGGTAAGTCATCAGTGCTGGTGAAACTTGGTGTGTTTCTCTGGTTATGTGCAATTAGTTTTAACTTCTTGTAATGCCAAATTGAGAGAACTGAAGTTGAAGCTCATTTTACTTGTAACTCTACAAAATGCAGAGGGGAAAAGACATTGTTTTTAAAAAAATGTTAACAAAGTTTTAAAATTTTGTCATTTTTGCAGTTAATAGATTACAAATTTTTATGATTTGAAATACATTTAAATTTGACAAGATTAGTAAATCCGACATTTAAAAATCACTGCAGTGATTTGGAACTGGCTGATCTTTCAGTTTGTGAGTACACTGCATTCTCTGCCAGTACGGAACCAAGACACCTGCAGTTCCCTTCCTCTCCTGTTACTGCCCAAATCTGAGTGCCATGCACTGTGAGCAGCAAGGTTATTTGGCAATCTGTTGAGACAACACCTGGAAATTTTCCTGCTGAAGGTTACACCTCACATCAGATGCAGTGTCTTTGATACCCTTCTCACAACACAATGTATAGCTGCAGAAGAATGCATGAAATGTGGGCAAATAAGTTTTGGGGCTTTTTTGTTAGTGCAAAAATACCCTTTTGGTATGTCTTCCCAAATGTTTAGTTATGGCTGGCTTGCTGCAGAGGAGTTCAGTTATTTCTCCTTTAGCCTTTCCTGCCTTTTTTTTTATATAGAAAAAGAAAGCAAAGAGGAATAACTAGGTGGGAGAGAAGAGTCCTCTGTTGCTTAAGTCTTGCTGTTTGATAGGAGGGGATTGGGGAGAGGCTTCAAACCTTTAGGGTCCTACAAGTGTATATTTTGAGTGCTCCTTAATGTGTTTAAAGTTGACATGGTGATGAGAGGTGGTTTTGCATTTGGTGATGTCTGTTTAGAACAACAGAACAGCACAGTGTTTTGGAGAAAGCCTGAGGGAGCTGCATTACCCTTTTTCTACTGATGCTCAAGGGTCACGTGCTAGCTTTCTGCCAAACTTCATTTACTGCTCTCATGTTCTTTTCAGAAAGAATGGATAACAAAGAGAGGTAGAAGGCTAAGAAAATCTGTGTCCCCCTTTGAGTAATCATACCAATTACTATACCCATCCTTCCCACCAGGTCCCAACTTACAAATAAATTACTCATGAGGAGTTGCCTGTTCTTTTCTTACCAGTTGTTACCTCTTTGCTCTCTAGTGCCTTTGATTCTTCCTTTATTTTTCAAAAAGAATTGGAATGTCAGCCTGTGGCCCTGGCAGCAGGGCTTAAAAGGGCTTCATTTGAAAGATGCATTGTATGAAACTTACTTTTGTATGTATTGGGTTGTAATATTGAAGCTTAAGGGGAGGAATCAGTTAAGGTATTTAACATTTCTTTTTGTTCTTTCAGGATCCTTACAGAAGCAGAGATTGATGTGCACCTTGTAGCTCTGGCAGAGAGAGACTAATTAGTGTTCCCATTTGCATTGTTGGTGCTTTTGGCCAGGATATCTGTTGAAAAGAAAACACTTATTAATGGCTTTAGGTTATGGGTGGAAAACAATGTTCACTATATGATGTATTTTACTCTGTACAAATAAAACAGAGGTTTTTGAAATACTTGGTGTCTCCTTTTAATGTAGGGGTTTTTTTAACTTTCAGTTTTACAAAACTCATAAAAATGCATGATGAGTTAGAATATTTCTGTGATGACTGCTTGCCTTTTATTTGCTGTGATGATTTGCTTGCCTTTTTATCAGAAATTTTATACTCTGCTGTATATGGCTTCAAGTGTAAAGTTTTATATCAGACTACGTGGTGTGCATGTCTTGAGATAATTCTTAAATCTACACACGTTCTCTTCTTGCCTTGGTATTTCAAGGCTTGTAGTGCTACTGGCTTAACTGTGAGGAGATGAAGATCTTCATATTTGCTCAGGTTTGTATGAGGATATAGGACAAAAACAGCTGGAAAACACTTGAGCTGCAAATTACAGCTCATTCCTTTAGGCTGATTTGTTTGGGGTGCAAGTAGAAAATTTAATGGTCATTTCTGTAATTAAGCAGCTCTGAAGTTAACATTTATTTAGGGGAACAGATTCTTTGTGCAGTGTGTACTTTGCGATTTTGGCTGGTTTTCACTGACCTGGTTTTGAGCAGTGCCAGAAACAGTGTTGGGGTTGCAGGAGGCCACCAAAGTCCATTAACAAGAATGACTTCTTGTTAAACAATTCTCCTGGTTCCTTATAAGATTCTGGGTTAGGAGAAAAGAGAAGACTGCAAATACTTGAGTCAAGGTGAAGAAATTTTGTTTTGCTGCAGTTGAAGAGATTTCAAAATTATTCCAAATACTCCCTGATATTTTTTGGTTGGTTTTTTTGGTTTTTTTTTTTCCTTTGGGACCTTTGGGTAAGACCTCACAAATCACCAGAAACTAGGATAACTTAATTTTTTTCATATCGCTTTACAGTTTAAGCCCCTTCTTTGAATGTGTATTTTTCAAGTTCATTGTAGTAAAGGAGATGCAAGTATATGTTTGGTGTTTTTAATAAAAGTTAATGCTAGCCTTTTGTGATAACTGATTTGAGGAGATTTGACTGTACTGTGAATTGTTGACTTAACATGAATTTCCATCAGTGCCTCCAAATTGCAGGTTCTCTCTTGCTATGTAATGTAGTATGATAAGATGAAGCCACTTTGATTCTGGTTTGGGTTGGTTACCTGAAAATTTGGTGTAACAAATTTTGTGCAACAATTGGCAGAACAAATAGGAATGGCACATTGCAAAGGTCTGTGTCAAGTGACAAGTGAAATCCTGGCCAAGTGACAGCTGAGTTCCTGCAACTTCCTAGGACCCTTCTTCCTTCACTACAGTTGTATAACAACCTGGAATTTCAGTAGACTTAATCATTGTTGCATTCACGATGATACTTTATATACACTAAACTTTGCTATATATTCTTGAACAGAACAAATTATAAAGATGATGTCAATTGGGGAGCTATGTGACCGGGGCACACTTGCAGAGAGATTTGTATTTAAACTCTCTCAACACCTTGAATTCTAACTTTTGGAGCCTGTATGTGATTGTGTAACTCAGGTGGGAGAGCAATGGGTGTTTGTACCTTACGCTTTTGCAATGCAGAACATCCCCTTGCATATTCAGAGATGATGAAATAAGCTGCCTACAATATATTAACAGGGAATGTTGCCTTTTTTTTAATAAGCAAGGTTAAAATTGCAGCAACTGAAATGCCATTTTTGCTAGTATTTTGTGAAAATTCATGAAATTCATGAAAATTCACGGTTCTCTTTTCATACGAATCATGAGGATTTTTCTTACTCAGTCAAAGGTTTTTGTTGCTTAAGATAAGGCAGCTACACAGATGGGGTTGCCTGCCCCAGTGGGAGAATCCCTTGGGTTACACATACACGTGGTGACATTCCTCACACCCTGGAGCAGGCACCACCAGCAACCAAGCTGTATCAGCCCCAGTTGGTGTTGAACTGTACCTGGTACCGCCTGCTCCTCCAAACCTGGCACTTGCAGAGAAACTGGAGAATGCATTATATGATCCTGACACTTCTGGTTTGGGCAGAGCTTGTCAAGAGTGATACCAGACTTGGGCTCACTCCCAACAAATGTTTGTGATTTGTTGTGCCAGTGCTGAAAACTCAGGCAGATGCAGAGTAGAGCGTGAATGCTAAGCAGGAATAGGATCAAGTTTTGCTTGTTACTTGTGGTTGAGAGTGTAAGGATGCAAATGCCAAGTACATGGCCTCAGCTTAGGTAAATCAGTGTTTCTGAGAGAAGCATCTGGATTTCTTATGAACAACCCCCAAGGGGGCCCCAGAAGCAGCTAGAGCGTGTATTACAGACAGAAATAGCTTAGCAGGGAGTCCTAACTCCAGTAGTCTGTGGGTCACCGGGAGCTGCCTGTGTATTAATTCATCCTGGAAACAAAAGATGTTAAGGCAGGTGGCAATGAACCTCTCCAGGATTTCAGATACGTAAGTGCAATGTGCTACTGAATCAACTTGTGATGCACAATGTGAGACCAACACCTTTTCCACGTTGTAAAGCCCCCAGTGGTGACAGTCTAAGCACACAGAAGTAAATGGGAAATTCAGGTAGAGCAGGTACATGTAGATTTATAAAAGCAATTTTTATTACATGGAATATGTTGAATTCTCTGTCCTGTTATTAAGCCAATGTCCAGGTGTACCAAATAAGAAATGTTTTGGTCCAGTGTGTCTTGTTCAGAGTAAGATGACAATTAGATCTGTAGCTGGCTTGCATCTGAAGGAAAAAAAAGACCACAAACTTTCCCTCGTTTGGTTTTTTTTTCCTTCCCCTGACACAAAGCATCAGGGGATGTTTTGAGTTCTGCAAAACAGCAGCCTTGTTGGCTCATGAGGTCAAGTTTTGTGGCACGTATCCATGGTGATATTAATGTTTTCTTCTAGGAAAAAAACCCCTACACTATCAGAGTCATAACACTAGGGGCACTAGTTTTCATTTTGTAATCACCGATTTATGTTTTTCTTGAGATGGAAAGTTCTGAAATTGTCATAGCTTGTTCCAGCCAGTTCTTGCTAGTAACAATTTGTTCTGTTCTCTTGTTTTGGTCTAACCCAAACTATTTGGAAACAATGCAAGACATCCTGTATTTCAGGATCAGTTGGAGCAATGAACTTCAACCTCTCATGCCCCAACTAAAACAAGGATCATCATGTGCTTATGCTTATGCAAAGCTGCTTAAAATAGTGTCTGGATTTTGTTTATTCTGATTCTCACATTAAAAAACCAAAACAAAACATAACACAAAACATTTTCTTAGGTTTGACCTTGATCCTGGTCCTGCAGTGGTGCCATCACCACACAGATCAGGAAGCAGTGCAGGACAGGATGCATATGGAGGGTCTGCTTAAACCAGTGGTGCATGGTAGGAATGGCAGTCAAATTTGCCTTCCTTGTAAGCAAATATTTTCCTTAGGGAGAGAGGGCATATCAGTTCTCTGAATACTTTGAAGCCTCCTTTCTGGAATCTAACTGGCAGCTGGCACAGCTGGCCAGGCAGAGGTCCCTCTGAGCAGTGCAGATTTAGGATGTTTAGGAAGAACTTTCAACAAGGTGTCAGAAAACCTACAGCAGGTTGGCTGCTGAAGGGGACAACTGCACAAGTGGGATGGGCAACATTTCTTCCATTCCCTTTTCTATCCATGTCCCTTAAACCACTTGTAGCTGTGCACACCTTCAGGGTGTAGTGAAGACATTTATTTGCATTATTAGCTTAGTTTCAGTTAACAGCATTTGGAAATGCCTCATGTACAGGAAAAAAACAAACAAACAGTTCTCACTTAAGGACGTGGTGAACTTTGAAAATAGGCTACCAGGTTAGCACAGTCACTTACTGCCCACGCAGGCAACAGGATGGGGCTGTAAGAAGGCCGGAGGGCTGTGTGTGTCCAGGCTGTGAGCTGAAGGGACTGGGAGGGGCCTGAGGATTTTCGGTGATGATGAGGAAGGATGCCTGAGGTGCTGCCAGGTAGTGGTGAGCTGCCTGAGCCCTCAGTCCCTGGTGGATTTCTCAGGCTGTAGCTCTTGGTTGTTCTGCCTCATGGGTGTCTGCACCCACGAAACGTTTGCTGAATGCTTGCAGTAGGGGATGATATTATATCTTCTTGTCTTCAGGAAAAATTTCTGTCACTAACCTATCTTGCCTAGTAAAAAACCAAGTAAATACAGTATAGAAAAGTGTAAAATTGCCTGTTAAGTGCAAAAATATCAAAAAGTTATGTCTCTTGGGTGACAGCAATACACACAAGGAAGTAATTTTTAAAACTTTTTTCCTACTTTGACTACTTTGCACTGACACCTACATCTTTCTCACTCCATCCAGCTTGGGAAACAAACCTGAACTCTTGTGTAGGGACATCTGCCTGTCGTGCAGTAATGGTCCAGAAATTCAAAGGCAAGAGTAACAGAGTTGCAGACTGCAAAATAAGTCTCCATCAGGGAGAAAGAAATTTTACAAGTGTCCTGACATCCAGTTGAGGGTTATGATGGTCTGAAAAAGGGCCTAAGTTTGTCTACAAAAAGAAGATAAAAAGAGTTAATGATAAGTAGCATTAGAAGTTGTTTATATTACAGGAATGAAGTAGCAAAGGTCCTTCCCTTTCAATTTTAAGAAAGAGATTTATTTATTAATAGAGAAATAGAGAATAAAATTGATTTGTCTGCTCTGATGCTAGAGCTATTGTCATATGGAAGCACATGCAATGCACTCAGAAGGAGGATGAGAGGGAAACTACTCCTCTTGAAGCCTCTGACGAAGCACATACTTACAGAGGTTACAGACTTTATTTCAGGTGCAGAAAATAAAGAGAAAGTGATGCTTTCCCACTTTTGTAGCAAATGAAAACACATACCATAGCAATTTGTGAGCACTTGTGCTCTGTTACAAGAATCAACACGTGTGGATAGATCTATGCTGTAATCCAGCTGTGCTGGGAGTGCAGAGGAGCTCTCAAAAGGGCTGGCAAGGCCAAGGTGTGCTGCAAGAGCAGAGCAGGCAAAGGAGCTTGTTTCAGCTTCTAGGCTCAGGTTTATGGTGTTTGGCTCTTGGCACAAACAGGTCAGGGCACGGGCCACACTATCTTTAGCAGACCCAAGGTGGAAATGACTGCTTTCTGTCACTGCATGGTCCCATGCCATCCTTGTGCCAGCAATGCCATACATGTGATTGCAAGCTGGCTCAGCTCAAGGAGTCTGTCTGGGCTAGTACTTGCCTCTTTGTCACTGTGGATTAACTTTTGCTTGGCTCACCACAGTTGCACAAGGGAGGAGGGAGATACCTTATGGAAACAGGGAGAGCAGGACCCAGCTCAGCACAGGCTGGTGTTTTATCATCCTGTCAGAGTGCTGAAAGCTCACCTCCCCGATTTGGTTGTGCCACATATTATTGTGGTTGGTTATATTGTGTCAGTATTTTAAACAATTTTGAGATGGATCATTACCTAGGAGAATAAACAATTGCTCTTTGCCAACTTTGCACACATGGCTTGCTTGTGGCAGTACAAGGACCATCCTCCAGATTGTGCTTCAGCCCGCCCTGCAGGCACCTCACTCATTCAGACCCACACAAAGCATGGGAAACTTCAGGCATGTGCAACTTCCAGTTTTGCACAGAGCAGGTGGTTGTAAGAGATGGATTTGAGAGCTGCAGTTACTGCCTGGAACCGCTCCTGCTGGTGGAAACCTTGAGCTCCTTCCCTCTGCTCTTGACAAACAACGGAGCTGCTGAGACAGGTGAGCTGTGCTGGCCCCTGTGCTGTTGCCTGCTCTCCCAAAATGTTCTGCCTGATTTGCCTTCTGAAGGTCTGTTGAAAATTAATAAAGAAAATTAAGCCAAACATCTTAGAGTACACTTACACAGTGAAAGATGTGTATTTATACAACTTGAGTATTTGCCATGACTGTGAACAAAACCTAGGCACTTGGTTTTGCACATCTGTTGATTTTTAGAGCTGGGAAAGAAAACAGTTTTGTAAGGAAGGGTCACGTGAGGATAGCCAAGCTGGAGAGGAACCAGCACAAGAACCACCAGGCTCTCGTGAGCCTTGTGCCATGGGCTGTGGGAGAGGATTCAGAACAGTGATTAAATATAGCTGCAGCAGAACCTGCTTGGCTTGTTTCAGCTGGATCTGTGCTTTGAAATTTCAATTAAAAATATCCTCATGTGGTGCAGCCTCTCCAGTGATAGCACCAGGGAGGACACATCTCCCCAGGCTTGAGTCCTGCTGGTTTAGTCCCTCAGTGGTTAGGTTAGCCCTTGGTGCTCAGCTTGCTCCTGTACAGCTGCAGCCTTGTGTCTCAGGTGGCTTTGTTGAAGCCCACTGCCACTGGTGACACCGAGAAATATTGCCACCCTTCTTTCTTTGCTCTTCTTAATCATAAGTTATGATTATTCCAACAATTTTTAACATGTTTAAAGAGCAGTCTCATGCCAACCAACTAACTTCCATTAACTGGTCTCATTTACAGGTGTCTCTAAAACATCTTATACCCAGGTCACAGGCAAAAAAAAAAAAAAAAGTTGTACAATACCAGGATAAGGGTAGTTTAAAATCTGTCAAAGAGGCCCTAGTCCTGTCCCCTCTAACTTCCATGCACTTCTACTAAATTGTAAACAGCAGAAAAATTTCAAGGCAATTTTCTCCACCCCCAGCTGCTCTGAGGCCCACCCTGAAAGAAGCAGTGAAAACCTGTGCTTGTTTTTGTTGGTACCCCACCTACAGCACAGGGCTCCACCCTGGAGGGAATTCCCACGCCCAGTAATTGCACTGCTGCAGGGAGGCCAAATATTCAACAAGCCCAGAACTGAACTTGATTCCAGAGCCTGTAAATAAAGTAGAAATATATACGAATGTGCATGGCCTCTTCCGAGTCCTTTGTCCCTCTGAAGTTTTTCTTTGCTGGTGTCTTTGAATCTCTTGCAGCTGAACCAAATGGCATCTGCTGAGTGCAGAGACTTATGGTGGCCTTTGCAGCTGGGAGAGTGTGAAGTGGGGTTTTTTTTTAATTTATTTACAAACAGGTAAAAATAATGGGTTTTCATCTGCTAAGGCTAGAGTGGTCTGGTCTCTGTTTTTACCTCTTGTGGTCAGATAGGCAGTGATATCTTTCCACCTAGGGGCTGGGGGTCAAAATTCATTGTGCTTGAAATACTACAGTGCAGATAACAGCTTTACAGCAAAATTCCCTGCAGGGTTAGCATCTGAGTGCTTCAGTCTGGGGGTTGGCCTCTTCAGTGAGCTCTGTAAAAGGGCCTGTTAGGACCAAATTAAAAGACAAATTAAGAGTCAGAGGGTGCAAGCAGTGAGGTTTTGCAGGCTCTGTGTGGGGACGGTGTAGCTTATCTGCATCCAGGCACGCAGGCACCCAACCCTGCACACCCCTCCATGCCACGGGGCATGACACAGTCCCACCCTCCCCAGCAGGGACATGGGAGCACTACAGCATCCCAGCTGCCCAGCAGCAGCAGCACGGGAGGTACTGGGAAGGACTGGTGGGTGGGATGCTGGCAGGGTGTGGGTGTGGAAGGAGCTGACGGGGCAGTCCCACCTTCCCCGAGGTCACACGTCAGCCCTAGCCCTGCCAGCATCCTTTTGTAGTGTCAGCAGGTCCACAAGGACAAGAGGCAGGAGGTCCTCTGTGTGCTTCCTGTGTCTCACAGCTGATCTCTCTGGGCCTGCCAGGTGATTGCTGTGGGCTCCCTGGGGTGGGGAAACTGCCACAGCTTCAGCTGGGATCTGGGATACTGGCTCAGCAAGGAGAAGTAGAGGTACCAAAAGCCCCTCCTGGTTTCCCTGTTCCCAGACTTCTCCTCCATTCAAAAGTACCATGTATAAAGACAGTGTCACAGCCTGGGAAACCCCTGCCTTGCACAGTTTCCTTCCTCTTTTCTTCTTCCTAAAACACAGTGGCTTTGTCATTACACAACCAGAGTGTCCTCTGAGCAAGGAAAGGAGAGCGTTCCAGCATTGCAGCCAGGGTCCATTCACTGCAGTCTCTGCAGACTCACCTCCTGGGAGACCCTTCTGGCATGAGGAGGAGGGAGGCATCATCCTTTTATCCTCAACCAGGAGAATTTATCCTTTGTCAGGAGAATAGACAGTTCTGCTGGCAAAAAACAGCTTTTAAAAACCACTAACTTTCTAACATTTTAAAGCCAAAATATTCCTGATTTTAAGCAGGTAAAGAGCAAAGTACAACACTCAGTGTGCAAACAGAGGAGAAAAGGTGCTGTACAAGCAGCCTTAACAGAGCTTTTAACTTTAGCAGAAATACATTTTTCACAAAGGGGAAAATCCCTTCAAATGCCTCAAGCCTGACTGCTCAGCTACAGGGCCTGGAGAATCAGGGGCTATGAACATGTTGGACTGCAAAGCCTTGGCTCTCCTCCCCCTGCCATCAGCAGGAGGAGCACCAGGAGTTACATGGACTGTGTGAAGTAATTCGCCTGAGTGAAGTGCATTTGCTCCTCTTCTGGAGGTCAGGGATTATTTACTTGCTGCTGAAGGGAAACTGGTTTAGCCACAGTGCTGATTACCTTCCTCTAGAAATCCCCCTGAGGAGAAGCTGAGTAAGCTGAACCACTGGATGCTGAGCCCAGAGCAATGCTTTTCTCCTAGAGCAGCTGTTGCCACATAGGACAAAGCAGAAGATAATTTTTTTAAAAAAAAGAAAAAATAACAAGAACAAACAAGCAAACAAAAGATGGAAAAAAGAAAGGGAGGGGAAGTGTATCCAGGGAGATGTTCTGTCATTGTGTAAGTCTCTTGCTGTGTTCAGCTGCAAGGCAAAGCTGACTGAAAAACTGGGAGAAAGGTGCTTTTTTTCATGTAAGGTCTGTGGCACACCCATCCCACAGTTCCTGTGGGCTTAGTTTTCATCCATTTTTCCTAACCCACTAATCTGACTTTTAGATGTGTGTGTTTTCTGCCTCAGTCCTGCAGACTTGTTGGAAACATCCTCAAATGTTTCCACTTGGGGAAAATGCTCAGCAGGAATGGGGGAGATCCCAAATGACACTTGGATTAGGAAAATGCATCTCAAGTTGTGGACCAAAACTTCTGTTCTGTAGTGCTTCAGAGCAGCAGAGTGCTACCGAGGGGTTAAATGGGACTAGGATGGTGAATACAACTGATTGTCACTGACCTTCCCACCAGCATGTGACCCTCTGAGTCTGTACTCTCAGTGGAAATCAGGCCCTGGCTGACAGTGTTTTCCACTTGAATCACTATGAAAGTGACTGAGAAGAACCCTGGGCAAATGGGTATTAACCAGAAAATGGCCTAAAAAACCTCATGTGCCTTATTGTCCCGAGGGGGATTTTGCCCCCGTCTGCCATGGTGAGGCATGGGACCGACCTCACCCTGGCTGGGCAGCCTGTGTTAGGGAAGTGAGAAACACTTTAATAAGACTTGTCAGGTGTGTGCTGGGTTTGCCTTGGTCTGGGTGATTCCCCAGAAAACCACAGTCCAGGCCAAATGAGTGGCTTGGTGCCAGCGCTGGCACAGCTCCACCACCGCAGCCTTCCACAGGAGCTGGGGAAGCAGCCTCTCCTCCTGCTCCTGCAGCTGCCAGGCACCTCTAAAGAACGAAAAGAGTATGAGGACAGGAAGATGACTCTCCCTGCTGCTCCCGAGCCCACCAGAAAGCCCTGCCTTCTCCCCAGCATGTCCCATCAGGGACTCTCCCTGGGGGGCATGGAAAAGCATCTTCCTTCAAAATCAGAGAACAGGAGTTCTGTCTTTGCAAGTTCTCACAGGAAACACTCTTCTTTCTGAGCAAAAAAAACCTAAAAAAGAGCATCTGCGTGGCACACCCATTTCTACTGAAATCCTGTACATCTAGCTAGAAATTGCATTGGCTTAATCCAGGGTTTTACTGGCTACTCCAGGGCATTTCCACTTCAAGGTTCTTTCCCTTCACAACTCTTCTGCAGTGCCTGTGCTCCGCACAGCACATCACTGGTTTAGTGTCTTCGAGGCGAATCCACGCTGTAGCTCTCTGCCTTCTAAGGAAATAGAAGAAATAAGGGCATTGACAGTTCAGTTATGACACAGAGCATCCATGAAGCAGAGAAAAGAGATCAGCTAAAACATGTGCCTTGCTCAATTAGCCAATTAGAGTGGAAGTGGCAGAACCCTCCTTGATGAGCATCAGCAGCTCATGAGAGCTGAGTCACCAGGATACCTATCTGCCAGCAGCTGGTTTGGGAAATGCCAGCCACCTCTCAGAGGACCCACACGTGATGGCACGTGCTGCTCACACAAGAGATTGTTCAAAGGGATCAGATTTAACCGAGAATGTTGCAGAGGTGAGGGAGGGTGGCCATCACACCACAATAAGCAGAAGAAGCAAGAGGAGCCCTGCATACAGCACAGCATGGATACTTTTATTTTCGGTGCTGGTTTTGTTTATACAGCCAGGGTGTAGGCAGGAACCCCACCAAAACAACTTTGCAAAAGGAGCAACACATTCGTGGAAGGAGCCTGGAATTTCCCAAGGTGTGAGCAGTGGGTTTACATGATGGCATTTCCATCGGGCAGCTGGCATCCCTTCCAGTGCCCCATCTTAGCCTCCCTGGCCCCCTTGCAGGCTCCTGAGAAGGGCCCTGGCTCCTCTGGCTGACAGCCAGCCCTCAAGCTCAGTGCCCATCTACCTGGTGTCAGGCCTCTTTCCAAGGTGAGCCCTGGTACATGAGCAGAGGAAACACCTGCATACCATGACAGCTGTCCTGCTCATTCTTCTCCCCCCTGACCCACAGTGTCCCAGGGGCTATGAGGACTCGAGACTGACACTGCAGGTTGCCATGATGAAGCACTGAGGGCCAGCAGACTCTTCTCCTAATTTTCTCTATTTTGTCTCTTTCAATAGTGCAGACACTCAGCTGTGCAAGTCGCTGTTTTGCCTGACAGTTTCTCACAGCAGCCCCATCTCCCAGCGTGTCCAACATCCATTTCCCTGACATCCTTCTGGCCTTGGCTGCTCCCTTGAGGGGAACCCTCTTCTGCCTCAGACCTGCTCCGTGCATACAGGCATTTGCAGGCAGCCCTATTGACTTTTCCTGCTTCTTTTCACGAGAAGGTCTTTTTATACAGAAAGTGCACAAAATTCACCTCTCCTTTCCTCTGGGCCCAGTGAAAATCTCCCTGTGGGCTGCTAGGAAGAGATGCTGCTGCTGCCCACCCTGGCAGTTTGGTGGATTTCTAGGAGGTGTTTCCTGCATACACTGTGCCACAATGTCTTTTCTCCTCTGGACCCAGCTCTGCAAGACGTTTTCAGTCTCCCTGCTGTCACTTACCCCTCCCACTGGAGATTGCTCCCCCTCAGATGGCTGGTGGAGTAGTTAGTGCAGTGCCCTGTGTTTGCTTCAGGCAAAATTACTTGGGGTGATTTGAACTCTAAGCTACCCTGGCTGGTTCCATCTGAACTAGGGAAAAGCTCATGCAGTCTTCTCTGGCAGCTGTGATGAGGGTGCTGTGGTGACCAGGCAGACCAGGGTCCTCAGCTCTTCCACCAGCAAAGTTGGGGCTGAAGCAAGCCCTGTCCTGGTGTTGTGCTTCTCCACAAAGGGATGAAAACAAACCATCTCTGTGCTAGATGGAGCTGCTAAATGGAACACTGAGCACAGGCTCTGCCTGAAGATTTACCTCCCTTAACACCCGGACTCTTGACTCAGCTGGTGCTGGCTGTTTCCTAGGGTCTGGTGTGAACACCACTGACCTTTTACAGCCTTTCTCTTTTCCTCTTGAAAAAAACAGTCTCCTAGGTGAATATAATCAAATTCCAGCTTGGGCACCCACCCAAGAAATGGGTTTCTTGCCTCACAGCCCAAGGGCAGCCCGGCACATGTCCATGTAATATAAGACCTGGCGCCCAGGGCAGGGGAGAGAGTAGGAAGAGACAGGCTGTCTCCTCTCCTTCTCTAATGCCAAGGATTTAGGGCACTGGCATAAGGTCAGGTGCAGAATGGACAAGACTGTGGGATTAAGTTGCTCAGCTTGGGAGGGAGGGAAGATCTAGCCGTCCTTCCTCCCAGCAGGGTACATGCAGTGTCCATCAGAGGGTCCCTAGGTGAGGCTTGTACCTACACAGACCTCTGGCTGCCCAGAGACTTCCAAGCCAAGCAGAGAGAAGCCACTTGTGAGCAGGACACATTGCAGGAGGTAGAAAACTGCTGGGCACAAGCTTTCCAGATGGCAGGTTTGGACGTAGGCTTTCAGAGCCTACCAGAATCCTGATTTAGGGTTTTAAATCACTTCTGGGATCCATGCCAAATGCTGTTTCCTACTGTGCTACTGGAGAAGAAGTAGTTTTTCATGAAGGTGGGATGTAATGACTATTGTATTTTTGTGGCACTTTAGAATGACCCTCCTGTAGGCCCTGAAGCATCAGCTCCATCTGGGACTGGATTATACTGCTCTTAATTCTTCTGCTTCTGGGTAGTTAAGATAATCACTGACCTTGGAAGAAGCATGTCCCTGCAGAGTTCTGCACTACTAGTTGCCTAGGAGCTGAGGTTATACACCAGTGTCTCCAGGACTGGTCATGGCTGAAGACAACAACACACCAGACTGGAAAGACCTCTGGGTTTGTGGTTGCAGTGGCCCTATTAGCTGTTAAACTCAGCTTGTTGCTCAACAAGTTGTTTTCTTCATGTAACTCAGTGTCCCTGACACAGCTCGAAATAGCCTGGCTAGCAAATAAATTGCAGTGCGGCGAGCAACGTGAGCAGCTCCCTCAGTGTCTCTGAGTGTGCCCAAGGTGATCATCCCCAGCAGAAATTATGGGTTTGCTCAACTCCAAGGATGAGGCCTCTGTTTTGCAGCGTAAGTATAAAAAAACATGAGCTCAGATTGCCCCAAGCACAGCTTTGATTCTCAAGTTATGCAAGTTCTCAGCAAGTGTGTGCAGCTACTGCAGCACCCACCAAAGAGACATGCTGGAGCCCATGGAGAAGAGCAAAGGTGGAAACTGCCAGGACATCCTGGATGCTGTGGATGTTGTTGCAAAACAACCTGCCGGGGGCTTCCCTGCTTATGTAACTTTTGGCACCACCTTCCTGCACAGTTGTCTCTGGTGGCCAATAGAGGTTGCCAGCTGCTGCTGCAAAGCTTCTAGGAACAGTCTTGTTTATCCCCTTCAAGCTGAGAAATCTAATCAAACAAAACACAAGCGTTCAGTGAGCTGAGAAACCTACTTTACATGGGAGCTTGTGTGACCAGAGTGCTGCTGGCCAGAAGCCAGGAGTGGCCACAGCTGGCAGCTCCTGGGTGGCAGTGGGCTGGGAGAAAGAGGGAGAGCATTGGGATCAAAAGAGAAAAAAAAAACAAACCCTGGAAGCTGTCTCTTGTAGGGAGCTCTGCAGCCTGGGCGGGTGCCTGTCTCCCAGCCCTGGCATTGCGATGTGGCTGGAGCATGTTCCTGCAGGCATCCTGCCAAGAGCTGGAACTAGGGTGATGTCCTGTTTCAGGGAGGTGACTTTATAAGGGTGACAGAAAGGTTTGGAGGTAGGGGGATTCCCAGCTCTACATGTTCTTTGAATTCAGATGGCTGCAAACTCCCAGCAACAGAAAAACAAGCTGCACAGAGATTAATGACAAGCTACTCCAGGCACAGCCCTGGCTGCTGAATTACTGGCAAGTTTCTGTCCAAACCAGGGCTGAGTGCAGCCAGGAACACTGCCAGCCTGCCAGTACATGTGCATGGAAACGTGGAAGGGGCCAGCAGGGCAGTGCAACTCCATTCTCGGGGGATGATTCCTCTGACCTTTGCATTGGAGGAGATCCGCTCAGCACAGACACCTGCCCCGCATCTGCTGCCTCATTGGACATGCTCATTTTTCACCCTTGGATACGTTGTCTGTGCTAAAGCTGAGGTCTTTGGCTGGCTGACATTAAGCAACCCTTGCAAAACAGCAGCTGTAACCAGTCACTGGAGTGTTTGGAAATCCTGGACTCTCTGTTGCACAAGTGCATCTGGAGTGCCCCGGCTGTACCGTGCCGATCGTCCCACACATGCAACCTCCAGAGCTCACTGCCTGCACACAGCTTCTCTCTCTGCAAACACCTTTGTTCCAGGCCAGGAAACCCCAAGCAGAAATAGGGCAACCCCAAGCAGCTTGCTGGCATTTCTCCTTAGCAAAGCTGCGGGGTTTTTTTCCGCAGCAAACCATGACCCAGCTTACTTGCAGCAAGCTGCATCCTTTTCCTTACCGCAGCACCCAAGCCTACAGCTCCGACCCAGCCCTTTCTGGAAGCTATCAGAGGCCTGTGGGGTGCCCAGCTGCTGGCTGCAGAGACAGGGGCTGCAGCTCCCAGTTGCTTTGGCAGGGAGTCACAGCTGAGGCAGATCTTAGCACTTATTCAGGCAGGAGCCAATTGAAGTGCTGGAGGGAGTGTTAAGTGTGGCTTTCAGCTCCTGGCTCTCTAGCTGAGTATTACCTAAGCCTTGCTTAGAGCACATCTACATAAAAAATGCTGGATTCTTCTGTTTCTCGACTGAGGGACTGCACCCATGGCAAGTTGTGGTATGCATTTTCCATTAGAAGAGAGAGAGGATAATATTTCAGTGTCTTGGAGCAAGCCTCACTCCATTATCCTGCTATGGGAAAGGGACAGTCTTCAGAGCCCTGTGCTCTCCTGTGCTCCTTTTTGCATGTCTTGGGTTGGGGACAAAAGGAGAGGCCACAGAGAGCACTTTTCACAGCCCAGCTGTGCCATGCCTTCTGATCCTTATTCCCCTCCTCCCTGGCCAGCCTGAGGCTGGAGGTGAACCTCTGTCCTTGTCATTCCCCTTTGCTTCCATAAGCAGCTGCTTTCCCCCTGACCCTGGCACCAGGCGTGCTCAGTGGACTCTAACAAGCAGACAGGCTTGTAAAAATGAGGCCACACAATGCCTATCATTGCCATACTTATGTCTTTCCAAGGAGCTGGTCTTTTATCTCCCAGCACCACGTCCCGCTGCTCTTACAGATCTGTACACACAGAGAAGTCCTGCGTAAAGAGGAACTGGCTTGTTTGGAAAATATCCTGCAATTCACTCTGCCAGCTGGTCCTGGAAAACAGCTCTGCGTGGGTCTGCACTTGCTGAGATGTGGTAAATGAATCTCCAAGGAATAGCTTGAAAGAGAGAGGAGCTTTTTCAATAGATTCAGCTAAGTGCATGCAGTAGGGACCTGAGATGGGAAGGAAACAGGAAGACCTGTCACTGCTTTGTGTGTTTTACCCTCAGAGCAGCACTCATCTTCTTTATTTCCCTTGAAAGGAAAGGCAAAGATGATTCATCTCCCATTCCCCAGATCAGCCTTGAAGCAGCGTTAGTGTGACTAAGGTCCTCACTGCATCATTTCTTTCTCCATCTGATGCTGAGAAGGTTGTAGCAGGGCAGGCTGTGATTAAGTGGAATTTCTCAGTGTTGAAAGATGTTTGAGAATGGTCCTGATGATTAATAAAATGACTTGAGGGGCCATAGGAAAATCTGATCCTATAAATTTTTTTCTGAAGAGCGTAAACCCTTTGAAAGTCCCTCGTGTGAAAGCTCAGAGAATGGCATTTGCAAAGAGTACTTCTGCCAGCAGGGCTGAGCAAAGGTGAAACCTGACAGCACAGCAGGGCCCCCACCCAGCGAGAAATCCTCCTGAGTTTCCACGTACCTCTGGTTACCAGAGTCCACAGTCTGTCACCTTACCTTATTGCACACTGCTGATGGAAGCCTGCTCATTTAGCAGAGCCTAAAGCACCCCAAGGGAGACCCAGTGCAGAGACCACAGCCCCAGTCTTGGCTCTCCTGGCAGACCAGAGAGTATGTTAGCAGCTGGAAGCACCAACTCCTCCAACACCACAGGTGCTGGTTTTACCAGTTCGTATTCCCTGTGGCTCTGCAGAGGAGACTGGTAGTCTATACTCTCCAGGCACCTCCACAAAAATCTACTTAAAAACAGTGCCTGCCCTGGGGATCTTACAGCCCAGAGCTGGGGCAGAGGTGCCACTGGCCACAAGCCCAGTGTGGGCTGTGACTCCATGTCCCAGAGCAGCATTTTGTACATGCTGGCATGCAGTGCCCTGAGGTACACGTGAGCCTGACAGGGCCAGGAGCTGCATGGGGTGGCACTGGCTTTGCCCCAGCCACACACATGGCGAGCAGCAGAGATGGAGACAGCCCCGGCCTTTGCCAGCCTGTTTCACAGTTGTTACCAGAAAATGCCTTTAAGGAAAGGCAATGTTTTACTTTCTTGTTGTCCTAGCTGCTGTTAAGGAACAGGCTGAGCCCTCCTATGCTGCAGCATAAACCAATGACTGTCTGTACCTCATTTTTCTCGCCTGGGAATTCAGAGCCTTCATACTACAAGTATTTTGAGCTGCTAATACCACATTCGGTCAGGCCCACTGCTCACTGCAATTCCTAATTTAAACTGCTGGCTGTCTGCTAGCAAAAACATTTCCTTCACTTTCCCTCATGCCTTTGGTACTGATCAGCCTGTTCTGTCCTGGCTTCTCACAGGGAGGTTTTCCCCCAGGACATCTGCAGCCTGAGTTGGCAGATGCTGGAAGCACACAGCTTGTGTGGAGGCCCCTCATGGGGACTCTCAAAACCTTGCCGGAAGCATATCTGACATTGCACATGAATCTGTGAGGCACTGTGCAGTGATACGGTGTCCAACAGGTTGCCAGTAAGCAGGAGGCAGATGGTCTGGGTTTATGCAGGAGCGTGTTCATTAGGTGCATGATTATAGCTGTGCAAGAAATAATTTATCTATCAGCACTGAGAGAGACAGATGTAGCTGCTGCAGTACATTGGAGAAGAATCATCCTATCTGCAGCATTATGCAGCTCAGGCTGCAAACACACTTCAAATAATTTCCTCTTTCTTCTGCACTTCTTGTAATTCCAAAGGCAGCCATCCATGTTGAGCTCTCACTTTTAGGAGCAGATCTTCAGCACTTATTTCAATCATGTCTGAGTAGAAGCCAAAATAAGCCCCAACTGATGTTGATGAGATAAAGGGACTTACTTCCCAGACAGCAGATTGGTCCATCATTGCAGCAAGGTCCACATAAATCACGTGGCTCACAGCCATGCAGCTCCCTTATTCCTGTGCACAGGGGCTGCAGAGCCTCAGGGTTCCCCACTGAGGCCTTGATGTCTTGCAGATATTTGCATTTACCATCACTGCCTCTTCTCCTCACCACTGCTTCATAGAACAGGGTAAAATGAAATCCCATGCAAAACAGCCCAGTCATTCTGCTCCATGTTACACTTTCCTTTCTGAAGGGCTCCTGGAGGCTCAGTTCAGAGGTGGGGAGCTTCTGCTAGATTCAATAGAGGTTGAAAGCACATGGCACCTCTCTGCTATAACTCTTTGAAAGGTGATGTTTTCAGTGCTTGCTCTCAGTTTGAAGCTTGCTTTCCTCTGTCACAATGTTTTACATCCACTGCAGTGAGTTATGCCCTGAACTCTGGATTTCCACACACCGGTGGCCGGCTGATGAGGTTCAGCAGGACTGCTCTGCATGCCTCAGTGATCTCACACATCTTTAACTTCCTTCAGTGGTTTGCTGAAGTGACAGCTAACAAGGTAGGACTTGGCGTGCCAAATGCTGGAGTGCTGCAGGGACAGGAACATCTGCTCCAGCTGTGGGCTCTGATGTCACGACTACTTGTGCCTGTTGGCCGACCCCAGATGGGGACCAAGCCACCACCAGAGGCAAACAGCAACCTCTTTGCATGTGTCACAGCACTGCTCTTTGGGCTAAGTGATGACAAAACATGATAAAAATGTCTGCCTATCATGAGGGCACAGTCGCCTGTTAGTTCACCCTTAAAAGCCACTTTTGAGATGAGGCCGAGCAGGGCTGGATCCTTCTCCACCTCTGTGCTGGGTCAGGGTCATATCCAGACTGGGGCATAAACTCCTGGGCCATGATCTCCCTGCCATGCCAGCGGACAGGCTTGGGGGAAGGGAATGAGGGAAAGGAGATCTCTGGTGCCATGCCAGCACCCTGCAGAGTAGCAGCATCTTCACTAATGCAGCATTCACCTGCACACTCCAGCTCAGGCAGGAGGCTTCCCACCTCCTACAGGGAGGCTGCTCCCAAATTATTTCTTTGATATCCTTAGAGAAAGGACTCAGATCCTCTGGGGACTGGAGATGAAGAATTCCATGTGTCATTAAGCAAAATGGTTAATCAGGCTACATGGAGCTCTCTTATCCCATGCTCGCAAGGAATACTCAGTTTCTGTTGACAGTATTCAAGGGCCCAGCTGTAAATAGGATGGCTGTGGAGATAGCATTTTTCTTGCAGTGATGTTAAGAAGCCATGTGTGCTGGCATTTCATGACAAACGTGCTTAAAACGCAAGGGACTTGCCTCCAGGAAGAGGACACACCGACCTGCATTTGCTTTACTGGTGAATGAAAGCATCTGCGTGGGAAATACCTAACACTCCCTGGGTCATGTGCATTAGCTTCATGCCTTGTGCTGAATCAGTCTCCAGACATGGTCTAAGTCACAGGCAAAATGTCCAGCAGCAGGACACAGGTTGGTGTCAGAATCAGCATCAGTTTACCTTCCAGAAGTTGCACACTTGCCAGATTGATTTGTAGGCCCAAAACGTTCAGTATAAGTGCTCCCTCAGGATCAGTTTTGAAATTATAACTCCCTGTAAGCTGAGTTTTCTTCTCGGTAAATTTAGAGCAGCCAAAAGATGGAGTTACTGGGTAGAGGTAATAGGATGCATGCATGTGAGGGAGTGGATGCTGCTACACAAGAAGCATCCAAGCAGACCTGATGGGAAGCTGCTAGCTGTAAGGCAAAGTGAATACTTGCTCCTATGCAAGCGTGAGGAGTTTATTAGCTATTATGCAGATGGCAATTGGATGCAAATTTGAGGGGGTGGCTTTTCAGAGACAACAGAGTAAGCCCCAGGTCAGAGGTATGCCCAGTTCACATGACTCAAAAGAGTGGGAGAGGAAATTCTTCTATGTTGAAACCACAAAAGCTTAGGAGAAAATATTTTTCAGGTGAGTGAGAAAACAAACACCTAAAGTTCCCAATGAGTAAGAAAAAATGAAATACATTATTCTTTTCTGAGTCACCAGAAGTAATGTTTCAGTTGGGAGGTTCTCAATATGATTTAAATAGTATGATTTTTTTAAAACAATGCATTGTTTCTAACTGCAAAAAGCAGAACAGAACACTTCCTTTGAAAAATGGAAAAGAATGGCTATTTTGAATTATTCCACTTCTTTAAGCAGAAAACTTGGAGATATTTGCACTCATTATCAAGATGCTGCTATGCAGCTGGGCTCCAGCCTGCTGCACACTCAAATCTTTGTGGAAAATGCCTGTGGTCCTACTTGTGGCACAAAGCTGGCATGTGCTCTACTCAGATGCTCTTCTCTTATTTTCTGCAGTGCACAGATACAGCTTGGTCCTCTTGTCTTTTGCCCCTCAGCATGAATATTTTTAGGAAGAGGCTTCCTGGAGCAGCATGTTTAGGAAGGCTTGGTCATGCTGCCTCATGCCTGGAACTCTCATGGAAGGATGCATGGTTTCACTTTCTCACTTTGACTGAACTTCTTTGAAAAAGGAAACTAAGAGTTATCAGTTCCTTGTCCCACAAGTCCATCAGATATTGGGATGGCTTGCAGTGGGAAGTGGGTGATCAGATCATTTTGGAAGCTGTGTGGAGAAGGAAAACTGGCTTTGCATGCCATCACCCAGGAGCAGATGGCAATCCTTGTCAGAAGTCCCGGACTTTCCTGGACCTGCTGAGTTCCCCTCCCCTGGGGACAGAGCCAGAGGGAAGGATGGAGTGGGAAAAGCTGAAGCATTTCTGTGTGAAAAGTTCTACTGCTGGGCTGTGAGATGACCTCAGCAGTGGACATGGGGAAGCTACTGAACCCATGTCTGCTGCTGGTGATGTCTCACATAGCTTTTGCATCCTGTGCTACTACTGCCTTTTTCCTGCTGCCTTTCTTCCATTTCAGAGTGATTGAACGTGTCCTCATGCTGTCTGATCACCTGTTTAAACCCAGCTGACAGCAGGCAAAGCCTGCCAGCCTCCCACACCATCTCCACACCATTATTTCAATTGCCACAGGTTTGGGCTCTGCCAGAGTGATTGTCAGGGGTAGTTTGCAGGCTTTCCCTTGGCTTGGCACCATGTGTGCCAGCCTGCTGCTGCTGGGGGTCAGGGCTGCAAGGACAGGAGCATGGAGAGGTCTGGGGCAGATGGACAATGTCAGATGTTTTACTACAGCTCAGGAGACTTCACAGGCTTTTCGAGAGGAGATGAAGGTCAAGTGTGCTCATGGGTGACTGGGTGGTGCGAATGCCCCTCCTCCAGAGGGTTTTCCCCAAGCCTGGCTCGGCAAAGCCCCAGGGTAAGGAGTCTCCATGCAACTTGGGGTGGGGCTTGTTTGTTTGCTGGGGCAAAATGTCTCAGAGAACTTTCTACGAGGAGTAAGGACTGAGTTTTCAGCTTATATCCAGAAACATCAGCTTTAACACACTGCAGAATGGAAACCCATCCGCTTAGAAAAAACTAAGAGAATGTGGTTTCGTTCTGTGTGCTGCACAGGCTGGGCAGCCATCCTCACCCACTCTCAGTCCTTCTCAGCTCAGCATGCATGCTGAGGTTTGAGACCCGGTGTTTCCTTTTGCCACACGGAGAGGGAAAGCACCAAGTGGATCCTCCCATGCTTCGTGAGCAAACCCCATGGGCTCTCCTTTAAGACTAGTGCTCCTCCAGGCGGGCTGTGCCCTGCTGGACCCCTGGGCACTTCCCTGTGCAAACAGGGAGCGATGCTCAGCACTGCTCACAGGGATCTTCTGTAGGGCCTTGGGAAAATCCCTCCTCCGAGCTACTGAAATCCAGGGGTAATAATTAACTGAGTTAAGTGTTGCGCTGTAATTGTAGCTGTGTGCCCTTCACAGGGTGCACGAATGTTAAAAATATTTGCATTTTAAGGTGCTTTCTTGCATCCCTTTGCACACATTTGCTTATATTTTGTTTTAACCTGGAGGGATGATGAGCTTCCCTTGAAATATGGGCAGGAAGATAACTCTGAATTAGCTAACACTGGGAATGGGTAAAGGATTTAAATTAAAGGGGTGCAGGCCTGTTCCTTCAGAGCTGGGAATCCCCAGGGGCAGGCAGGAGGCTGCCTTCCCATTGCTGGAGAAGCAATGGAGCCTGGCACCACAGTTTGTGGCTGCTGTAAAGGGGTGAAACTGCAGAAAGGAGTGAGCAGGGAAAACCCCAGCTCTCCTCTGACAGGGACTGGAAAGTCCTGTTTGGAAAACTGCACAAGGAGATGGTCCTGGGAAAATCTGAGCACTGGAGCAAGGGGAGGGCAGTGAAACCTCCAGGGTGATGGGGGAGTTTCTGTTTCAACCTCTCTGGAATTTGGCTTCTTACATTATGACCTGATAAATGTGTCCGTGTTTAAGGTAAGGCTTTTGGCCCTGATGTCTGTCTGGAGGGGTGGGGAGGTGAGAGGTGCCAGAGCTTTTCCAGGCTTTTCTATGGAGATGGGGGGAGGCTGTGCAGCGGCCATCCTGGCGGTTCGTGCCATCCTGACTGGAATGCGGGGACAGGACTTCCAATTGTGTCAAATTGCAGACTTTGTCCCACACAACTCTCACTCTTGAAAAAATACCAGTGCTGAGAACACAGCAACATGGGAAAAGCCCTTCTTCCACCTCCCTGAAGTGAGGGCAGGCTGTTTCCCCAGGAGAGGGTCCTCCCTGCTGCCCCTGCATTCCTTTCTGCAATTCTTTCTTCTAGGAACAACCAGATGGTTAATTATTTCCATACCTCAGCTTCTGCCAAAAAATGATCTGTGCTGGGCCTCTGCCCAGACTCCACCACCACTGAAGATTTTCCATTAAAACAAGTCACAAATTATACTTGTACTCCTCAGAGATTATGCTGTCTTTCCTCAGGTTTTGTTGTTGGTTCTACATTTTCCTTCCCTCACAGTTATTTTGCTCATCCAAATATGAACCAAAGCTGTGGGAATAAACAGCAGCAGTGGGTCTGCCACTTTTGGGGATAGATTAATGGTCCTGCTGGCCTCACTGCCTTCTAGTGCATCAAGCCCTGCTGGGGCAGGCAAGTAGATGGGTCCACCAGCTGGATGCAGGGTCCATAGCTGGTAAACACTATCCGTTGGCCCCTGTCTGGCCCTACAGTTCTTGGTGTGTAAAATGCTAAGTAATTAGTAAGGAGGCCCTTCCTAACATCAAAAGGCTGAAAGATGAGGAGGAAGACAGAGTTAAGGCCCACAGATGAGGACTATGGCCTTTCATGATGTCCAAGCCCATCAGCAGGCAGGTGGGCATGCAGCTCCCAGGGCTGCCTGTCCCACTTCTCTCTGCTGAGGGAGCCAAGACACCTTACACCTATGTGTAGGTGTAGCCAAGACACCTTACAGCCCCCACAGCCCAAGCTGAGTGACAGGAGCAGAATACCCCATAACCCGAGAGCAGCAGAGTGGGCAGGAGGGTGGTTGAAAGGCTTTTGTTACAACTGCAAAGGTTAGGCTGGCCCTGGGGCCACTGGGAGGATGCAGCCTCCCACTGCATTGCAGGATTCACTTTTGCCCTTGTTTTTAATACTTCCCAAAGCTGCAGTTCCTCAAAAATCAGTATCTGTATCAGTATCTGGACTCCACTTTCCACCACTGCTGCCCTGGCAGCCTGCATTTCATCTGTCATCACCATGAGGTTCTCTAGAGGTCCAGGGATGATGCTGAGAGAGCTGGAAGGCAGGAGAGAAGGGCCTGAATCTGGTCCCTGGGTTGTGGTTGGGGTGATGGAGGCCTGCAGGAAGGTGGAGTGCAAGGAGGAGGAGGAGGGTGTGGGAGGAAATGGGGAGTTCAGGTCTTTGTGTGCAATATAAGGAAGTATGGGAATATCCCTCTGGGATTATCAAAGATATTTACAAGAATGGGCAGTGGGGAAAGGCTGGAAAAGAAAAAAAAAAAGCAGCCTCATGCTATGCAGTGTCATGGTGATTGAATGGTAGTTCACAGTCAGCTCGTGTTCAGGAGAAAAGGATGGGGGGGATGGGGGAATGCTTGTAAATGAGAAAAAAGCAGATGGACATGGGTGACAAGGACTCTAAGTGCAGAGGACACAGGCATGAAGGGAGCTGAGGAAAGGAAAGAGGCTAAGGGAGAGAGAGTCAGTCAGGAAACTAAAAATAAACTTCACAGGACCTTGATCCACAGATCCTTGCCAAATGTGCTGGGAGAGAATTTTGAATCTCGGGCCAGTGTAGCAAAACACTGGCAAGGAGGACAAGCAAAAGCAAACTAGCATGCTCTGCTAATAGCAGCCATGGCAGATGGAAAAGCAAAAAGTGATGTTGACAGAATGAATGGCTAAGTAGTTCTCCCTCCCTACAAAGGGAATGTGCAATATATCTGCAGAATGACAAGGAGGTAGCATGAAGGCAGGTCACCACCAAAACCCCTCTCAGAAGGTCTTTCTAAAGGCATGGCTGTGGAGAAGCCAGAGAGAGTGTGGACATGCAGCATGTGTTTGAAACTGGGAGCTGGGGGGGTGACCTTTAGTGGACAGTCACATCATATCATCAGGTGAGCAGGCAAAGCTCTGCACTGAATAGCCTGTTAGCGATGCACAAATACATAGCATGTCCCAACCTATTTTGCTAACAAACTCATATTCTCACATTAATCTCTGTCCTGCTTGCTTTACATGCTGTTCTCTGCATAGGATACTTGGTTACTTTTGCATGACTGGCAGAGGCAAACTAACAACCAGCATGCGGTACCTGGGCAATGATTTGTTTAGCTGCAAAACTTCCTTGTACAGTAATGCATTTGCTTAATTTATTAAGTCATTATAGAGTTCTTGCAAGATTATAGCAGCACCTTCCTAAGATACTGTTTGTATAAATGTTGCAATGGGCAGCCAAGAACCTACTCCTGCCTCTGAAACTCCTCCACCAACCTACTGATAACTACACTTTTCCTCCCTCCCTCTGGACTTCGAATAAAGTGTTTGCATTCAGATAGTATCTATTTAAATATTTGCATACCATGTCCAGCCGTGTACCTGAACACTTCCAGAACACTGATACCTGTTGCTGGTGAATACTACTGCAGAGCCTTGACAGCATTTCAGCTCCTGTTTTGCAAAGGGAAATTAGCTGAAGCATAGCTAATGAGAGGAACATTGCCTTTTCTATTTCCATCTGTGGCAACATTGTGTTTAGTCTAGAAAGGCTGAGAATTCAGAATTCACTCAGAATTCTTTGTCAGAAAAAAAAACCTCTAGCAGCAAGAGGATTAACCACCTCCCAACTCCCCATCCCCAGATGAGATTTAGCAGTCATTATGAGTGCAAGGTGAGTCCCCAAGAAGAAAAAGAAAGGTCTGACAGGTTCTGACCCAGTCCCACACCTGGAAGATTTTGTGGGTTTGCAATGAAGGCATGGCCCTGTCTGCCAGAAGGAAGTTCCAGGGCACACACCTGGGCTACGCTCATGCAATGAGAGTGGAAGAGAAATAAAAATGACTCAGGATGACAATTTTGTATAATCCCTTCCACAACGGCCTTTGGCTCCCATGCAAATTAGGAAACCTTCAGCCAGCTGTGGTGCTCTTCCTCATACCAGAGAGCCCTCCTTAGAGTGGGTGGTGTGGCAGGAACTCTTTGGGAAGAGTGAGGCGGAAAAGGGAATGGGTGTTCCTGCACAACCTGGAGTCATGGCCTTCTCTAGCAGCCTGAGCCAGGCTGGTTGCCAGCAGCACAGAAGTCCCCTGGCCAGCACTCCTGGCAGAGCCCTGTCCTGTGTCAGCAGCTCTGCTGCACCCTGTGTCTGTCCAGGGGCTTATGGCAGAGAAGGAACGGGGCACAGTCACCCTCCTCACAACCCATCCATTACGTGGTCACACAACGGGCTAAAACCTGTGGCTAGAACCAGTCCTGTGCTGTGACACTCTGCCAAGAAGTGATCAGGTATAGATGAGGATTCTGTCTGCCTGAATGCTGGAGAGAAACAGGCAAGAGGAACTGCAGTGGGTTAAAGCCACATCCTCCTCCCCGGCAGGGAAGGAGCCGCGGCTCCCGCAGCTGGGAGGGCAGGAGGCCTCGTGGCTGAATCTCAGGGGTGGAAGGCAGCAGCATGTTCCCAGGCACGTGCTCCCTCTTCCCACGGAAATCCCCGTTGGAAAATCCAAAGGTGTCCGAGTTCAAACCAGAGCCAGGGTTGGTGATAAATGAGAGGGCGGGCAGGCAGGCGTGGGGCTGTGCTGCAAACCCCCCTCCTGCCCTGGGCAAGTCCCGGCAAGAGCTGTCGAGTACCGGGGCTGAACAAGAGGTGCTGTGAGGGCGGGCAGGTGGGTGCTGACAGAGATGGCCTCAAAACCCCTCTCTGGCAGCCCGGCAGCCTGGCCGGCGCTTGGGTGGTGGAGGGGGAATCCCATCTCCCTGACCTTCCTGCTGAAGAGGCACAGGAAACACCACCTCTGTCTGTTTCCAAAATTAGCTGCAGCAGAAGGGCTATGGGCTGGTCAGATGTCTCACCACTGCTGGGGTAAACCACCTAAAACCCCTGAGCCTCTGACTCCATCGGTCTACCAGGTGTTAAATATTCTTAAAAAGCAAACCAGGTGGATTCCCATGCACTTCAGGGCAATGAGGTGGGCAATGAATCATTTCACAGACCAGGTACAGTAATCCGACTTTTTTTAATAAATACATCTCACATGTACCAAAATAATTATAAACAAAAAATGTACAATATTTACACAATATACAACTGCTAAAAAGTGTAGCAATTATGACACACATGGTGTGAAACACACAGTTTCCAATTCCCACAGTTAACATTATTGCTACTTCGTATTAACAGCCAGGAGGTCACCAGTCCCTTGGTTGGACTCTTCCACCTGGAACACCCCACTGAGAGCAGCTGAGGTGAGTCAGTGAGGCCAGGGAGCACCCCTGGTCCAACACAGATTAACAGTCACTGAGAAGATGGGGTGTTGGTATAAGCCTGCCTGGCCATGAAAGGACATGAATTCCTCAGGGTACTGAATGCCACAAGGTAACTAGCAGGATGGAGGTGTAGTCTGTTACCTCCGTAGGGTTGAAAAGATTGGCTATGTGGCTCTTTATGAGGTGGTGTGGCTAATCACAGATCTCTACTGATGTTACAGATCCCACTCCTGCATTTAAACATAGGCCAGAACCTGGAATCGTCCTGTTACAATTACGTGCTCCTTCCCAGGCAGTTTTGTATTTCCCTCCTCGATTTTTCCTCTCCCTTGTGACTTGCTTTTTAAATGAAGAAAGTCAGTCCTTTTTCTATACAGAGATACACAGTCACTTCTTTTCACAGAAAGCTCTGCTTTAAAATGCCAGCTGTCGCCCTCCAATCAGGCAGTCATCATATATGAGCTGCAAGAAAAAACAAAAGACTATTAATGCAAAACTCTTACTGGGAGTACTGTATCCACTTTGGGATAACTGCCAAATTCTGCATTCCCTGACTTTGGCAGCATATACAACTTCTACACTGAAATGGTTACGTTTGCCATTTAACAGCATTGAGAACTGTAGAAATACAAACAATGGGGAGGCAAAAACCAGCAACAGAATGGCTTTCAGAGAACTGTGTTGGGTCAATCTCCATTCCCTCAAATTACTTATCTACATTTTATTCTTAAATTTATTCTATTTGTAAGCTTGCCCCAACTGCCATCTTTCTGATGGTTGATAGTGTAACTGTATTTGTATACTCTATTTGTAACCATCTGTAACAAAGGCAAGAGGTCACTGAAGCATGTCATCACAGCAACACCAAAAAAGCTACTAAGGGCAGGATTTCCCCCTTCTCCTGGGAAGGTGCAAATAGCTGCTTACTTCATCCTCTGTGAATTCAGGCTCCGATTCACTGCTCTCCTCATCCTCACTTTCGGGCAACATCTGCAGGTCGGCTGTGGTCAGTTGTTTCAGCTGTTCCTGTATGCTGGAGTTGTCTCTTCCCCACGTCAGCTGATAGGGGGAATAGCCCTGGTAGGTCACTTTGTTCACATCTGCCCCATGTTTCACCAGAAGTGACACCAGGTCTGAATTCTGCAGGTCAACAGCCAAATGTAGTGCTGTTCTGCCACTGCATGGCTCCTGGGTGAAAATAACACAAGGTTTAGGATGTTAGGAGAGCCAGAGCCAGTGACAGACCTGTCAATTCTTACGACTACATAGCCCTGCTCAGCTAAATTCATGGTATACATTACATACCTGAGCATTTACATCTGCTCCCAAGGACAGCAAGTATTCAACAATAGCCAGGTATCCTTGAATAGATGCCAGATGGAGACACGTATGTCCTGCAAAACACAAATGAAGGAAAAATTTGAGTAAGTCTAACTGAATGGTAAGGCATTAGAGTCAAGATGACAGGACATGCTGGTATCTTAAGCTTGCAGTTCACCTATGGCAAGAGGGCCTTTTCCAGAAAAGCTTTCCAGCTTCAATTAAGTATGAAAAATTTGCTGGATTTTGAAAAGATTTCGTAGAGCCTTTATTCCAGTGTTTTACTACAACTTACTAAAAAACAAAAAACCAAAAGATGGAGCACTGCAAAAGTACTCACTAAAAATGCAAAACTCAAAGCCATGAGAGCCAGTAATCAACAGGCCTAAAAGCCACTGACATTTTAAAGACATCAGACACCACTGTGTGCTTTGGGGTCCTCAACTCCCAAATGGGCATAATCCTTCTCCATGTCTCCAGAGGCCTTTGAGCTCTGCAGGACATCAGCCCTACCCCTCAGTTCAGCACACTGACATCGATGTAGAGCAGCATGCCCGTACCGTTGTAGTTGGTTGCCTGCAGGACAGCGAGGAGGTGGTGAGGCTGGCAGTACTGTGTGAGGACACTGACGCTCCTGAGGGAGCCCTGCTGGCAGGCAATGTGCAGGGGGGTGTTCCCTCGGAAGTCCCTTATTTCCAGGTCACATCCAGCCTTCACAAGATGCTCAGCAACTTCAGGCTGATCGGTGATCACTGCCAGGTGAAGAGGAGTCTGCAGGCAAAATAGAAAATGCAGACCCATGAGTTACAACTTGCAACTTGCAAACTTGGCCACAACATCTGGGCCAAGAGACCCCTTGATTGCTTGGTGATTTGCACCCCTGGATAAAGCCACATCCCAGAAACTCAGTTCTTTACGCTTCCCGACTTATTGTATAGTTGCCCTTTAGTCTGAAACTGAACAACTTGGGGCTCACTGGATACAAAACAGCCAATCCGTGTGAAGGGTATCATTAACAACCCAGTAAAGAGGGATGCAACCCATTGCATCATATTTGAAAAATGTGGGTGTTAAATGCCACTCTTGAAGGAGAGGAAGCATTGCACTAACACTAGCTGGAGCCAGCTGGGGACTTCCCCGAATGCAGGCTTGGATTTAATATCCATCAATTAAAAAACTGAAAACAAACAAACAAACAAAAAGGACTTTGGGGGGAGGGAATTCCACAGAGAACTTTTGGAAGAATGGAAGGGGCAGATCCACATTTGGGGCTGTAGAGGTGAAAGTACCTGGCTGAGGTTGTTCTGGAAGTTCAGAAAAGCACGGTCCCCGGCCGTCTGCCGGATCACTTCCAGGCTCAGGTCTTTTTCCTCGTGAATAATCGCCAAATGGAGAAAACTGAAGGGAATAAATAAACAAAGAAAGAAATAAATAAAACTTAAAAAAAAACATTAAAATCCCACGTTAAAAACCCCAGACGCCCTCGGGGGGGTGGGGAGGGACAGAGGGGCGAGGCGGGCCCGGGCAGGGTCCCGTGGGGGTGTCGCAAGCCGGGGCTTTCGGCGGACGGGGCTTTCCGCCGCCGCGGAGCCGCCTCTCCCTGGCGCCCCTCCAGGGACTTTCCGCCCTCCCTCCCCNCGCCGAGCAGGACCAGACCCGTCGGTCGGGCTTTGAGTGGCTGGAAATTCCCGTCCTCGGCGGCTCCTCCCCCGCAGAAATCCCCAGCCCGGCGCCTCCCGGCCGGCAGCACATCCTGTCCCCGTCCTCACCCTCCCCCACCCAGCCCCGAGTCCCTGTGTCCCCTCCACTCTCCCCAAGGCCCTCACTTACGTGTCTCCGTCTTCCGTCAGCTGCCGTGCCCAGGCGGGCGGTTCGCGGGGCTGCAGGCGAATGTCCTCTAGCTCCTTCACCAGCTGCCGGTATTCCTCCTCCTTCATGGAGTCTAAGCCGCTGTCGTGGCGATCGTCGAGGGGGAACCCTCCTTGACGCTCTTTCTTCCCTTGCTCGTAGCCCTCCATAACGGGCGGCTCAGCGGGGCGGCGGGCGCTGATCATGGCGGCGGAGCTGCGGCGCGATGCGAGTGAGCGGCGGAGGCGGCGGCGCTGGGCATATACACCCCGGCGAGGGGATTTCTGCGGGGGAGGAGCCGCCGAGGACGGGAATTTCCAGCCACTCAAAGCCCGACCGACGGGTCTGGTCCTGCTCGGCGCCGCGGGCGGTGGTAGGGAGGGCGGATCAAATCGGGACGGCCCCTCCCCTCCCCGTCGTCGCCACCTCCCCTCTTGGGGAGGAGGGGAGGGAAGAGGTCGGCTGGGGGGGGGGAATTGGCGTTTTTCCACGTCGAGGGGGAAGTACTCGCCGCAGCGGCGTCCCGGTCGGTACTTCCCTGCTGCGCCCTGGGGAGGCTGCCCCTTGCCGGCTTTCCCGGGGGGACTTTCCCTGCCTTGCCCAGTCGTGGGTCTCCCCGTGCCCCTTCCCCGGCAGGGCAACGGGTGTATGTGTCGTTGTGGGGCACACTGCATGCTGTGGGGGTCCTTGGTCCCAGTGGAGGCCCCTTGCACTCTTGAGGACCACCTACCTGCACATGCCGGCCTTGATTGCACCCCGACATCTTTCTGTTTGGTATGAGGGGCTGTAGGGTGTCTCAGGGCAGATACGCAGTGGTGGTCATCACACTCGGAGAAGCTCCACTGCAAGAGATGCAGCGTGGCATGACAGCTTTCCTCCACAGCCCTCATCTGTGCAACATCAGACCCTTGACCCAGGCAGGATCATTTTGAAGGCTGGTGAGAGGGTCTGCCTTTGGAGGTGTTAACCAGAGCTCATCTATTAATGGGGAACAGATGTATGCCTGCCCTGTATTGCTTGGGAGGAGGTATCAATTTTGGGAGACATTCAGATAGTGTGGCACATGGCTGATGTTACAACCGATGCTTGCAGGTGTGCAGGTGCTACCACAGTGTTTAAAGGGTTTTGCATCACTGCTGTAGAAGTTTTTACATTTTCAGTTGGTGCAGAGGAATCAGGAATGAAAAGGAGATTTCTGTGCCACTCCTGTACACTCAGTTCTGTTCAACTGAGGAAGAGGACTAAACAGGCTTCTTTCAACACATCCATAAAGGAACAAACATTTTGAAGAAGAAATTACATCTTGTGTCACTATTCTGACTTTCTCTGGACATTCTTAATGATTCTTTTCTGCTTTTACTGTTATTGCACCGTGTGTGCATAACAAAAACTAGAAAATGCAGGCAGCCACATGGATAAAAGGCATTGTCTGTGAGACTGACAGTGCTGAATTTTTCCCTGGTGAATTTTCTTCTACTTCTCAGATGTGGGGGATTCCCATGAAGAATTTTTCTTCTCTTGCAACTATTGCTGGCCTCACTGAGCAAGTGTCTGTGCTTTTTTCCTTTTGTCATTTTCCCATGGGATGGCATCCCTTTGAACAACAACTTATGAGAAAATCCAAAGATGAAAGGGGGAGCCAGAGGAGTGGGTGAACGCCTGACTTTCTATGAGCAGATGTTCCTGATTTTCAGTGCAGCTGTACCATTCCTGGACTTTTTTTTCATAATTCATAATTTGGCCTGGGACAACCCGCTGGTGCTTTTGGGCAGGTTTAGAAAAAAGCCATACAATTCTTTCTTATACTGGGTAAGGGTTATGAAAGTTTTTACGAGCTTCTTGAAATGATTTCCCCTTTTTCATGTAAATTGGCTGGGGAAATTTAATTAACAAATAAATCCCCTCCTACTTTCTTCCCTGCAAAAAAGGAAGCTTGGAAGCTGGAAAGCAAGCTCTTGCCCTGACTGGCAAGAAACCAAGCCCAGCCAGGACCATGCTGCCTTTTGTTGGTGTTCTGCTAGAATCATACAGAAATTAAACTTTAAACCTTCCCATCCTCCCTGTGGTGGCTGGGAGGTGAGTTCAGCAAAGGAAGCTCTTTCCTTCCTCTATAAGTGACCACCAGCTGCTGTCACAGGCTAACATGGGGTTATTTTTAGTCAGCATTTGCCAGCAGGAACCTCTTTTTAAAGGCATGCAAGATGCTTTCATTTTGTGTGCATTTTAACTCAGTGGTACTGCAGCTGGTGGTAGGTGGCAGAAAGGAGATGGAAAGTAGTTTTTGGATGGAAAGTTATGCTGAAGCCAGCCCACTTCCTGCCCCAGGGAGATGCTGCCACCCCACAGCTGCTCTGCAGCCCAGCCTGGGGTGTTGGGGAAGAGGGAGGCCCCCACATTGGCCAGCACCCCTGGGTATTAGGCAGCTAAAAGCATGCATCAAGAAGGGATTCAGCTCCAAATCTTGACCCACATGTAAAGTAGCAGGCAGCCATGGATGCAGGGGCAAGCAGGACCCTTCCCTGTAACTCTTCACAGCTAACAAGGTTGTTGTACAACATTTGCATAAGAGGGTGGCATACAGAGGATAGTATAAAGCAAAGGTTTTGAAGTGGGCGTGAAGGTCATTGATGCTGCTTTTGTGCTACTGAGGTACTGGGTTTTTTTTTGTTTGTATTTGTTTTGTTTTTTTTAATTAACACATGATAGAAGTTCTTCAATAAGTTCTTCAATATAATTTTCTACATGGGCCTCAAGGGAAATAGAATAGAAAGAAACAAACTTGTCTTTTGGATATATGTTTTTTTGGATGCAAGATGCAGGCTATCACAACTCTGATTTCCTACAAGTCTCTCACCCAGGTGTTCCAGTCCTGGGAGGCTCAGACATGCCCCCAGAGGGAAGGAGCAGCTGTACTTGTCCAGGGACAGGGGGCAAAGCTTTCTGGACCCCTTGGCCATTTGTCCTCATGTATTCTGATTTAATACCTCTGCTCTGTGTGTATTAATTTCACTCAAGTGCTTTTTATGCTCATCAGCTTTAGAGGAGATAAGGCAGTATTGTATATGGAGCTGGTTTAGCAATCTCTATCTAAAAGTCACTTATATAAAAGCTGGAACCACAAGAGGTGATTTTGCACCTGATACCTAGGGTCTAGGTTCTGCAAAAGGCTCCGTCCTCCGTGGGTGCCCTGAGCACTCAATTGGCAGGGCTGTGGAGCTGCAGGGATGAGATGTTTTGTTTCTCTCTGTCTTGCAAGAAGCGGCAGGCGGGGCTCTGAGAAGCAGCCTTGCATGCCTGGTGCTGAAAAGGGGCAGTAGGGTTTTAATCAGTTTTTAAAGTATATGAAAGATTCTCATGCTGCTTCCTCAAACACATTATACTGTAATTCTCTGATTGCCAAACTGACAGTGAGAAGTGTCTAGTGCTGTCACTGAGGTGCTGTTGATTTACCAGCGTTGGTCCCTCAGTTTTATCCTTTTCTGACTGCTGCTGCAGATACCTATTACTGTTTCCTCCCATTTAATCTCCAGGACTATGCATGGCTTGCAGTAAATGTACCAGGACAGGTAGTTCACAACATGGGGCCTTGTGCCAGGCTGTTAAAACCAAAAGCGAAGCAAAACAGTGAAGTAAGCCTGCTGGCTGCATGTGTACACACACGTGCAGATACCCTGTTGGAATAGGACTCTGGTTTACTGCTCCAAAAGGCTGAGGACTGTGCTAGTGCAATGGAAGCAAGGGAGCATTTAACGCTGTCATTCTGATAACATTTTGCAATTAGAATCCACGTATCTCAGGCTCCCATTTACAGCTGCTGTAGAGATAAGAACCAGGCCCCAAACAATTAGTCCAACAGTAAACAAGTAAAATGAATTTCCCTCCTGCATTCTAATAATAATATGACTGTTACTAATTTGAAAAGCTTTTTAAAAAATGGCCAAATGAGAAGAGACAAATATAAGCAATGTCCCTTTTTGTCATCTGGACTAGAGCTTAAAGTGTTACCCTGGCTTCTGAAACTTTTTCACTGGAGGCTATTATGGGACAGTCAGATGCTCCAAAAAGTAGTGTGGTAGATGCAATAGGAAGCATTTCTCCACCTTATTTGTGATGATATAATATCAAAGCAAACAGTTTGGGGGTCATTTTTGACACATAAAGCCAAGGTCTTAATTAGGGTATTGAAGAGCTTACCCAGGCCACACAGATACAGAAATGGAGTTAACTAGGATGTCCTGGACAGAGTCTAATGGATCCAGATTTCTGACTGACTACACTAATCTCTGTTTTATATTTTTAGACTCCAGCTTGTTTTTGGCATCTTAAACTGCTATATTGTGTCCCTGCTCACTGCATTTCTCTGTGTGAACTGTGGGCTGTTTATATATCAATTCGTTGCATTTCTGGAGATCCTTAGGGATGAGATGTACTATGTTAATTTAAACTGCTTTTATTGTTATGCCTTAAGGGTAAATATAGGTCAAGTAATTTGAAATCAGCTACCACTTGGAAGATGTTTTCTCTGGTGTCACTCACATTTCTTACGTGGAAGTTTTGTTAAAACATGTTTCTTGCAAAGCTTTAAGCTGATGCTCAGAGCCTTTTGCAGCAAAGCTTGCTGCCACATGTGTTTCATGTAGGAAAGAAAAGACCTGGGCTGGGGGAAGAGAAGGGGAGCAGAGGCAAGTCTCCTGAGCTTGTACAACTTACCCTTCAGCAATGTAAGTAACGTTACTCCCCGTCAGTACAGCCCCCTCTGTGGCTGCAGACAGAGTGGAAGCATCTGACAGGGAAAATATGGACTGGGAGCACACTAATAATTAAAAAGGGACTTTCCCCCTGCAGGCAGCTGTGACATTTGGTAATTTTACAGTCTCTGGTTCTTCTCAGCAAGCAGGGATCTTGCAAAGGTGGAGGGAGTAGCATGGTAGGACTGTGCAGAAAATGCATCCACTGAGAACTGAGGATGCAGAGCTCTGCTTAGCTGAGGGGGAGCCAGTGGGGCCATGCCAAGAAGGAAGCTGCTTTCCTTTCTGTTTGGATTACAGATGCAGAAGTTCAAAGCTGGATCCAGACACAAATTTCCCTGTGTTACTAAATGATATTTTGAGCACACTAAAGACCCTAACTAAGCAATGCTGGGCAGTGAGAGGCATCCGTCCCAGAACGCAGAGTTTGCTCCGAACCTCCCTGTGCTCCTGTGAAGCCCTTGTGCCTAGAGATGCTGGGTGCAAACCATCCTGAGGAAACATAAAAAGCCAGTACACTGCTTCTCAGCGAGCAGCGGGAGCCCGGCGCCGCAGGCAGGCACATGGCAAACCTTAATGAGAAGCTGAGGTGCGTGTGGACCCAGGGATTTCCCTGGGGACGGATGTGGCAAACACAGGAGGGGTAATGCAGTGAGCACTATAGCTGTGCCTCTGAGCTAGCCGGGGAGCTGCCAGAAGGGGAAGCAGGAAATACTAGACAATACTAAGAGCATAACCCTCAAAAGAAGGAAAAAAACCAAGAACACAAAACACAAAAGCTCAAGGATTGTATCGAGGATAGTTCCTTCTGTGCACAGACTCTTTGGAGGAGGGCAGGCTCTCTGCACCTTCTCCTGGTGAAAAGTCCTTTGGAGCCCTGAAACCCAGCAGACCGCAAAGGCTCTGGAAGGGGTAACCCCCATCTGCCGCCCACAAATCGCCGCCGGCTGACAACGCGTGTCAGCAGCTGGTGCTGCTGCTGAGGAGGGCTCGGATTCAAGTCTCCAGGGGCAAAATGCCTGCCAGAGTGCTCCGGGACTCTGCTCGGCAAGTTCGTAATATTTTTTTTTTTTTTTTTTTTTTTTCTTTTTTTTTTTTTCCTCTCCTCCCACCGTCAGACTAGCTGTGGGCTGTGTGCTGTGAGCTGGAGCATTGGCTGTGCAAGCAGGGAGCCTGTGCAGGATTGCCAAGGGCTGGATGTGCTCCTGCTGCCGTGTCCTGGTCCAGCCTATCCTTCCTCCTCTGCCGATACAAGTGGCTGCTGCTGAGAGGAGGGCTGCAGCACCTGGGGTAGCTTAGTATTCTCTGTGGGAGAGCAAGCTAGGAGAAGACCTCCAAGGGACAGCAAAGAGCTGGGCTGTATTTATAGGGGTGTTAGGTGAGCTCTGATTTATAGACTGAGAGAGGCTGAAGGCAGGCTCAGGGGAGTTAAATGCAGGTTCTTCCAAACTCCAAGCATCCTGTTCTCTGCATGTAAAGGGTATTGTAGTGTACTGCCAGGATAAAGGTGCTTCAGACTGGTTTGTAATAAAAACCTCCTTTCCTTACACTATGCACTGCAAGCATGACTTACCCCTACACAGATGATGTCTGGCAGCAAGTTTTGGGCCACCACTGCCTGCAGAAACTCAGGAGGAACTGCAGGAGGACAAGCCACAGGGGCCGGTGGTCAGAGGTTGGGCATTCCTCCCTGTCCTGCACTACACAAGCTGAATGTAGTAGAAGGGATCTGGAAGCAACTGTACTTCTTTCAGAGAGTGCTGGGACCAGTGATTCATTATTGGAGTGGTGCTGGGGAGGAAGAGGGAGCAGATGGAGATGGCACGCAGATTTTCCAGGCTGGATAAAGTTTAAATATATCTCTCTCCAAGGCCACATCCATTCCTGGGATGATTTCCCATTTAGCATATGCTTTTTAGGGCTCTGATTTCTTCAGATTTCGTGGGCGTTGTTTACTAACTTAAAGCTGTGGTGTTTCCCAGACAGAAATACTTCTTCTGCCTTTTTTGGACAGACAGTTCGTGCATAGGCACAAACCTATTAAGTCCTTCTGTGAACTCCCTGTCCTGTGCGTGAGCCGTGGTGACATCTGAAGAGCCTCTACACAACATAATCCCTGCAACACGTGGTGCTGGCCTTTCCTAGATGTCCGGGAACCCTGGACAAATGGGTCCTTTCCAGACCAAATTTCTGAGCAGGGAAAAATACAGCATGCTTGGGAAAACCCTGACCTCTGGCAATACCGAGCTGGGGCCAGGGGTTTGGTTTTATGGTTGAGACAGGAAGATTCATAAAGGCTCTGAAACACATTTGTGGGAAAGCCAGTGAGGAAATTGAGATGGTAGAATGTGATTTTCCCCTGGGCACTGCAGAGAAGCCAAATTGGTCACTCTTTGAAGCAAGTGTGTAGACAGTCCCACAATTCAATTCCTTCTGCCTACCTGCACGCACACAAACTGTTTCCTTGGCTGCATCCCCGGCTTCCCAAAGCCCAGCATCCTACTATGGCCATCATGGCTACCTGCTGTGTCCTCACAGGCTGACAGTTTTTTGCTTCTGCAGACCTGGGAGGTAAAAGACATGAAAATCAAAGTATCCTTATCTCCCAGGAGCTTACAGGAATGTGACCTCTTGCAGGACTCGGCTGTAGCATTACTTTGTGTCTCACCCACTACATATATAAAGCAATGCCCTGTCCATCATGTTATATTCACATCTTCTCTTCTAAAGAGACCCACCTGTCTGCTGTTTCCTGATGTAGCCATGTTCATCTGTCCCTGTGCTAGAATCCCTGTGCTCGGAGCTCTGCCCAGGACAGTCTCCAGGTGCCACTTGGCCAAGCCAAGTCCCAGGCAGTCCCATGCTTCTGTAAGGCATCTAGGGTGTGTGTGAACAATTAGCTAGTGAGTAATGAACAACAAAAGGGTATCTGTGGATTGTCTGTGTGAGATACTCTCTCTCACCCTTTGAAGTGAGCAGCATCAAGTTCCTGTCACCTCAAGGTCACTGTGGCTGTGTGACCATGGAGAAGTCTGAGCCATCCTGTCTGAGGCTGAGCAGCAGCATCTCCCCACTCTCTGGGCTGGAGGTGCAGTATTCCCTTTGGCTTGGGAACTACCTGCAGATCTCTGTGGCTCCTTCCCTATGTTTGGCTTAGCTGATCTCAAATGAGTAGAATTAAGACCAAGCCAGATGACCCATTTTCAGGCACAGCATGACTGTGAGACCTAGAGTCACACTCCTGTGTCCCTTTGTTCCCTCTCTCAGCTGCCTCATCTCTGATAAGCTTTGTTTTGATGCTACCAGTCACGGGGAGCACAATAGTGATCTGGGGACAAGTCATACCTGGAGGAAGCTGTTGATGGCAGGGAAGCAGGCATGGGTATGCTTTTGCTGCTGGAGCAGCAGTGTGCACATATGAAAGCATGCATTGGCAGGGCAGGAATAGTCCCCAGAGGGTTCCTTCCCTAAGGACCATCCAGAAGAACCCAAATGCATTGTCTTACAGAAATGATGGAGGCTCTGGGAGGCTGACTGGGCTGCTAAAAGCCTGTCCTCAGGAGCCCAGATGCACTTGTTTCAGCTGCATCATCAAAGTGAATCATTCAATAAAAAACAATTAGCTGAAGAAATATCACTAAACAGTAATAATTATCCAAATGTCCTGCCATTGACCATTTAGATAGCTAAATCCACACAATCAATTGTGTTAGTGAATGCTAATTCAAATGTAATAACCTTCTGGTTTATTTGATTATGAATAAAGAATTCACCTGCAGTGTTGTGACAGGATGGGACTGTGGAGCAGCTGGTTGCTTGGGCACCTGCCTGCCCTGTGGCACATGCACACGTGTTGTCCCCAGGCTGCCAACAGCATACATAATGTCCACCAGTCAGGCTGGAGAGCAGAAGAGCAGTGACACAATGTCTAGGGTTTTTTTGGCTGGGAAGGCAGCAGCTCTCATGAGCTTCAGAGACACTTGTGCCCCCACAGCAATCTGGTGTGGCCTTTCATGAGAGGCTACATTCTCCTTTCTGCCTCTTTGCCTGAAGGGTTTTCTGGAGATCTGAATCTCCTGAACAGGACAACTGGGCAAAATATGCCCAGAACACAAGCCCCAGAAATGCATATCATCTGCCTGAAAATAAAGGGTACAGAGGGAACTAATGCTTAAAAATTACAATGACAGTTTCAGCCGAGAACAAATCACACTGTTCAGGTTGGAAGCAGACCCTCTGGACCAGACTTTTACTCTCTCCTCATGTCTTTGTAGTCCCTAGGCTCTGGATGCACACAGGTATTCTGTGAAGTGGTTCATGTTTTGGATGGAGTCTGACACATGGTCCATTTTGTTGTGTATGGGTGTTATTCTGTTGCATCTGGACATTGGCATCATGCTTGCCACCACAGCACCTGGATATCTAGAAATTATGGATGCTGTATATCCAGTGGGATTCAGCTTGGTGCTGGAATTGCCCTTAGTCTTCCCAGAAAGGCACAGTGAGCTCCTCCATCCCTGTCTCCAACAGGCTCACTTTTCTCAGCCAATATCTGTGGGTCCTCTGAAGAGACAGGCTCAGGGAAGCCTGATTTTTATCAGTATTTCAAGAAGGGAATCAGCAAAGGTACTAGGAAAGCAGCATGCCCTGAAAACTGGTGTGTGCCGTGGTGTTTTCACACGTCTGTCCACATTGTTATGTTTAGCTCTTGTTGTGCTCTGCAGACGCAGGAAGGAGTGAGTGTGTCTGGCACCGGTACCGGTGACGCACTTTTGCAACGCGGGGTGCCGGGGAGGGCGAAAACCCGGCACCAGTGAGGTCAGCAGCCGCCAGGTTGTGCTCACGCCTCTCATGCCGATGCCCCATCCACTGAACCACGTTTTTCCCCTTGGGTGAAAAAAACAGCGCAGGCATCAACAAGGCAAATTTCTCCTGCTGCCCGCTCTCTGTTCTCGCTATGACACGGCAGGGACTTCTAAACCAGGGCAAATACACGGTGAATCAGCGTGACCCGCAGCGGCACCAGCTCGGTCCCGCTTGCAATCGGCACCCGCAGCAGGACAGGCAGTGGGGGCAGGAGCTGCCCCAGGGAGCTGGGGACTTGTGCCTTCAGCTGAGGTAGCCCAGCCGTGCTGTTGGTAGCCCGTGGGGGCAGCAGGATCAGCCCTTGTACCGCAAGGACGGGGCTTCTCTGCCTGTTTGCTACGATTAACATTCATTTGCCCTTTAAGTCAGACAGGTTTTGGGGTTTGGTTTTTGTTGTTGTTTTTTTTTTTAGGTCATTCAGTGTAATATAATCACATTGGAGTAGAATTCTTCTACCTAATCAAATGAAACTTCATGTAGTTAGTCATTAGCATTTACTAACGAATGTGACTGTGAGGATTTAGTTTCTCACATGGTTAATAGGAAGGCATTTAGGTAATTACAGCTGTCTAGTGTCTTTCCACTGCTAATCACTTTTGCTGCCTCCTTCATTTCCAGACCAGCAAGTGAAACCCTGGCACACAGTTGTCCAGGGGAACTGCCCCTGCAGTTATCCATTGCTGTATCACTGGTATGACGCCTCGTAGGTGCAAAGTCAATTCCATTCTGAAAGTCAGCTCCATTCTAATTTTCATGTGAATTTCAGAAAATCCCAGCCTTGGCTATGCCATGTCAGTCCATTAGTCCAGAACCCTATCTCTGAAGTGAGCCAACTAAATACACCTATGGAAGAAAATATATGAGCAGATAAATACATAAAGGTCCTCCTCCTGGACTGTGCATCCAGCTTTCAGAGCTGTAGGATGCTCCCATGCACCAGTTTATAGCAGCCACTTGTCAATGTAGCTGCAGTGAGTTTATCTAACCCCTTGGTGGGCTTCTCCACATCTTTGGCCTCCACGGTATCCTACAAGAATGAGATTTAATCATAGATGTGCTGAAAAAAACAACAAACCTCCACCAAGACTTCTTGGTGTTTCTTTTGAAACTACAAGGTGATGTTTAATTGAGAAAAAGGAATACCTCTGGTATGTGAATCTCCTTTCCAAGCTTCAGCTAGTTCTGCTTCTAACCTGGTTATTTTTTTCTCATATGGAAGGAAGCCATACCATACTTGGTCATGTTTTTCTGGTTAGCTCTTTGATACAGTGTACTAACTGCATTTCAGAAGGATTTATAGAAAGGTTAAATTATACTTTCAGCTTTGTCTTTACTTATTCCATTAATTCTGTTCATTTTTTCTGCTGTTTTGCCCACCATGGAGCCTTGACCTCAATTATCCACCATGGCTCTGAGATTCATTTCCTAGTAAAACAGTTCATTTAAAGCCCATAGATCTGAAGGTGTATGGATTTTTCCCTTTGGGTGCTGTGTATTGCATTTGTTCATGTGGAATGTGATACAAAACCTGAATTCTTATTACTCTTCTACATTGTATTTTATCTGCATTTCTCAACCATAGTTTAATCTGTTCTGAATAATTCTGTGTTGTCTTCAGCCTTTGCTACTTCATGCTTAACTCCCTTTTCAATATTATTTATGGCTATGGTGGAGAATTGGGCTTTCTTTTCTCTAAAGGCAAAATCTGAGACAGGAGACATGTCTGTCATATAAGCTAAGTGTAGTCTGTTATAATTGTGGTGATGAGAATTCTAATTAGCGTGGGGTGTTTTGTTTGTTTGTTTTTTGGATTTTNGAGCACAACAAGAGCTAAACATAACAATGTGGACAGACGTGTGAAAACACCACGGCACACACCAGTTTTCAGGGCATGCTGCTTTCCTAGTACCTTTGCTGATTCCCTTCTTGAAATACTGATAAAAATCAGGCTTCCCTGAGCCTGTCTCTTCAGAGGACCCACAGATATTGGCTGAGAAAAGTGAGCCTGTTGGAGACAGGGATGGAGGAGCTCACTGTGCCTTTCTGGGAAGACTAAGGGCAATTCCAGCACCAAGCTGAATCCCACTGGATATACAGCATCCATAATTTCTAGATATCCAGGTGCTGTGGTGGCAAGCATGATGCCAATGTCCAGATGCAACAGAATAACACCCATACACAACAAAATGGACCATGTGTCAGACTCCATCCAAAACATGAACCACTTCACAGAATACCTGTGTGCATCCAGCTCTCGGAGCTGTAGGAGCCTCCCATGCACCAGTTTATAGCAGCCACTTGTCAATGTAGCTGCAGTGAGTTTATCTAACCCCTTGGTGGGCTTCTCCACATCTTTGGCCTCCACGGTATCCTACAAGAATGAGATTTAATCATAGATGTGCTGAAAAAACAACAAACCTCCACCAAGACTTCTTGGTGTTTCTTTTGAAACTACAAGGTGATGTTTAATTGAGAAAAAGGAATACCTCTGGTATGTGAATCTCCTTTCCAAGCTTCAGCTAGTTCTGCTTCTAACCTGGTTATTTTTTTCTCATATGGAAGGAAGCCTTACCATACTTGGTCATGTTTTTCTGGTTAGCTCTTTGATACAGTGTACTAACTGCATTTCAGAAGGATTTATAGAAAGGTAAAATTATACTTTCAGCTTTGTCTTTACTTATTCCATTAATTCTGTTCATTTTTTCTGCTGTTTTGCCCACCATGGAGCCTTGACCTCAATTATCCACCATGGCTCTGAGATTCATTTCCTAGTAAAACAGTTCATTTAAAGCCCATGACTGAAGGTGTATGGATTTTTCCCTTTGGGTGCTGTGTATTGCATTTGTTCATGTGGAATGTGATACAAAACCTGAATTCTTATTACTCTTCTACATTGTATTTTATCTGCATTTCTCAACCATAGTTTAATCTGTTCTGAATAATTCTGTGTTGTCTTCAGCCTTTGCTACTTCATGCTTAACTCCCTTTTCAATATTATTTATGGCTATGGTGGAGAATTGGGCTTTCTTTTCTCTAAAGGCAAAATCTGAGACAGGAGACATGTCTGTCATATAAGCTAAGTGTAGTCTGTTATAATTGTGGTGATGAGAATTCTAATTAGCGTGGGGTGTTTTGTTTGTTTGTTTTTTGGATTTTTTTGTTTGTTTTTTGTGGGTTTTTTTGTGTTTTTTTGTTTTTTTTTTCATTGCTCTGTTCTTTGATAGAGGTCCTCTTAGTAACAAACACTTCTGTAGCTGGAACAGTACCGTCTTCTTAGGAGCTAAATGTGTCAAGAGTTTCCTGCCAGTGGAGGAGATTTCTGTACTGGAGAGATGAAGAGAAAGAGGAGGAAGCTGTTTCTGGGCAATAATTAAATTCAAATCAAGACCTGTGCCCAGCGGTCTAAGAGTACCTGTACACCCTCAGAAGCTTTAGCATCCCTCCCAGCAGTCGCTCCTCAGTTTATTAGGACTTCATTTAATTAATTTTAATTGTAAACATTATTATTTTTTTAAAAATTATTTTATTTTATCACGATTTCCCCCTCGTCCTTTCCCTTTGACGCTTTGTTGCGTCTCCCCCGCGCTGCCCCCGGTCCGGCCCGGCCCGGCGCGGTGCTGGGGCGGTGCTGGGTTTCCCTCTAGTGGTGCCGGAGCCCTGCAGGAAGATGCAGTGTCCCCGCCGAGGGACCGGCACGGCTCGATGGGTTTCAAAGCTCGCCGAACATCTTTCCTTCAGTGACTGGTCCCCGGAGGTGGCAGTATGTCCCCGCGCGGTGGGTTTACGGCAAAAAAAAACAAACCCAAAACCAAATAAAAACCTACCCACAACTATTTCCTTCGTTAGACTCCCCAGATACGGCTGTATGAAGTCTCTCTCCCTGTACATGTGAAGTGATGGTTGTTGCATTTGCTGTTTGGTGCAGCCCGCAGTCTGAGCCCGCTGGCCTTTGGGCCAGCATTTGTGACATAGTTGAAGAGCCTGTTTCCAGGAATCTGTATTTTGTTGGGTTAGGATGCTGGAGCATCAAGGTTTATTCCTGATCACCTGATATACCTTTGGGGGAAGTCTCTGGGACCCTTTCACTAATTCCCTGTGATTTAGTATTACGAGCAATAGGCAGAAGCTGAGGAGAATTGATGAAAATAAGCATCCTTTAAATTTCCAGGAAGAAAGAGTTAAATATATCAGAACTGAGGTAAAATACCTTGTACAGACAAGAAACCCTTCACAAATAACAACCATATATACCCTTGATACTACATCAGTCTTCAGGTAAGCTGCTTTTCCACCATTGCTTGCAGGGCCTCCAAGCTTTGGTGGTGATATTCTTGGTCAGGTGTTTTTCAAATCCTTTGAGAAATGTCCCACATCTCAAGGAAGCTGGAAGTACCTAAATCCTTCAGCTCCTCTTATATCTGATATAAATGCCATCAATGACTGTGTTTTGCAAAGATCCTTAATGGCAAGAGCTTGGTATGGTACAGAGCCTGCTAGCTTGAGCCCAAAGGTGAGGAAGCCCTCCCTGCCTGAGGATGGGGTGTCCTGCCTGAGGATGGGGTGCCCTGCACTGCACCTTCCAAGACATTTGGAGTTACTCTGGGTAAGCAGCGTTACATGCCTGCTCTTCTCTGTCAACTGTGAATGCCAGGAAACCCAGTGGAGGTGCTTGTGACCTGTCCTGTGCAGCATTAACCAAATGGAGGAGCAAGGTGCAGGACCTGCAGACCAGAGCCTCCAGCTCTGGTTGCATTAGATCGTGGCCCTGTGCCACTGTGTCACTGCTTCAGAGAAAACCTCTCTCCTCTTGCCCAGTCTAACTCTACAGTCTCCTCTGAGGCAAGCAAGACTGTGAGCAGGGCAAAGGTTAAGGACATCCACCTGTTGCTGATCCACATTTGACCATCTTCGGACCTTCATGCTGGCATTGTCAATTTAATTCTCCAGTACTGCCCTTGTCCTTGCTTCCTCCATGTGTTTTACTACTAACCTGCCTCCTCCCTCAGTCCCTTCAGCAACAGCTGCTAGAAGCCATTAAGTGACTGCACTCTTCTCATCAGTGTCTTGGTGCAGCTCCAGATCCCCAGACCACAAGCAGCACCTACTGCTGAACTGCAGACCCTCTTTTTTTTTTTTTTTTTTTTTTTTTTTTTTTTTTTTTTTTTTTTTTTTTCTGTCAAAAGCTCTCCCTGCTTAAGCTCCCTAAGCATCCTTCTTCATATCTGGTTTTCCTCCTCCCCTTGAGAAAGACCTCAGACTGGCAGAGAGTCTCTGGCATACTTCATTGATTTGTGCAAATGAATATGTGAAAAGATTACTTAGGTCTCCTGATGAGACAAAGAAATACTGTTTTGTTGCTCGACATCTGCTAGGGGAAGCAGGTGATTCTTCTGATTATTTCTCTTAAAAATTAAAAAGCTATTATGTGTACTTTAAAATGTTATTAGTGTGTTTAAGTCATAATGTTATTATTTAAAATAAATAATATTGGTTAATGCATGTTCACTAATGCTGTATCTTTAAAATATTACTGTTGTTATACTAAGTCTTATAGGAACAGCTTTAAAGGATTTTAATTAGCTTTTATTTAGGAAAAGCACCAGCACTGGGAACAGCAAAGCAATGACTGGCAGGTGAGCATCCAGCTCTAGGAGGGACACAATCATGGGACTTAAACAGGTCAGGTGCTTCAGTTCAAAGCTTTGATGACAGAATATTGTCTCAGCTGATGTCTGACCTTGTCCTGAAGTCTACAAATGTAGCCCTTTCATGTGGCAAAGGATTTCAGCAGCTGAGGGCTTAAAGTCTCAGACCCCATGCAGACCCCAAAGCTCCCCAGTGTCCTCATTACCCTGCAGAGCCTTGCTGGAGTGGGCTTGGTACACCAGGGGCAGTTGGTGCTTTGTTTAGAAACAAACTCCGTTTTGTTTTTGTCACCAGGTCAGTGGTTGATGCTCTGAGCACCTGGGTTGCATCCCTTCCTCTGGCTGTGTCCTTGGAGAGCACCTGGGGCAGTGGATCTCCCATTCCTTGCCTTTGAGAAAGTGCTGGTTTCCACAGAGTCTTCAAAATTTCTTTTGTTGCAGGAAAAAGAACAGCTGGGAAATAATTTACACAGAAGAAGTAGGGTCAGGAAGCCCAGTCCCTGCTCACTGCTACACAGTGACTATTTCCCAGGAAACACAAACTCCTGCTGGAGCATGGCCTGAGCCTCCTCTCCCCAGGTGAGCATTCCCTTTCCTTCACCATCTCTTGCAGTGTCCTGAATGTTTACAAGAGGTCAAAAGTGAATGGATGAAATAGCCTACCTATTAAATACAAAGGCACCACTCAGGATTTGCCTGAGCCAAAGATTGCTGGCTGTTGAGAGGATATTCAGAGGAAATACCACTTCAGGCTTTTCTGTTCCTATACTTTCCCCCAAGCACCTGCTTGTGGCCACTGTAGGAGACAAAATACTTGGCTAGATGGGCTTTCAGCAAGCAAACAGAATATTTTTAAGACAGATAAAGCCACACAGGCCTTTCTGTGCTGCCTTATTGGCAATGTGTCACAAAATCCCAATTTTTTGTGAATGAATCGTTGTCAGTGATTCTAGTTGTTTCAGAAAATGGAAGATTAGCCACATAATAATTTTGAAAAGTGAATAACATCATTAGGTAGCAAAGCTAAGTACTTAGAGGGAATAGAACATCAAAATAAGGTGTCTGGTAATGAACTCTGGGAATCTTCAAGTTACAATTCTGATACCCTCCCATGTGCAATACGAGATGGACTTGCTTTACACAATAACACTATTTTCTCTATAGGGTTCTTCCTTTGTTTAGATCATAGGGTGGGGATGACTAGAGTTGACTGTGGAGGATAAGGTAAAGGAAAGGGTAGCTTACAGAGTCCTGCATCCTCTTCCTGCCTGCAGGAGCTCATGGAGAGGCCAGGGAGCTGCTGGTGAACACCAAGACTGGCTGCCAAATGAGTCCCTGTCCCTGAGCGTTCAACAGTGCATGTTGGTGTCTCAGGCAACACCACATATTTTTTACAGAGGTTACAGACTGCTCCTCATTTCTGGGTGCTAGCTGAGGGCATCTGGTGCTTAACTGTAGTAATGTTTGTCCTCAGCACACTCCAGGTCACCTAGAGCTTAGCATGGCTAACAGTTCCACCTATTATTGAGTTAATTTCTGCTTCAGGGAACTATTTTTATTTTCCACAGGAAACAGGATTAACTCACACTATTTAAAAATATATATTTCGAAGGACATATCTCTGATTATAGCAGTGTCCATGCAGTCATTTATAGTTAGCTACTTTAATATAAAAATAACACAAGAGGAAGAGTTTTGATGGTGACAGTACTGATAACCAGAACCATATCATAGAGTCATAGGATGGTTTGGGTTGCAAAGAACCTTTTATTTGTAAATACATGTAAAGGGCTCTCTTCCAAAACTGGATGTTTTGGAATAAACTTTTTCTTTGCTGTGATCAGATGTGCTTATGCAGCTAGCTTGTCACCTGCCTAGCAAACCCAAGCAGACAGCAAGTGATAGGAAAGCAGTCTGTCCTCTGAAAGACAGGCATTATTTGTGGTGTCCAGTGGTGCTAAGTTAGCAGTCCCTCCACTCAGGACCTTCACAGCTTGCTGGACAGATGTCCTGACAGCCTCTGGCACCTGAAAGGGGATTTTCCTCCCTTAGCCCCCAGATTTTCAAAAGTCAGCAAAGGTTCTTTGTTCCTGTCATCTCTCAAACTATTTTCAGTTCTGTATTTGAGTCTGGTTAACAGGTAAGTTAATGATTGCCTTCCCACCTCAAATGTAACATTTTTTTAATCTTCTGGAGTCACGTTTTTCATCTTTCCTTATCTCCCTTCCTTCTGTTTGGGGAGTCTTGCCTCACTGGTGGCAGGTCTTTTAGGTGAGGTTAAGGTCTGGGGGAGAGTTACTCACACCAAATGTCACTCATGCCAGTGCAGCTTCTTGGACTGCGGTAAAATTTAGGGAAGATTTTCCTTTGGGACACCAATGATGTGAATGGAAATATGAAGGTTAAGGGTGAATTCGTTATGCTTGGACTGAGCTGGCTGTGCCCCCGAGAGACCAAAGCAGTGGAGTGGTCCAGAAGATGTTTGTCCCTCCACTGAGTGTAGAAGGCGTTTAACCAGCTGATTTAGATTACACACCTATTTTTTAAGTGGCTAACATTTACTGACATGAGGAGGGACATCTTGACCTTATGTTCCTAGAGTCAGTTATTGTCACATGAAAGGTGCTTTTTTATTAGGTTTTTTTGTTTTGTTTTTTTTTAAGCACACAAAACCCACAACCACTTTTGTAGCCTATTAAAGGACAACTGAATGCTGGGGAAAATAATGTCTTTTTCTAATACGTTGCCATAGCTGCGCCTTGCCTGAAAAAAAAAGAAAACCACTGTGAAAAAACACACCTGAAACTCAGCCCCAAAACTGCCACCCAACAATAAATGAAGATACAGCTTCATTCAATTCTTTAATTACATTAAAATGTAATTAAGGTTATGGGCTTTGGAAAAGTTCATTGATGATGTGGTGGGTAGAGGGAGGCAAGGCTGCAGTGATGAAACGTTCTGGAAATTAGCATGAGGTGTTAGGCACTCACAGCAATCTTTCACATGTCCTGGCAGTTTGTCATGAGAGTGTCTGCTGGAGGAGGTGATGCTTTGACTGTGATACACAGCGTGAAAACATACCATGAACAGGAAGGCTGATGTGATGGGGAATTGTTGAGAGTATTAGGTCAAAACTTAATGTAAGCAAATTATTGGAGGGTAGGGATGGGTGTGTAAATAACTCTTGGTATGCTTTATCTCTTTGGGATCATGGGATAACACCCCTTCAAGTGAGAAATTTCTAAAATATAAAATTTTAAAAGATTACCTATTTCCCAGCACATCTAGGGGTTGCAGTGGAGACTGCAGCAAAGAGAGTGAAGTTTCTTACTTGTCATTTTTACTGTCCATTCCTATAATTAAAATCACTGGAAACTGTCATTTAACAGCAACTTTAAAATAAAAATAACAAAACTTACACAGTCCCCAAACAAAACAAAAAAACCCTACATGTGTTGACAAATCCTATCATCGGGTTTAGAAGGTAGGCACAAGAAAAACGATTGTTATCAGGTGTGAATTAACATATACTGAGTTTGCTTGCAACTGAAGAAGGTGACAGATATAACACATGCATTAATAAAATGCCAAATGAAAGGTATGGCTGTCATTAGGGATGGTACTTGGAGAAATGTTATTGATTCTAGAAATTGAATTTAATTTGATGGCTTTTACTGTAATTAACACAATGGTTTGTACCAGCATAGATCTCTTAACATTATTATCTAAGGTGACAAATTATGAAATTAAATGTTCATTTAAGATGTAATTCAAATTTTCTGAAGGTTTTCTTGAGTCAATGGGTCTCAGTTAATTTCCTTAGATTTAACAGAGATGACTTTTTTTATCCTGTCGGTTTTCTGCCAATGAAGGCACTCCTGATTTACATCAGTGCTGCAATGAAGGCAATAGATACAAAGGAAACATTCACATGTTCTGATGAGTTCTTGGCAGCCCCTATTGTGTATACTTTGCAAGCTTGAAAGATTTTCTTTGCAGCATTAGATTTTAATGGTACTGAATGTAACTTGCACATATAATAACAATAATTCACTTTTCTTGTGTTTTCCCATTTACCTTGTCACATATCTGGTAGATGCAGGGTCTGGTTCTTTACACTTTTATACCTGTTTTACCCAAGGGCTGTTTATTTTGATGGAGTTACTCCTGATTGAGACCTGTGTGTATGAATCTGTTATCTCAGAGAGGTAAATTAATGCTTTTAATCAAGACCACTCTTCTGCCTACCCATCAACATCAAAGCCGAGGCATGCTATTAGTTATTGAGAAAGGAAGCACAGTGTGAGTAAGCAGCCCTCAGCTATCTCTGGCTTCCCATTACCAGAATTTTAGCACCATTACTTCAAAACATGAATACTTTTATCCTCACAGTCACATATCCTCATGTTACAGACCAAAGCCACAGAAGGATGGAGGATTTAGGCAGAAATAAGGTACCTAATCTAATCCTCTAGACCACTTTGGTCAGCTGTTGCCCAAATTCTCCCTACTTTGAAGGTGCCTCTGTTGTGGACATTAAAACCCCACATACCTCAAGATTTCTGCTTGGCCATTTCTCCGTGGCCTCAGCAGGACTCTTCCCACTGGAAGGTGAATCTGGTACCAGGTGCTCAGAATGTGCTGGAATCTTCAAGCCATATTTCACATTTAATAACAGTGGAATCACTATGGTTTTGTTTGTTTGTTTTTTCACTTTCCCCAGATATAAAGAGCTCTGGCAGCCTTGTCCTTGGTCTTCTATCTGGTAGTTGAAATAATAGATCAGTCATGTGGGTTGTTGGTGAGATATAGCAGCAGACCCTCTGTTCGGGAGGATTCAGATCTGTCCATGCATACTTCCAGTTAACTGCCCAAGCCAAGGGCTAATAAGGAGGGCTTCCCAGTTTACTGAGATCCGCTAAGCTCTCAGGCCTGGTGAAGAACATGCAGTGCACCAGCTCTGTCCCTGCATGCCCTCATCTCAGGCAGAACAAGACCAAGGTGCTGAACTTGTTTAATCAGAAATTGGTAAGAAATAATGGGATTTTGTGCTAGATTCCTTGTGGTCTGGGTAAAATATTCCATTAGACAGCCCTGCCACAAGAACAACTGTTGGATGAAAAAGTATGAGCTACTTATGGAGTAAGGACTGGGACAGATGGATAGATTTTACTCATCTTTTCTTAGTCACCAAGCAACAAAGTGGACCCCTAATGAACAAAGTCTTCCCCCCTTTGCCATGAATATTTAGATAATTCAAGAACAGTGACCTCATCTCCCCAGGTGCCCCAGCTAACTGTCATCAGATGGTGTGGGACACTCTCTTAGAAAGGAGGCTTGACTCTCCTTGGATGGATAAAAGCATTGGCTCTGGTTTCCTTTGTCTGGGTGAGTGTAAGACATGGTGTAATACATTACAGAAATACATAATCCCTTCTTTGGTTTGCCAAGCACATAGCTAACATGGTCACCTTGAGAAGAGTCATAGAATCATCGAATGCTTTATGTTGGAAGGGACCCTAAAGATCATATAGTTCCCCCCCCCTGCCATGGGCAGGAACACCTTCCACTAAACCAGGTTGCTCAAAGCCCCATCAAATTTGGCCTTGAAAGCTTCCAGGGATGAAGAATCTCCAACCTCCCTGGGCAAGCTGTGCCAGCGTCTCACCACCCCCACACAGTCTCTGAATCCCAAGTGAGCAGAGACACTTGTATGCACTGCTGAGCAGGAGTGCCCAGGTCCTAGGGAAGGTTGGCAACGAAGACGTAGCAACCTTAACCTTGCCCATTGGCCACCTTCCGGATCTCCCTGCTCCCCGTGCTGCCAGCTGATGCGGGGCGCTGATGCGGGGCGCTGCAGCAGTGAGCCAGCACATGGGGGACGAGGCCCTTCCCTGGGGCCAGTGAGATTAGCGAGCAGATTTACACTGCGTTTGGGCACTGCAAGCCTGAGGTGAGACAGCCAGGAGGAGAGGGAGGACAGGGCGGGACCGGGACCGGTACCGGGGCGGTTCGGCGCGGTCCGTTTGGCGCCCGGCGGAGCTGTCCCTCCCCGTGGTGCTGAAGCGCGGCGCAGTGGGGCGATCCCGGCCCGGCCCCGCCCTGCTCGCTGCCGCTCTCCAGCGCAGCCCAGCGAGTGCTCGGGATGCTGCAAGGGCCAATGAATGTGTTTAAAATACATGGTCAGACGTGTAGACTGCAGTCCTTTGTTTGTCTGCTGATTGCAGCTGCAAATGCTGTGCAATTTTTCAGTGGACCAGCTCCCCCCGTACCGAGGATAACAGCATTAGGAGGCCTTGTGAAGAATACTAATTAATTAAACCTAGAGCTTTAAATTTCAGATTGTAAGGGCAAAATGGAGGAATTAATTAAAAATCGAGGTTCTAATCTAGGGAGATGTTTGAATGCACTGGGCAGTATATGTTCTAGGCTGCCGACCTGGACACTATTCCTCATCAATGTCAGTGGCAGAAAAGAAAATGGGGCAACAAAGTGATAAGCAATTCAGGTCTAGAATAATTTTAAAGAGAAAAATGCACGTTCATAAAAACATTGTGTTCCAATGCTGTTGTAATGTCAATTGATGGATAATTAGTAACAGCTACCCCAAAAGAGAAAAAAAAATCTTTAAGCTTAAAAACTAAAATGCTAAACTCTAGTTTTGCTTCTGCACATGTAATTTGTCAGAGAAATAATTAATAACATTATAACTAATAGTAATAAATATAAGTTTCTATTGATGCCTATAAATACATCTTCATTAATCACATAATGACTAATAGAAACATTCAGCAAGTAGTTAAGAGAGATTTTTCTAAAACCAAATGACTAAGAAATACAATCCTACTGTACCTCAGTAATTGTTAAAGGAAGGACCCATTATCTTAATTATGTTTCTGGAGCAAACATTATTTCAATGTGATAAAAGATGACATGACACTAAAGGTAAAGCTACAGCACATATTACACGAGTAACAAGCCAATATGCCCACATTCTGGTAATTTCTCCCTCCTCCCCCCAGACATGTCCTCATTAATCTGTGATTAATAGGATTTGAGTATAGTAAATGATGTTGATCTATTGTCTGTCTTTGTCCCACACCACAGAGAGAGCAATTTGTCAGCTCAGCTTTTGTGTGACTATTTAATAGCAAAGAGGGGGAGAGAAAAGATGCTAATCTTCTAATTGGCATCTATAGAGAAAGGTCTAAGAACACAGCCTGCCTGGAAATAGCTTGTGTGCAATTCCTATGCCTGTGAGGCTGAGACAGACAGACAGTCGTACAGCCCCAGGTGCCCGTGGAAAAGGAACTGTGTGTATCTATCACACCATCACTCCCTGTCCAAAGGGAGACTGGAGAGCAAGGCACACCATAGAGCAAGGTGCAATTGCTAACTCTTCAATGTCTGTTACGTTTCAGCCTCTTACATGTCAAGGGAGTACTTCTTGACCGGTGTGACTTTATTAAAGACAGAAAGCTTCCTCCTTCATGGAGCAGAAAGAAGAACGAGGCGGGGGAGGAATGGGGGGCAGTGATGGAGACTAGAACAGTCGTCTCACTGGGAAAACCAGAATCAATGGAGGGAACATGAAGTGCCCAAACACCTTTCCAGAGAGGCCAGGTGCACAATGGCTTCATGCTAACATGGTGTCATTTATAATTTAACTGTCCTCCTTAGGTGCTATGGTTATCTAATAAAATGATTGTTCATCACACAGGACAAACCGCAAATAACCTCACAGTTACGTCACCAGCCCCAGTTCAGCAAAGCATGTAAACTGCTGCTTAAAACTAGGCTTGAGGACAAGTACTTTGCCAAGTTGTGTTCCCTCAGACGCCTTTTCCCCATCCCTTGATGTCTATTTGATGTTCTCTGAAAAGTCAGAGTCAAGACTTTTTTATGTGCAGCTGGGGGATGGATCCCTCTGGCACATTTACCTCTCAGCAAAATACATGTTTATTTCATGTGATGGCTTCTTGAGAAGTGAAAGTAGCTGAAGAGTTATTCATGCAGTTCAACCACATGAGCTCTTATGACAATACAGATTTTTAAGGTAACTCTCTAAAAATATTATTTTTTTGAGAATCTATGTCATTGGGGTTTTTTGCTGGTACAATTTAAGGCACATTTCTGTAAGTACCTGTATCCATCCAATTGGTGGAACCAGTATATTTCATCAAAGGGTGTGACTGTATTGCACCAGCTTTGCCATGTGGCAATTGTGCTGTGGACCTCAGTGTAAAGTTTTTCTGCCTATGTAACTCTGCTGAGTATATAAAGAAAATCTTTACTGTCTCTGTTTTAGTGCTAATGCATGTGGACAGGTTTAAATGGAAAATGATAAAGGATAAGGAGTGGGTAAAGACATGTTTCACTAGAGTAAAAGTAAAACCCCAAGCAGAATAGAAACTGATTTAAAAGAGAGAAGAGTGTAGGTAAAGTGACAGTGATAAAGTTAAAAAATTACTTTCAGTAGTGTGTATTTAGGTTTGAAATATTTACTGCTGTGTTTCACAAACAATTACATCTTTCTATGAAGCCACCAGAACGCACTGTTTGGGTGTTAGCTGTTGTGGTGGCTGGGCTCTGCAGTGAAAATGCTGTTGGGATTTTGAGACCAAAGGTGCATCTGGGTAGGGTCAAAACAGGAGGGGAGGTGGGGAGAATAGTACCATCTTGTCTGTGAATTTCAAAAAATAGAGCATTTCCCTGCTGCTTGTCAAGCTGAGCACAATTACCACCAAGCACAGAGTGTAGCCCTTTTTCTGCCTTGTGGGGTGAGCATTGACTTTTGTCCCCATTTCAGTTATGGGAGGGAGAAAGCATCCAAACTGTCCCTGTGGAAACACCCAAAATCTCCTGAGGCACAGATGCTGGAGCTGTCCTGGATGTATTAATCCAGGGGAGACTGGAGAGTGCAGTGCCAAAACCTGGAGCCATGTGAGTGAGCTGAAGTACAGAGGCAGTAGCTCCATGTCAGTCTGTCTCTGCTCTAGCTTGTACATCTCTCAGAGAGAGGAAAATGGCCACTTTGCTTCTGAACCTCAGCTCATGCAGCCCAGTGCCAGCCTGTCATGCACCACGGATCCATGGTCTCCAGCCTGAGGCTCTCTGCCTTGTGCTCTGGTCCAATGAGAAATAACAGGTCACCGGCTCTTCTGGACTGGTTTGATCAGGCAAGGAGGGATTTCATTCTCCAGCATTGGAAGGTCTTGGGACATGCCCAGGAACAGGGCACAGCAGCCCTGGAAAATTGCAAGGTATCCTGGACTATCTGGTTGCCTGCACCACCCTCCTCAATTCCCTTTGCAAGGGAGAGAGGGGACCTAGAGCTTGGGTGGACTGTACTGTACCAGCTGCTTTACTTGGAAGTTTTCACTGGGAGAAGAGGGGCAGAACACACACCCCTTAACTCCAGCCTTTTGCCACCATTTGAAGGTTTTCTTGGTGTCTGGACATACACATAGAGACAAAGCCCTCTGAGGCTGCACACATCTGTCTGTATCCAAGGGCAGGGAAACCACAGATAGCCAAACCAATAGTCAATAGTCATCTCTTCCTTTTTAGAGGCTAGAGTGCTTTATCCTGTCCAAGAGACAGTGAAGAATGTTCCAGCTCACAGATAGTTTCAATCTAAGTACCCTTACTTAGGGTAAGCTCAAATTTTATGTAATATTTTTGACAAATACACATTATGGACAGGATTAAATACAACACATTCCCATTATTTTAAGAAAATGAGGTTAGTTTTTTATTTTCAAAGTGCTCAGAGCTGTGATAATGGGGTTTGCTAATCCTGTAAGCAAGTAAGCAAAATGTCCTCAAATGCTGAGCAGAGCAGGAGGTGCTGGGAGGCTGTGAGTAGTTGTCTGTGATCTGAGCTTCATCTGACAAAAAATCCTCTGCATCAGGATGTGAATTTATTGCATCTGTCCATCACCACAGCTCATTACATAGGACTTGAACTTAAGCTGCCACATATTTTCCGATAGATTAATCTCCATCTAGCATGTGAGGTTGTTGCGAGCACTATTTATTTGTTATTTGATATTTTGTGTTCTCAGCCTGTTCAAAAAAGCTGCTGAGTTAAGGAAGATCAAAATGCAGAGTGACATTTCTCTCTAAAAAGCCATTATTACAGAAAAACTCTGGGACTGTTGAAACGTGAGAATAAAGTGATAGTAGCAAGTGTTATAAACCTATTATTTTAAAACATGACCTGCTTCCTGCCCATCCCTTAACAGCACTGTGCTGTGATGGGGAAGGGGGCTGTGTTTGAAGCAGCTATCTCCTAGGCAGGCAATAGCATCTGGTGATATTAAAATGTCATCAGATGAAAATATATGCAACAGCATCAACCTCATTTGAATATGAAATGCAAAGACAATCCAAAGCAGACAACTGCTTGTTTAGAATGATATCTGAGTCCAAGGGCTGGATAATCAATAATAGATTAAGGTTTTTTTGCTTGTTGTAAATTGGAGGTCGGCTGGGTATTGTCGTTCTGGTTTTTAATTATTTATCACATTAGCAAGGCTGGCTGTTAGAAAACACTGGGCAGAGTGAAAATGTAAAATACGAAGTAGGAAGAATTAATTTTAAAATCTGACACTAGAATAAAGCTTCAAAACCTTGTACCAACTACTCTGAAAATTAGATAGTAACATTCTGGTAGTCCTGTCAAAGTCAAATACAGAAGCAATCGCTAAGTGTTGATAGGCAGTGGATAGAAGGCATAATCCACTGGGAAGGTTTTGATCCAAAATGAAACAGTTTTCTACCCCTGCTAGTCAGGCAGAAATCTAATTACTCTCTTTTGATCTCTATGGAGAGGTAAACCAAGGAGTTATAGGTTATGGACAGCTTTATTGATTTTTATCTCAGAAATCAACAAGTGCAGGCTTTACACTTTACACATACTTGCTTAGCTGGTGTTAGGATCAAATATTTCAAACTGGCTTTACCTGCTACCACGTCAATAAGCATTTCAGTTGTTTTGTTCAAGTGGTACTGTTGATGTTAATATTACAGAACTTTTTTGCCCTCAGAAGCTTTGTGAAAAAAGACAAGCAAAAGTCTAAAAATTTGTTTTTCCATCTACTTATTTTTCTCTCTTGCAAGACTGCATTGATGTATTATGGTTATTACTGGAGAAGCATATTTATTCTTAGCTCTGCATGTGAGAAAAGAATCTTCATTGCAAAGGCAGCAGAACCCGAGTGTGAGTAGGAAAGGTCTGCCAGTTTTTCAAGGTATAGCATCTCTTCCATTGACAAGGTAGAGAAGAATAACCTAAAACCATTGCTGGAGTGCTCCCAGGATATTTCTAAGGTAGTCCTGGAGTACAAGGGAGGAGAAGCCTTTCTGTTTCTAGAGTTTGCAGTGCATCTTTGAGACAAGCCAGCCATGAATTTCACTTCTTGTATTTTAGCATTAGAACATACTTTGGTCCTTTGTCTGGTCTCTGCAGGTGCAGACATTTCCAGGAATACCCACTCTCACAGAATGCAGGTTAGGGAAATATCTAATGTTAAAAAAATCCCTCTCTCTTCTTCTCCAAGCTACTTACAGTAAGTCCTGTGTTATTTTGCAGGATGATTTCAGACATGGGCCAAAGTGACGAAGAGAGAAATCCCTGGTTTTCATGACTGTCTATATGCAATGTTTATTAAATTTAAATACATGGGGAAGATTTCACCATTAGTCTTAGCTAAAACCTTGGAACACAATGATGTCCCAAATTCAGCAAATAGGACTTGTGTCATCAAGCTAAAAGATGTCAAGATTTCATGCCAGAGGTATAATTATTTGAGGTTTATTGTTGTTAATTACACATTTTCATGCAACCTAATCGGTCTTCAAGAATGTGCATCAAGTCAGGGTCTGCTTGTTCTGGCACACAAAAAAGCCAGTCATTCATGTTTAACTCTGCTGTCAGAGCCACAGGCATGGAGCCCAGGATGAGTGTAGCTTCGAGATTATTTTGATAGCTTCTCTTCTTCGTGTCCTGGGAGATAAGGCTGTTTCTCCCACAGCTGCATTTTTCCTGAATGACTGACAACCCCTTTAGAGGAGATCAACGCCTTTTTGTGCCCTTTCTCTCACTCTGAGGTTATCAGCTAAACCTGCACTCAGCATTCAATCACTTCTTTCCCCTGTGGCCGTAACTCCTGTTAACACAATTAACCTTCTGATGGGAACATAAAATGAATCTAGGGAGGGAAAAAGAGCAGAAATACATTCCCATGTTAAGGATTAAATGGCCATAGTGCTTATAGCAGTATTTTTTCACCTCTTTCTCTTGCACAATGTTGTGTGTAAGGGGCTATTAGCAGGAAGTCACCTGGCACAAAATTCTTCCTAGCAATCTCAGCAGCTCTTATTTTATGGGCAATTTTTTCCTATAAGGTTGATAGTATTATGAGACATAAAACTGGATCACCAGCCAAACGAAAATTTGTACTTACTTTTGTTTTGCTTTACTGAACAACCCAAAAAATCTAAATCTGAAAGATACCAATTCACAGCAAATATTGTTTCTTTAAATGTTTTTTCTTTCTTTTTTTTTTTTTTTTTTTTTCCACAAATAATATCTGTTGATTGAGTTTCTTTTCTAGGACAATTATGTTTCTAGGACAATTTCTATGAAATTATAAAAAGACCCACTGTTTGTTCATCTTGATTTTTAATTTCTGGATATGTTTCTGACCTGAGCTCTGTATATCCCTGTATATGTCCCCATGCCTGTATCCTAGCACGTATCTACTCTTAAGTGTTTTCTAGCCATGGTATTTCAGAGGGGCCTAAGTGCACCTACTGACCCCCTGAGGCTGAGACATGAATAGTCACTCAATTCTTCCCTTCTTATCTCCCTTTCCTCTCCATGAGTGAGGGGCTGGGGTGGCGACCGTCAATGCTCCCCTGGAGCACCATACAGCAGCCCATAACCCCCAGGATGCTGTGCAGGTCTGGTGCTGAACAGACTTCTGGTTTGGCTCTCACTCTAGTTCTTGAGCTAACAATCTGCCCCGTTTTCCTCTACAAAAATATCCATGGAGTTTTCCCCAGTTTCATGTGCACTGAAGTCTTTCAGTGAAGCACTTAGGGATATATGTGGAGATGCCAAGGTAAAGCACTTGGAGGACACACCTGTTGGGCCCATTGGCTCCCAGTGGTGAGGCTGAAGGTGGAACAGGGTTGGAAGGTGCTTCTTCTCTGACCAATTGAATCTTTACCTGTTCTGTGGTCAGGATAAGGGCTTGGAGATGGGCTTGGAGAAGGGCTTGGAGATGCTGGGCCTTTCTCAGGTCTTGACACTTGGAAAGTGTGTCCTTTCATTTCTCCAGCTTTTTGCAGGACTCTGGTCTAGCTGTTAAGCACAGACCTCTTTCTCTGCTTGTTAAGTTGGTTTTGTACAATGCCTCTGGTGACAGATTTAGGGAACTCTGCTCATCTCAGCATCAGGTATTTAGCATGCAAGTGCAACATTTGTGTTTTCAACATCCTTCGCAGAAGTACCACTAATTGCTTGAACAGTAACTGAAGCAGGCAGGCAAAGAGAATAAGTCACATTTTAGTGTCTGTAATTCTTACAGGTTTTTGTATGCTGTGAGTTAAGTTACATAATTATAGTGCACCTGGTAAAAACAAAGGGACAAGGCGAAATAATTACATTTTAATGACAGATTTCACAATGCCCAGCCTGATTTATACATCATTACATTTCCAAGTTTCTTCTTTGCTTTCTTGTTACATCCCTGTTCCCCAGAGTAGTGATTAGCGGGTGCTCCCTGTGTGTGTGGACTTCCCTGTGTTGCCACTGTAGAAAAGTCAGATGGGGTTAAAAGTTCTGCTGGAACCCTCAATAATGCTAGAATGTGCCCCTGCTAAAATAAAAAAAGTTCTTTGCAGCTACAGACAAGCACCCTGTGCTGCTGAAGAAGAGCCAAGGGGGCTCTGTGAATCTGCCAGTTTGCAGATGAAGCAGCTACTTGAGCAAGAGGAGAAGAACAAGGAAACACAGTTGAAAGGAAAAGGAAAATGCACAATTCAAGGTTTGGCTAATTTTCATTGTAGTTTTTTTCTCTATTTCATACCTCTTTTCTCTTTTCAGCTCAGATGTGTTAGTGGTTCATCTGTCCTTGTCCTGAGAATTGATTGCTGCATCCATGGGAGATTGCTGGCATGAAGAAAACACTTAGAGTAATTAAAATAAGGAAAGCTGATGTCAGACTTCCTTCTGCCTTTCAAAGGAACTACGAACTTCACCAGAAAACAATTTAGTTTTAAATTAAGCTACATTACACTGGATGCAGTATCCATACAGACTTAATTAAAATATGGCTTATTGCAGTGCAGTAGCAGTGGAGAGCAACCCTGAAGCTCTGTGACGAAGATCTCGCTTAGGGTAAGTGTACAATAGAAGAATTGTACATGAAAAGGCCAATAAAGGATAAGGTAAGGCAGTTACCTACTGCCCTTCCCCAGGCACCTGCCTCCAACTCAAGGATCCTCTTAAATGTTCGTGCTGTGATCGCTTTAGAGAAGACAAAATCCGTGTGTGTTTGGTGGGGTCGCAGGGAGGTGGCCACAAGGAGATGTGCTGTGTGTCAGGGCAACAGTTGCACCAAGGACACAAGATGCAGAAGTGCTTTCTGCTGAGCTGGGCCTCCTGCCAGGGTCATAACCTGCCATGCTGGTGTGCTGAGGGCAACATCTGTAACTTGGGTTTTCCTAAGTAGAAGAAGGAGATGGATATAAACAGAATGGATGTAAAAACGTGAATTTGAGACACACTGAGCAGCTCTGATGCTCCTGGAAGACATGCATTGGGGTGTTACAGAAATCCTGAAAGGATACAGCTCCAGCTCATCCCCTTGTTGAAAGGGATTAAGCCTCTGTAGGCTCTGGATGCTTGGGGATTATGGCTCAGTGTCCAGAGGGGGATGCACGCAGGGTGACTTACGGTGTTTAAGGGCTTCATGCCTTCACTCAGCTCTTAAAGCTGTCAGGATTTCTTTCACTTGGTTTCTGGAGCTGGCCAAGTCCTGTTGATATACAGAATATCATGGACTCTTATTTTCCTGGATTCACACACAGATGTGCTATTGAAAAACACTATTCGAGGGATGGCACCATGTGTCCTCTGCCAAAGCAGGTCACCTTTACACAGCTACCACAGATGTCCTCCTTCACTGCCCGGGGCCCACAGTTTTACCAGGTGAAGCTGTCACCAATCTTCTCCCAGAAGAGCCTCGCTACATTTTACAGTCCAGGGGACCTCAGATTATTTCTTCATGTAGAAGTTTAGTGTTGTAGTCCAGCCCCTGAGAATTAAAACGTCTGAATTGGCTCTGCAGTACTGAAGTGATGTGGTTGCTAATCCTTCTGATGGGGCTGGAGCAGTCACTATCTGGTGGAAGAGCTTTCACATTACTATGTAATACATCAAACCTCTTGTGTGGCAGCTGCTTCTGAAGAGCAGATAAATTTTCCACTGCCCTGTGTGCCTCTGTGCAGAGCTCTGCCATCTTCTGCAATGAGGAGCTGCTTACCAGCACCAGGGGACTCAACCAAGAGAGGGGCAGGTTAGGTTTGTTTGTTCTGAAAAAGGTGACTTGCTTAAGATACCATTTAATGCAGCTGTAAGTTTTTGTAAAGGGGACTTCTCATACAGCTTGTTGGAGAAAAGTAGAAGGGGCTGAACTGGGAAATAAACTGAAATCATTGTGCTATAAATTATTCCATCTTCCTCATCTTTTTCTGGTGGGACAATCTGCTGCACCAGTAACGGTAGGAAAACCATACCTTCACCCTGTCTTTTTGTTTTTTCCCCCCCTTCAGATGTACTCCTTTTGTTATAATTGGACAATAACTGAGGCTGTACCAGTGTAGGCTGTCACCTACTGTTTTATACTCTGCATTATCTAGTTTTGCTTATCTGAAGTTGAAGCTCGTAAAAGAATGAAGGAAATGTGGAAAGATGCTATGATGGCTGGATATTCTCTTTCAAAGATATTGCTTTTCTCCATTTTTCTGGGCTTGTTCTTCCGACCCTTTTCCAGGAAGCATCCCTTGATAAAAGAGAAGTAAAATCCATTGGTCTGCATTTCAGAAAGTAGTCTTTGAACTTCCAAACACAGTGGACATTTTCACCTGTGTTTTCCATGCACAAAACCTGGATGTGGAACAATATCAGAGCAAAATTGGTAGTGTGTGCCTGGAGGTCCCTTTGAAAAAATGGATCAATTCAAAACTGTATTTCACCTTCAGTCCTAAATAACTGTTCCAGGTGAATTTCTCCAGCAATTTACAGTTCTTCTACTTGTTCAATTATCCATTTTTCCCCTATTGAGGTCTTATTAATTTTCATTTACTTCTGCAAAATCTTCTTTTCCTGCTCGCAGTACCATTATGCCTTCTCTGACAATTTCTTTGAAATTAAGTGCTTGGTTCTTTATCTTTCCATCATTAATTACCAATGTCTTTTTGACCTCTGCTTTGTAAGTTACTGTGTCATATTTCTATTTCCTGTCTTCTGGGTTTGGATTTTTTTCTTTTCTTTAAGGACCTGCTCTGAATAGCTCTCTTCTTGTTTTTCAATCAGTTCCCAGAACAGCCACACAGCCAAACCTCTGCCCTCCTCTCTTGTTTTTCATCTTGTCTCTATTATATCAATGGCCTAGTTAAAAATGTATTTCACAGCTCCCTGAGGCCAAGCCAGTCTCTGTTTTTTATAATTCTGCTGATTATGATCTATATAGGTATCTCGAGAACTTTTTTCTATGACTGGGCCAGTTAACACTTCCCTTTTGAGGACCAGATGTAGCTGGGTCTGAGAAGAAGTAAGTGCTACTGCAGGACTTGGGGTTTGGTTTAGGGGATGGGGATATGAGACTTTACAAGAATAACATGACCAAAAGCCACTTCAAAAGTGTTGGACTGATAAAATGTTAGTTTAAAAGGCTGAGGATTTTTTTCCTGTGAAAAAATAGTGAACTTTTTTTGGCAAACTCTTCAGTGGCAGATGGGTGACATTCTGGTAGTTCAGGAAGATTCAAGCCTCCCCTTTGGTATCTAAGCTTTTTCTTGGCTGGTCCCACGTATCATTTCACCATGCCTTATAGTGGCATTATTTGCTTCTTTATTCCTAATAATTCCCAAAGTTTTATTTTGTAATTAAAAAACTTTGAGTAGTTCTTATGTTATTTCCTATCTTTGCCAAATGTCCCATTAGCATCAGTGGAGTCTCATTCAGTGGGCAAGGCTAGGCTCTAGCATCGCCTTTAAGTATTCCTTTCATCAGGTAGTGATGGCTAGGAAGGAAGGCCAGCTGTTTTTTAAAAAACTGAGAGTGGCTGAGCCTTTTTGCTGAAGTATATTTTATAAAATGTGTAAAGGGAGACATGATAAATGCAGGCATTCACTGTCATTTTGTTCTTTTAAATAAATAACTGAGTATAATGAGTCTCAGCCACAGAATGAACATAATGAACCTCCAAAAAAGATGTTGTCTGAGAGCAATATTTACCACTGAGGAAGGGATTGTTACAGAAACAAAAATTGTTTAGACTCTAGTGAGTGAGATAAGAATCTATTAAAGGAATTAAAAGCGAAGATGATTCATCACACATTTCTGCTTATTTGTAGAAGACATATGAAAGGCAGGGATTTCAAAACATTTGTACTAGAAAAATATCAATAACAAAGGCCGCTGATTTAATTTTTCAGTCTCTTGGGCTTCAAAAGAAGATATGACTTGCCCACATTTGTCTTGAAACAGACACAGGACTGAAAACTAGCAAAGGCTAAGTTGGCTTTGCTACATTTCATTTTTAGATTGGTCTGTAATTGATAGTTACACCATTTTCTTCTGTGCAAAAATTAAGAAACTGTTGTTCATTGTGTTGAGATTTCAGCTTTCAGTTACTCTTCAAAGGGTGAGGGGTTTCTCAGAATCACAGAACGGTTTGGGTTGGAAGGGACCTCAAAGATCATCTCATTCCAACCCCCCTGCCATGTGCAGGGACACCTCCCACTGGACCAGGTTGCTCAAAGCCCCATCCAACCTGGCCTTGAACACTTCCAGGGATGATGCATCCACATCTTCCTTGGGCAACTTGTGCCAGTGTCTCACTACCCTCACAGTGCAGAATTTGTTCCTAATGTGGAGCCTAAATCTATCCTCTCCCACTTTAAAGCCATTACTCCTTATCACTATATGCCCTTCTAAAAAGTCCTTCCCCAGCTTTCTTGCAGGCCTCAATCATGCTGCTGCTGCCACCGTGGCTGATACATGGTGCCAAGGGAAGCCCTGCCTCAGCTCCTGCTCACCCCTCTCTCCCACATGTGCTCCCTTTCTCCAGTCAAGCCACCACTTTCCCTGCTAAGAAAATCCCCCTGCAACAGACATGGAGGCAGTCAACCAACTGATGCCTGTGTTTTGCTTTCCCCTGCCATAGGCACAAGACTGTTGCAATAGGTTAGTGTAAAGATTTTTTGGTATGAGTGGGTCATACTTCTATGAGGTTACATGGATACTGGAGCAAGGTCTCACAGCTCAACTATGCTAGAAAACTTGTGTTTTCCATGTACAGATAATATTGATAATGTAATCTAAGATAATATAATAATACAGGATTTTTATGGGTACATTTGATGTAGGAGAATAATAGAGAAAGTGGCAACAAAAGCAAGAAAGGGAGAAAGATTGAAAGTAAAGGAGAACAAGTAAATAAGCAAGCAAGTTGTTAGCCAGCACTGGGACCCTAAACTGCTGGGAGAAAACAGGAGTTTACAGTTCATCAAACCTCAACTCCTTTTGTTGTACAGTCTGAGTTTTGCTGAACAATATTTTTTAGATGTCTCCTGTAAATCGAGCACCTATTAAACAGCCTCTGGAAATGAACTGGCTTGTGCCAGCTCCTGCTAATTTGGCGGGGGGGTGGTCAGTAAAATCCTCATGTGGTGGAAAGCAGCAGTAATTTCCCCAGCGTGGGAGTGGTACTTCTGTGGACACTTTTAAGGCTGAGCAGCAGTAAAGAGGGAAAAGTTTCATTTGGCTGCTCCCCTGGGTAAGTGGGGCCTTGGGGAGCCAGAGCATCCCCGGGAAGAGCTGCGAGGCTGCTGAACTGCTGTGGCTCAGCTCCCTTCTGCAGCCTCTGATGCAGCCCGGCACAGTGATCCAGACGTGGTGGCAGGTACAGCCCTACAGCTCGTGGGCTTGGAGGAGATGGGCAGCACAGCCAGGAAAATGAAGCTGTGTCAAGTCTAGAGCTGCAGCATCAAGCTCCTGCTGGGCTCCCCTGCTCTGCCCCAAGGGCTCATTTCCAAGGATGAGAAGGGTGTTGGCAGTGGGGGAAGGGGATGAAGTGGGCAAGAAGGCCCCAAGATCTTACAATGTCTTTTGAAAGGTGCTCTTGGATCTTGGAAGGTCCAAGTGGAAAGTTAAGGGAGCAACATTTGCCATTGCTTGTGGAAGTGTTGTCCCTGTCCCCCAAAACACCACCATCCCATCCCCTGCAATGGCTGGGTACAAAACCCAGGCACTGAAACCCAAACTGGTTTCTGGTCTTTGCTTTGGAGGAAAAAGTGATTGCTTTCTAAGTACAGCTTTATGGGAAAACAAACAAACAAACAATCCACGACTTTATCAGACTTGTTTATTTTAATGGCAATTTTTCTCTTTGCCCAATACCATTTAAAAATGCTGGACTGTGTTTTTGCTGCCACTTAAAGGTATAATGAGCCTTGTAAACATTAAGCAGGCACAGGGTGTTTCAACCCAAGAGCTGACTGTTTTACAGATTCATAACTGTCCAAGGAAAAATGCCTTGATGCTGAGAAACACCACACAGTTATAGTAGTAACTGCCTTGTTTGCTACCATGCCCAGTGCTTATTTTAAGTCCTAGCTCTCCTATTCTTTATTGCTGTTTTCATTTCTGATACAGTTCTGCTTGTGTATCTTCCAACTGAACATACTGTGCTTCTGTTTAACCATCTATTTATAGTCATAAGAGAAATAAACATATAAAATAAATGCATCTTGATGCATAGCTGTGCAGGAGTACAGATGTTTTATTAATGAAAATGAATCCAGCTTTTTGTAAGTCATGGCAGCAATATAACATATCATTGTTTGCTCCTCCGCTAGACAGTCCCTGCTGTTTTTACATAGAAATTCCTGTAATACTTAATGGACATCTGGAAGAATTCAGCCAATTAATCGAATTCACGCAGGAGCTAGGCTAATGGCTGTCTGAAAGGCAGATTACATTAAATCAAACTTGCAATATGAATGAAAGTACTTAATCATACATGCAACATTCATTAGACGCAGCACAGCAAGTGTTTTGATTACTTTAATGAAAGATCAGGTAAAGTGCATCAACTGAACAGATTGAAGAGACAGCATGCTTACAAATGTTTGATTATGTTGACTATCAACAGAAACACTGCCAGTAATTTGTAGCAAAGCATATTTGGAGGAGGAGGAGGAGGATGAAGCCAGCGAACTTGGGAGGGGAAGTGAAATTTGGGCCTCGCCTCCAAGCACTTCAATTAATAGTCAGGATAGCAAGACTTTAATCAAATGTCATGAAAGAAGCAAAACACATATTTGGGGAATCCTGTATAGCAACTACTAGGGATCACTTCTGTTTGCTGTACTTACAGTCTGATGGTTGTGAGTCCCCTGTGTTTTGTCTGAATTTGGAGTAAACAGCACTAAAGCCTAACTGGAAAAACTGTTTGCAAAACAATGAGATTCTTTCTCGATTTTTTTTGGTCTGCAAAGGTAATGGTTTCTGCTAAGTGATGCTCTTCCCCTCGGGCCCTGCTGAAGGCACTCTCCAGCCCCCCCTGCCCTGGCTCTGTGGCGGGCACTGGCTGATGGAGGAGAGAGAAGCTGAAGAGGAGCTTTGGCTGGGGATCATTCTGAGGTGCTGCCACATGTTGTCTTTTCTGTTCTCATCAACCAGCAGAGCGTTTTGCTGTTGCCCCCCTGGGTTACCCGTGGATGTTGACCAACCAAAAACGGGCAGAGCCTTCAGACTGATGAACCTTTGCAGACCCAGTGCTGCAGCCTGTCTCATCTGAAGCTTCATGTGTGATGGGTGCTTGCCAGGTCCCACTTTGGGGATGAGCAGGGTGGCTGATCTCAGAAGCTGATGTGCTTTCTAAAAAGAGCAGCAGGTCTTTGGCTCAGCGCTGCCTTTCCTTTGCCCTTCTTCTTCATATTCTCTGCACTGACATGAGCTGCCAGTTCCTTTCAGAAGCTGTCACCCTCTTTGTTGCTTTTGTAAGACGCAGGCACCCAGTTTAGACAGCATTTATTTCCTTGTAATGAGGTTTTCCAGATTGTTTCTTTATGGTGCTGCTCAGCTTAGTTATTTCTAGCTGGCTTTCTGTGTTGGTTTGCTCTCCTCCCATTCCCTGCCTTTCCTTGTCACCATCCCTCCTGCTCCATCTGCCCCTTTGCAACTGTCCTGATGGTGATGATGGCTCCTACACTGCCATCTGCTTTGCAGTGACGAGGATGTACCTGCACCTCAGTTAATTCCTGACATTCATTTGCATAGGCAAGCAAAACTCCAAGATCTTCTGTCAGGAGCTACCTGCAGCTTGGGCAGGACCAGGACTGGGAATTCAGTGGAACCTGAAGAAAATGGAGGAAGACATACACAGCATGCCATAGAATTGGGGCATGAGAAACATCTTGGGCAACAGCCCTAGGGAATTGCCTGCTGCCCCTCTGAGCCAGAGAAATTTTATGAATGGAGCCAGCCTAGGCACAGAGGCATGAAAAAATTCTTGGCGGTGGGAAGGAGAAGAAAAAGGTAAGTATTTTCCTGAGAGTTTGGCTCCCTGCACTGAGCCCTGCAGGATCAGATGTGCACCAGTACCAGCACACGAAGAGTAAGACAAAGCATGGCCACAACAAAGTATTTTGTGGCTGAAGTTCTTTGAGTGCTGCTCTCTGTCCTCCAAAATCCTCCTGGATTGAGTCCTTTTGGGAACTTTAGTAACTGCAGGTTTCTCTGTCTTGCCTGGACTATACAGGAGGCTGGCAGAGAGCTACCCAGCCCAGGGTGCAGCATAGACACAGCTCAAGAATTTAATTTCTCCCATCCTCCTGCTTTTTTAGTTTTCTGTCCCTTTGGTTGCTCTCTTCTCAGGCAGGACAGCACACCTCTGCATCTGCAGATATATGTACAGCTGCATGCAGCACAGCTGGGGCTCAGCCTCGCTGAAAGCCACTATTGCTACTCATATAATTAATACCCATGACCTTTCTGTACAAGGAGCATCTTTTTCAGTGAATTACAACATATAATGATGTTTGTAGGAAACAGACTGCTGAGTACCTCATACCAAAGGAAGCCAAAGCTTCCTATTTATGACATGACAAGATCAAGAAATAACTACATTGCAGGCAAATTTGTTGTAGCAAATGGCTTCAACCGTGAAGCTGGAATCCAGCTGAAATCCATAATGAAAAAACAAAAATCAGAAAGGTCCTATTGAGGCACTTGGATGAGTTGTATGAGTTTGGGAATGTTGTTGGGAATGCTGGGCCGCTGAGAGGATCTGGTGTCCCTGCAACAGGTTAATGCAGGTGAGAAGGAGTCAATATAGGGGAGTGCTCATTTGGCTCTGACACTGATGCTCACTTACAGAGTAAGGATGGGAGCCACGGGGTCACTGTCCTTCCCATATCAGCTTGGTGATGGCAGTGTGGCAACACCATCAGCACCACTTGATTTACAAAAAGGAGGAAGGCCAAATGTTTTTGTAGTGTCTTTAAACCACTTCAATTCCAGCCAGCCTGAGTGCCTTCACAGAACAGTTTCCTCCCTTCTCCAGTGGAAAGCTTTTTGTTAATATTTGAGCACTGAGGAAAACACAGCCACTGTTAGCATTGTTTTCCCCTCAAGGCAGACTGTCCTCAGGTAAAACAAAACACAATTAAGGTCCCAGCAAGGTCAGATATATTAGACAATCCATATCCTCATAATGCAGATATTTCCTTCACTGTCTGTCAGCAGCATCAAATCCCCAACTGCAGCAAGATAATTGGCAGCCTCCTTCTAGAGGGAAGATGAAATGGCTTGTGCTGCCACCAAAACCAGCCTGGATTTTGTTTGTGTAAGTGCTGGAGCCTGGGGGTGGTATCCCTCATCTAGCTATATTGCTGGAGAGTCATGTATCAAGGACAGGCTTCTGAGGCGGCTTCTGTCTCCTTCCTATTTATTGCTCCTTTAATTATGAACCAGATGTTGGGGGAAGACTTAAAAGTCAACTTTATTTGAAATTCTGAAATATGAAAAACTCGACCACAACATTTTTTTGTGGTGGGGAGAGAGAACATGAATGAGAGAAAAGTTCTTTAATCCTCTCCTTATAGTTCTCTTCTATTTTATTTTTAACTGGCTTTTTTTTTTTTTTAAGTTGTGGTTATTTTGTCTTTTATTGAGTGGCCAAAGGCATTTCTCTTTTTCTTGCTGCCCCTCAACCCCAGAAGAGTTTTTAGGCTTTTCTCTGAGAACCAGACCTCACCCAAGACCTTCTCCCTCACAGTTGGGATTCCTCTCATACATTCCTCTTGCTGTTTATGCCCCAAGACTGTTCAGAAACATCAACTGCTGACTGCTTGCTTGATGATGTTTTATTTGGGGACTGTATTGCACCTCCTCTCCAGCATCTGCACAGGCTCCAATGTGTCTGGCAAGGGGCCAGCACTGGCCTCCAGGCTCTGCCAGAGACAGAGGCTGGAAGCAATGAGATTCCTACCTCGGAGCCAGAGATCATGGTCCCTGGGTAGCACGTGGGCACAGGGATGTAGGAGGACCTGGATCTCCAGCTGCTGGTGCCATGCTCCAGAGCACCCCTGGCAATCAGATGGATCATCCTCCAGAAGGCAACAAAAGCTCTCTGCTCTGACAGGGAAAAGTATTTAGAGAAACAAAGTCTGTCCTCACTTTTAGGATGATTTCAGGAGGCTGATCCAGCCATCACTGAGTCTGGTTGCTGAATCTTGACAAGGCTTGAATGGGCCTCACAGGTTTATTTTAGAAACCAAGTTGTGTACAAAAGTCCCTCCACATCAAACAGGATGTTTCTGCAAAAAGGGATGTAGAGCAGTGCTGTACCACTCTGGTTTCTGTTCCCTAACATACCAGCATTCAGCCTCAACCAAAAAGGGGGGGGAATGGTCTTGAGAAGGCACAGGATACAAGAGGAGGGACTAGTTCCTCTTGCCTTCAGCCCACTATTTCCCCACAATCTACTGCATTTTCCCCCCCATTTCCTATTTACTGTGGGATTAATCCTTTGGTTAATCTAAGGTTATCTGAGGATGACTCTCATACATAAACAGCCAATATGTTTGATGAAGTCCAATATGATTTCACCAGACTGTAGAGAATGCAGTGTAAGGTCAGGAGCAATGACGTCGTTCAGTTCCTTGCTTAGGAAAGCCTCGACCGTAAGTAAAGTTCCCCTTTTGTATGATGTTCAGGTGGGCTTAGTGTTGCACTCAGCTACATGGTGGGACTAATGGCATGTACTATTTCAGTGGAAAAAAAAAAGTCCACAGGCTTTTAGGCCTCTCGTGTGCACAGAACTGCGAAATAGCCTTATAAATTATTTGAATTTTATAGCTATAAACTTTTGGGAGAAGTAAAAGCTGAAGGCAAGAAGAGAAACACATGTAACAGTTTGGAATGCTTAGAAGATGTGAAAGCCAGGTATAATGCCAATCACCAGGGCTGAAGCCACTTGTGAATGCAGGGAGAGACAGGAAGTAATCTGTAATAGAGTAACAACCCTGCGAGTGGGACCCATGACACTGGGAATCAGCACTGGAGCAAGAGCAGCCTGGGGAAAGCAGTATGTTTACTGAGACAAGTCACAAGGTGGTTGCAATAAATTGAATCCCAAAGCAATTTTGCTGGTGCTTTTGTTTAAGATCTGTGGGTGCTGGCACATGCTGCAGCAAGACCAATGATGGGGTGACGGGTTCTGCAGTTTTGGGTCTCACCTCAGAAACTGATAGTAAAATGGAGGCAGATGGAGAAGGGTACAAGAACACTGTGCCATGAGCAAACTGTGGAGCACAGGGGAGGTGCAGGCTCACCAAGTCATGGGCAAAAGATGAGAAGTGCAGAAGGGGCAGCAAGTGGGGAGATGGAGCAGTGATTCCACCACTGTGATTTCAGGAGGGGGGACCCTAAGCTACCCTCCCAGCCTTCCTGGAACCTCTGGGTCATGTCAGAACATGACAGTGGAGGCCTGAAGAAACTCCCTGATTCAACTCTGGTCTACAGCTTCTACTGGAAAAATGTTTGGAGTCCCAGTAAAAGCAATGAGTGCACCTGCTTTCCAACTGCCACATCTTTCCTGTTACTCCTCTATAGGAAGAGGCATCATTGGGTTCCTTGCCCCGTGGGACAGAAGCTGAACTGAACATTCCTACCACAGACTGCTTCTGCAGTGTGACAGAAGTGAATAAAACATTAATGGAAACACTGCTTACAAGAGGAAATGGAAAGAACTATTTACGTATTGCTTGGAGGAACAGTATGAAACAGTGGATCTGTAACCACAGATCCAGTTATCTAGTGAGAAATGTAGCTGGGAAGTCCCAGTTACAAAGGTCAACACAAATATTAGGCAAAAATAATGCAGGTAGGCAGTGGAGTGACCTAACTGCTCTGCAGTGTGGCTCATCAGTCCCAGTTACAGCAGTTTCTACTAACAAAGGGTGATCTCTAGGCCACAGAGTCTATAATCTAATCTAAAATTCAGTGCAATCATGAAAACGGAGGAAAAAATGGGACAGGAGAATAATATAAAACATGATTAAGACTTTGTTAAGCAAATATAATCAGAGCACTTACACAGACCAGTGGCTGAGCATTTTCAGCAGGGGGGTCAAGGTCTGTTGTTGCATAAAGCCTTCCAGTCTTTCTTGTCACTTCTGGAAAAGCCCCTCCATCGAGAAGCGCTGGTTCTCCCTTTCTCTCGGCGGTCCCTAATTTCTCCCTCTCGAGGATGCTCCCAAGACGGTGAGTCCGACAGAACTACGGTGCCAGGGGCTGTCAGTCCCTGGGCGAGGGAAAGTCAGGCTTTTTTAGCCTGTTCATTTTCAATGGCACGCCATCTTGTGTATACCGCGAGCAGCAGGTCTCCGGGCGGAATCCCAGTGTCCAGCCTTCCAAACCTGCCGCGGATAAATGAGTGACTAAACAGGAGATGCTGCTGGGGTCGGAGGGGCTGCTGGCGACCCTCTGCAAGCTCACCTCATTCCCCACTTAAACAGCAGCACTTCTAAAAAGGCGAGTACGCGTTAGTAACTACTGCCTTACTTCAGGGCTGCACAAGCTGCCACTAGGCTTACGGCACCCACAAACGGGCCAGGAATCACAGATGGGGAGAATGGAGGGAGCAGGTTTTGGCTCTCTTGCAGGTTGTTGCACCACAACTCAACCTTGGCTCCCCGGAGCTCGGGAGGCTGCCCGCTGGTGAAGCTACCAGGGGAGCCCCAGCCCCAGCCATTACATAGACAGTGATTTAGCATCCTCAGCGGCTGCAGCAATTCTGCTTTTGCACGAGGACCTCGCCTTTATACAAGATCTTTCTGGCTACTTGTGGAAAAACTCTTGATGTGGAGGTGCTGAAGGACGGAGCAGGCTCCCAGCTCACGCTCCGGAGGAGAGACGTCCAGGGCGGCCCGGCCCGGTACCGACTGTGAACGAAGACTAATGACCCAAACACTCTCCAGTAACATCTAGAGATGCTTCTGCCGGAATCCTGGCCGTCTCCTCGGCCAGAAGGCTGAGGCCGTGTCCCGGCGCGGGGTCCCTCCTCTCTCAGACCCCCGCTCGGTCCCAAACCTTTCTCAGTCCCGCGGGCCGCAGGAGAACACCCCGCCCGGCCCCGAGAACACACCCGAGAAC